>OY755235.1:117401226-117456226 GCA_963576725.1 Azorinus chamasolen | reverse complement strand
TATTCATTCATTCATTCATTCATTCATTCATTTCATTCATTCATTCATTCATTCATTCATTCATTCATTCATTCATTCATTCATTCATTCATTTCATTTCATTTCATTTCATTTCATTTCATTTTATTTCATTTCATTCATTCATTCCTTCATTCATTCATTCATTTATTCATTCATTCATTGCATTCATTTATTCATTCATAAATTATGATCACTATTACAAAACACATTAAATCATCATTTTAACACTTAAGAATTTCATTACAATGAAAACTAGTATTGTTTTAATTACCACTATAAGCAAAAACAACAGGTCAGCTGACATTTGCAAACTGGGTACACCCACAACAGGAACTTCCCAGACAACTTCACAGACATCTGACCAGAGTCGGCACTGCTTGTCATTGAAAACTTTCAAGAAATACTAAGTGGACTCTGCGGTCAAATAATGATGATGGATCGTTCTTTTTTGAAACTTCAACATTCAAATGGTCAATGCAGCTCTTCTAAGAAGTAATTAACACCGTGTCAGTACATGTTCTCACGGCGATAGTGTGTTCAGATATGCATCTATCACACTGGACTTTGATGAGGATTGTTCGATTGTTTGTAAAAATCGAAGTGACACATCTTATGATAAGTTAGCACGAGAAGCTGATAGCAAGACATGGGTGAGATATTGGCACATAGCAGTAGGTAAGCAACAAAAATAAAACTGCTCTACGACCTAGTGCACCAACGTGACCAGGAAGATGTACAGGTCACGTGTCATACAACATCAGTTATCAGTGCAGTATTTGCACAGCGCGCATCTACATGTATGGCAGGTATTTGAAAATAGTTTGTAACTACATGGGACTCAAACCCGAACTTTTCGACATTTGTACTTGACAAAAATGTTTAATCCTTTTCCATGTTCTATGTTTATTCCAAATTTCAATACCTACTGAATATTCATGGAAAAGAAGGTTATAATGAAATATGGAATGTGGAACACTGTAGCCATTTTAGTAAATAATTAGGTCTTTCAAATTCCATTAGCAAACAGAAAATAGACACTGACCTCCTATAGGAGCTGTCTGATCAGGGTCTGCTCTGTTTGCTTATGAAATAATATAGAAATGATTCTACAGTTTCTGCCATGGCCAACATTCCTGTGTTCATGTGTCGTTAAAAAAAGAATAAATTAATCAATATGCATGATGCCATTATTTAAAACATGAATATTCATGGAGTAAAGGGTTAAATACAAAGAATTACGCGCTGCGATATGCATGTTAACCCTTTCCCTGTTCTATATTTAGACCAAATTTCAATACCTACTGAATATTCATTAACAAAATAGTTTTAAAGAAATATGGAAGGTGGAACACTGTAGACATTTTAGAAAGTAAAGAAACAGATCTATCAAATTCTATTAGCAAACAGAGCAGACCCTGATCAGACGGCTCCTCTGGGAGCCGTCTGATCTGGGTCTACTCTGTTTGCAAATGCGTGAAAACACGTTTATATGAGGAAAAGGGTTAAACATATAACAAAATACAAGCTTAACTTGTAATTAATCAAATTTTAAAGATCGAAAGATACATGGGATGAAAAGTCACTTTCACTAAAATGATAATTAAGAGCAACAAATGACTGTCGTAAAACCAATTTTAGTTTTTTTTGAAGTTTTTGAAGTCTTTGATATGCATGTGTTGATTAATTCATACCGTTTCTCTCATTACTCTTTTCTTCTTTCGTCAGGACACCGTAACATTGATACAGTAACTTAAAAGAATATTTTTAAAATAAATTATTTCCCTATCTCTCAATACAGACGCCCTTTAACTGCTTTGTGAACAGAGTAAACCCCGTCTGAATAGTGCTCTGTTTACTTATGGAATTAATGGATCGTAGAATAAATAAGTTTGAATTTATATTTTTCCAGAGTCAAAACTTTGTTCATATGATAAATTGTAATCATTTCCCTCATAGAGGGAATCTGCTCTGTTCGGTTATGACATATTTCTGATTCTATACAGTTTCTGTCAGGATGATTTGTTCCAGTATAAAAAACTCGGTTAATATATTTATTAACCCTTTAATCTCTACGCATATGCAAACAGAAAGGACCAAGAATATTTATACATACATGTATATTATTTATTATAAAGAATATTTATTGCGAAGGGGGAAATGCCCTTCATCATGGATACCTTACTCGAATTAACAAACAAGCCTGTCGAGTGTGAGTAGGATTAAAACTCGAATGAACTAAAATGAGGATTTACAGAAACAGAAAGATGGAAGAAACACATGTACACACATTGCGCACGTGTGTAGCGCGTGCCATTTTGTTCATATCGTGGCTCGGTCGAAAGCGTAGTAACAGAACGGACAGATGCCGTCGTAAAATACAGTTTTACCTCTCTATAGAGACCGCTTAACCCATTACGTCATAGGCTATTTTTAGACCCAATCTCTTTGAATGAATCTACCGAAAAGGAGCATTTACTAGAGGAAAGGAAATCTTAAGGATTGTGTAGTTTTTAAACCATTGTGGTAAATAGAACATTTGCTCCTATAGGAGCAAATGCTCTATTTATCACAGTGGTTTCAAACGGTGATTTTACAGAGGCATTAAAAGGCGTCAATATGAGGGAATGGGTTAATGAATTAAAAAAACATGTGTATCTTTAAAAGCAGGTTCTTAATGCAGAACTAAAGTAATGCAGAAAACTCCTATTGGAGCTTTCTGCACAACGTTTATCCTGCATTAAGCTATCACCTTTCTTAAAAATCTCGGACTTAAACTTCTAGTAGATTGGAACGTTATCTTTGTCCAGATCGGACGCTACTTTCGTTTTTAAGTCAGATTAAGTCGTTTTATCACATAATTACAATGTATTGATAAACGAATCGACGCAACTGTTCAGATAACAACAATTATGTTTATAGTTGTGTCATCTTTACCTTTAACCGAAACCGAAATGTCATTGATTGGTTCTTTTTGTGTGCCATCTGCTGCCTGCGCAGTGAATATAATATTATAATCATGGTTTTGGTCTGACAGATTTTCTATAAGGCTAAAAGTGTTTATAAAATATACAAATAAACTGCTTACAAAGTAGGATATTAACAGTAAGTAAATTGACAATTTTTTACCCGGTCGATAAAGGTGTCTAAACTATATCTTTAAATTGTTTGATACATATGGGATCGGCATATCTTCATTATTAACCCTTTACCTGATATTACCGCCTTTGATACATTTACAAACAGAGTAGACCCAGATCAGACGGCTCCTGTAGGAGCCGTCTGATCAGGGTCTACTATGTTTGCTTATTATATTCACATATATACATGTATGTAAAATAATTTAAAAGTTCCTGCCTTGATTAAAAAGCTGTTATTTATAATGCAATGATGTTTTTATTTAGTTTCTGCCATGGTTAAGATACCGTTGTTCACGTTGCGATTATAAAAATGCAACTACAGGTAATTGATATTCATTCAGTCACTGTATCTTTCATTAATATTCATATTTATATCCACCAGTGTTTGTTTCACTTTTCTGTATTGTCAGATGTATTGGCGTCTTGTGGACAACCAATGTGAATTGCATATACATGTATGTCGCTTTGATCGAATGCTTACTTTTAAGAATAAATGGTATCAGAATAAATAAATCGGCAGGGCTGTAAAATAAGTGCACATGTATCGATATGTCTAAAGCCAAACCCCCACCCTTCTGCTACTCATAAGAGTACTGAGTACAGTGAGTATCAGCAATATGCGGTCTGGCGGAGAAATATAAAAAGGAACTACATGTCTGAACCAGTGTATCCCTTTACTCTATGAATACTGATGTAAGAAATAACGACGTCACGAATATTAATTAGATCCATTTTTATAATTACACATGAACACAGGAAACTTTGCAGAAACTGTAGAGTCATATCTGTATTATAACTGTAGAGTCATATCTGTATTATAGCTGTAGAGTCATATCTGTATTATAGCTGTAGAGTCATATCTGTATTATAACTGTAGAGTCATATCTGTATTATAGCTGTAGAGTCATATCTGTATTATAACTGAGTCATATCTGTATTATAACTGTAGAGTCATATCTGTATTATAACTGTAGAGTCATATCTGTATTATAGCTGTAGAGTCATATCTGTATTATAACTGAGTCATATCTGTATTATAACTGTAGAGTCATATCTGTATTATAACTGAGTCATATCTGTATTATAACTGTAGAGTCATATCTGTATTATAGCTGTAGAGTCATATCTGTATTATATATAGCTGTAGAGTCATATCTGTATTATAACTGTAGAGTCATATCTGTATTATAACTGAGTCATATCTGTATTATAACTGTAGAGTCATATCTGTATTATAACTGTAGAGTCATATCTGTATTATAGCTGTAGAGTCATATCTGTATTATTTCATTAGCAAACATAGCAGTCCCTGATTAGACGGCTCCTACAGTATAATTCTGGTCTGGGTCTACTCTGTTTGCAAGGGTATAGAAAGGCGTATTTATGGAGTAAGGAGTCAAAGCTGTCATTGCAGCACTCTTTTGTCTATTTCAAACTCATATATACATTGGTAATGACAGACGAGTTGTATAAGTTCCCTCAGGCATACATACGAACTTACACCAGATCTGCAAAGTCAAAAAGCCACATGCTGAGATGCTATCTGTGTACATTTTTATCTGTATATCTGTACTAAAAACCTGCTTTGATCTAGATCAGACAATAAGCGAGTCATTTAAAATTAACATGAAGATAACATTATGAGCAAATTTGTCAAAGCTTGTAACGTTATGGATGAGTCCGTGATGATTTTTGTAAACAATTTGAATCCAAACAAGACGCCAAGTAACCCGGCAACTTATCAGGATACACACTAGGTGACTGTCTGAATATATCTTTGTAAACGAATTGAAGAAACTTTGTTTCGAGATATTAATTATAACACATTTTTATGACAAAAATTACACAGCATGTCAGTTGTAGAAAAGTAGAAAAGTCTTAAGTATTAAATAATAACGTACATACATACATCATTATTCCATCAGACTTAGTGTTAGGAATCTTCTTTAAAACCCTTTCTGCGCCTTTGCAAACAGAGTAGACCCAGATCAGAGGGCTCCTATAGGAACCGTCTGATCTGGGTCTGCTCTGTTTGCTTATGATATACTTTAGTACTATAGACATGATTCTACAGTTACTGCTATAGCCAAGAACTCCTGTGTTCACTTACTGTTATAACATTGAATCTAATTAATATTCATGGTGTCATTATTTCTTGCATGAATTTTCATAGCGTCAAGGGCTGGTGTTATTTGAATTTATAAATGTAAGGGCACGACCGAGACGAGTCGATTTGTACATATACATGGATGTTTGTTTTTGTTTTAGTGATAAGATCGTAATGACGCGAGTCTCTAAATTAGTATCAAGATATTGAAGCTAAATGTCATCCTGTACTTAACTTCATATCTTAAGGTGTAAGATTACAAATCAGTCAAATACCTTAAGATAATACGTCATTGTACATGCGTTTTAAATTAACACGTTCCTTCATATAAACGCCTTTTCAGGCTTTTGTCAACAAGGTAGAACCAGCTCAGATGGCTCATATCACGGCCTGCCCTGTTTGCTTTTGAATTGTAATAAATCTGGCTCTATAGTTTCTACAAATACCAAAACATCGTGTGTACACATGTCATTATACTAGTTCAGCTAATGGATATTTATGGCGTCAGTATTTCTTACATGTATATTGAACAAGAAAATGGTTTGATTCTATAGTGTATGACGAGGCCAATATTACTGTGTTGCTATACTATTAGACATATTCTGCCAATAAATATTCATAATAGCATTATTTCTTACATGAATATTCAACAGGTAAAGAGTTACTTCAGCGCGCCCTCTGTATTCCAACTATTGGAAACATTTGATCTGGGTCTTCTCTGTTTGCAAAGGCATGAAAAGGCGTTTATATAACGGAAACCATTAAAGAATGCGTTTTGGCTCTATATGAATTTTATAGTTTACACACAGAACGCAGGGCAAACATTTGAAAACCAATTGAGAGTAAACTCGTCCGCAATATAAAACAATCTTATTTTTGTTTTTCAGGTTCCTGGAAGACAGTGTCCTCAACAAAGTTGTCATGAGATAGATTGCAGAGAATTAAGAAGAATTCGAGGAAGCAGAGCGAAGCTGGTTCCTGTATGAGGTAAAATGGTAAATATAGCCCGCCAAACTGTTGATCCAGATTCACCATTAATTCTACGAGGGATTTTGCAGAACAAAGAAAATCATCTTGATGATTTAGAAAAAGCCCGTTGTAACATAATGCAAGATAATCAAAATGCTGTTTTGACAGGGGAAAGTAAGAAAATGGTGACCGGAAATGACATTAACGGAGATAGTTCTGCACGTTCGGACCAGGATTCAGCATGTGGAAGTGATGAAGAGTCAAGTTTTCTAGAACAAGGTCGGGTTGACGAGACGGAAATGGATGAGGCGAAATCAGATGTTGAAGATAGCACATCACCAGATGTGAATTCTACACAGGAGAGTAAGGAAGCAAAGAGAGCTCGTGTTGAGAACATTCTTTCATCCATACAACATCCTTCCCAGTACGTTGATGTAGAATCAATGTACGGACTGAACGAATTCAGGAAACAAAAGCGCAAACAAACAATACCCCACCAGCATGATACGGCGGCTGCAAAAGTACGAAAACTGGAAGGCCATCCTTATGAGGACGAATTGTGGAATCACCTCAATGCGGTACAGAGCTACATCCGTCACTACGATAATGGAATTCAAAAGCAGGTGAACGGCTTTGGCAGCATGGAAAATATACACAGGCTGCATCAGGCTTACTTTGCTAGACACGCGGAAGAAATGCAACGTGAAATGGCTTCTCCAATGAAAGTGTCCCCAGTAAGTCAACCGAAGGAAAGAAAATTCACAGACGATCGCTTTAATATCGCTGATCATGTAAGAGAAACTGTTAATGCAAATCGAGGACTTTCTCAAGGTGTTGCCGACCTGGATGATAAAGAACTTAATGAGTTAATTGCTAATTTAAAATCAAAAATAGAAGAAGCCGTGAGCGTTACTGTTGATAAAGAGCTAGCAAAGTTCTTTCAAAGACGATCTAATACAAAACCTAAAGAATCACAATCAAATGCTAGTACCACACAGAAAAACGAAAACCAACAAAACAACACTGAAAATAAAACTCAAGAACAGGAGAAAAAACAGACCACAGATCATTCTTTGAATCATATCTTACAAATGCCCGATCGCAATAGTAGCAATGGATTTCGGCTGCCCGAAAGACAGAGCGCTTTCGAGTTACCAAAACTGAATGGGGGTTTGTCAGATTTACCCAGGCCCCCCTTTCCACATCCGCCACCTCTCGGGTACCCTCCATTGTCTTTCTACCTCCCTAGTAATCTGCACACACCCTCGCTCTACTCATGTCCGATTGTTCCCCCTGAGCAGACTGAGGCTCTCTCACTTGTCGTCAATACACCAAAGAAGAAGCGCACCAAAGTAACGGACACTAGACTGTCTCCACGTGCAGCACGTGCTCTTCTGCACGACAACGTGACTCTGGGATCCGCGTTTGATGCTGAGCGATCTCTTGCGGCGAGTTTCAGCCACATGAACCCTGGCTGTCTGCCGACCAGTGTGGCAATTCCTAACCCTAGTCTCCAACACTCTGACATTTTGAGCTTTTACAAAAGTCAGCCGATGTGTAGCTCGCCGATAGATAACGAGAGAAACACGCCATGCTCATCAAATTCCCCATCTGAGAGCGGCTACAGCTTTATGAAGAACGAGTTTTTCAACGATTCCGATGGCTTTGATCCCCTTGGGAAACATACAATATCCTTTTACGTACATAATTATATATAGTAGTCGTAGAATTGTATGATATATTCAATGACTTGTCTTTTATGCATGGATCGTTACGGGATGTCTTGCTTTTCAGCCGACGGGTTTGTTTTTATATTGGCGTTTTATTGAATTATAAGCGTTCATTTTACTTGGAAATAGTGGTTTCGAAGACATACTGGTCTCAAGTAAGCATATAATTGGGATGATATGTTTTGGGAGAACGCCTTCTATACTGACTTGTTTCTGCAAGACAGACATATATTCGGAGAATAGCGCCGTGTTCTGTTGTTTCACAGCAAAATTACCTTACTCAGTATGTTAGTTTTATCACGAAAATTGAGACAATTTTACAGTAGAACCCCCCTAAACTGGAATTTTAATACTGGTCAGTGTAAGTGTTTTAGGCAGTTGGCTGCTTGATGCAGGGTGAAGGTCATGCAGAAAGCTCCTAAGCTGCCACTTGTCTGAAGACCGGCACTGATACTACATGTAGTTTTAACGCCCGGTTTAGAGGGGTTTAACAGAATATGTTTTATTATGTACACCGCATATTTCTAAAGCATCTGAAACAACTGGTCACAAAATAGTTGTCATAGACTTTGAATGTTTAAATGCGACTTAAGGCTTCTTTGTGGAAATCTTCATGTTCTTCTAATCAATGCTACTTTAACCCTGTACCTGGTGGAGACACTTCTAGACACCTTGCAAATAGAGTACACCCAGATCAGACTGCTCTTGTAGGGGTGTCTGATCAGAGTTTGCTATGTTTGCTTATGAGATAATACAGATATGCGCCTAAAGTTCCTGTCGTGGTCATAATGTCACTGTATAATTCAGCTAATTAACATTCATAAATTCATTATTTCTTACACGAATATTCATGAGGTGAATGATTAACGTATATTCTAGAAAAAAGAAGACATTAACAGTAACTCCAATTAACTGCCTTTTAAAAAACAATACTTTATTTTCTTTATTCGATTTTTATTTTCATTTGAAATTATCGACTTAATGGTAAAAACTGAACATTTGAATCCTGATGCAAATGGCAGCTATGTCAAACAAAGCAGGATTAAAATAACCAGAAGTATGTAACACTATGTATGTAACAATTGGTACGTAACAATAGGTACGTAATTATATGTAACAATAGGTACATAACAATAGACCTGTACGTAACGTACGTAATTCAATAGGTACGTAAGGCATGTGGTAACATGACCCTTTTCCTCATATGAACGCTTTTCACGCATTTGCAAATAGTTTGCCAAGATCAGACGGCTCCTACAAACCACCTGTATTTAAAATCACTATTGTTTATGTACCAAGTGGTCGCATTGGAGAGGTTGTAATTGTTTCAAGGGTAAGCAAATGGATGTTAACACAAAGGGAGGCAATCGTGTTCATTCATTAAATATAACTTCAATTGCGTCTACTCTGAACATTGTTTATTAGTTATGGTCCTTACAAATGATCACTCTAACCTCTAAATAGCGTTGATCAAAATCAACGACATATTAACTGGTATACATTTTGGTGTGACCTTTGTGTCTCACATGACCTTTGTGTCTCACATTAACAACTGAATGTAGTACGTGTCAGCCATCCAACCGGGGTTCAAAACGCGTGCATCACTTTCGAAATAGTTAAGGGCTTGCGTGAAACCAGACCTTGCCACCACTTACAGTTCTAACACTCGTAGTGCCAAGCCCCATCTAGAACAGGCACTCTCGATCGCCTAAGATGGATGGCAATAATCTTTCTGAGTATACCGCTCGTTCCAGGAAAGTGAAATGTATCGGCGCTTTCTAACTCTGGGATCGGTCGCGGAACAAATGAATGAACGACTCCAAGATTGAGCAGGCGTAGATCTTCAGCGATACGTCAGCCCTTACTGTGCTGTAAACCTATGTGTGTCCACCGATCTGCTGCAATTTATTCCCCACTTGTTCAAGCTCTTAAGAAACTATTGACCGAGTGTCAAACAGCGTGGATCCTATTGAGACACCGAGTGACTCGGCGTCTCATCTGGATCCAAGCTGTTTGCAAATGATAGTCATGCGGCGAATAGCAGGATAAGAATGAAACCTTAGCCTTAGTAAAGCATTGGCAAATTCGGGAGAAAAATTGCGTGCAGTTTTGGTCCAAATAAGACGCTTGCTATCTCGGATTCCCCTTAGAATCCAAATTGTTCTGCATCCTGGTGGAGAATTCATATGAAGAGATGAATTCAGACTTACGTTGCGACACATTCAAAAGTTGCAGTATGACACTGGTTTCAGTTTGAAGGTTAGATGGAATGTTATGGGGAAATATGGAGGACGGTTAGTGTTTATTTTAAAGGTCGCCAGATAGATTGGAGCAAGAGGATAGAATCGGTAGAACATGAATGAATTGATGATTCGATGATGTGGTAACTCTTTCTTGAAAGTTTTGACCGTGACATTTCAAGCGCCAATGGTAAACGGGAATTAACAAGTATTAAACCTTCTCCCATTTACATCCACCTGTCTCGCATTTGCAAACAGTTTTGATCCAGATGAGATGCCGAGGAACTCATTGGGATCTAAGCTGTTTGACACTCGGTCAGTAGCACATAGGAACTTTTCTGCATTACTTTTGTCATATATAAAAGCAACTACATCTACCTGTTTTTATACATTTATATAACATTTCTCTATTCAGTAAATAGATTAGTCGCTTAACACATTATCCCCTAGTGACGCATTTTTGCGCATCTATAAAAGTCACTTTATGAAACCATTGGGATAAATAGAGCATTTGCTCCTATAGGAGCAAATGCTCTATTTATCACAATGGTTTCAAACTACAAAATTTTAAAGTTTTCCTTTCCTCTAGTTAATGCTCCTTTTCGGTAGATACATTCAAAGAGGTTGTGTCTAAAAATAGCCTAGGAGGTAATGAGTTAAGACAAGTTCTAATGTATTATGTACCTTTGCAAATAGTTTGAATCCATATGAGACGTTCTGTGAGTTCGTGCCTTATACAGATTGAAGCTACTTTACAACCTGAATGTACATTTATAAGAAATGTTGACTAAAAACATTTCAAGTCATCGTATATTAGAAATGATAATTTCAGCCGTACGACTGTTATTAATACGGACCTTTGACGACTGCGTGATTCACAGGTTAATGTTCACAGTTACCCCATAATTAGTTACTTTATCATCTTGCAATGATCCGCTTTGCCCTTCTACCCACCAACAAATGCCGTCCACTCAATCTCTTGTTTGTTACATTGTATACGCCATCTCATTCATTCTTTAATTGTTGAAACCACTGCCTCACTTGCAAACAGTTTCAGATTCTAAGTTACCCGGTCTCTAATCTTGATCCAAACTATTACAAAAATCACGTGGCGATTAGCAGCAGAAGGTTAATAATAATAAAGAGATCCATATTTAGCTAGGATCAGTATTAGCTTTGTTAATGACGCACGTAGCTGTCTCAGGTGCGATGTCTCTTTCGAACAAAGTAACTAGACACACCCACCTCCATACCAAGGTGTTAGAAACATGATCTCAATATACGTCAATAATCCAATTTCTTAGAACATATGTGTAAAACTGTTGGAAACAAGAAAAATATAACGCCTTCGATCCCCATACCCTGCTAAATAAAATATGTCAGCTCAAAGTCATGCCCGCTGCATTTAAAAACAACAACGTTGTTTCAATGTGTTCACTGTTTTTGGAAATAATCGACAGAATGACAAACAGCTTGGATCCAGATGAGACAAGGAGTTACTCGGCGTCTCACCTGGTTTAAAGCTGTTTGCAACAGCAAACAAATTCGCGCTTTTCAGTATAGGGCTTAATCAATATACTGCTTATGGCGACATTTATATATGCTTGGACCCGGTCAGACGCAAAAAATAACAGATATATTTTAGCAACTTAAGAGCCGTCTGATACGGGTCTGCTCTGTTTGCTTTTTTATGAAATTCTAAAGATATGATTCTAAATTTTCTGCATTGGCCCTAAATGATTATAGCTTGAAAGTTTTAAAATGCAGAGGGTGAACAATTCTGTAAACATAATTTCCCCAGCAGGCTAAACATGACATTTTGACTCACCTGTACCTAGCGCCCCTTAACCCATTCCCTTATATTGAAGACTTTTGACGACTCTGTAAAAACTACTTTGTGAAACCATTGTGATAAATAGAGCATTTGCTCCTATAGGAGCAAATGCTCTATTTATCAAAATGGTTTCAAACTACACAATTCTGAAATTTTCCTTTCCTCTAGTAAATGCTCATTTTGGGTAGATTTATTCAAAGAGGTTGTTATCTAAAAATAGCCTATGAGGTAATGGGCTAATAGTGGCATAGGCAAACAGTGAAGACCAAAATCAAGGAGATCATGTGACTTGTTTTAGTTGTATATTTTCGCTTTAAGTCTTCCCATCCAATTTTGTAGCATTCACTCTAATATTTTAATGACTCAATGAAGCGATATGGTAGATTTAACGATGTGATCATGTACCCGTTTGACACGTGGCTCGTTTAGTTCGATCCAATGCTTTGCTGTAGCCTGTAAACGTGCAATTTCGGATCGGATTTTTTTTTCAGGCACATCTGCGATCTCTATTTGATAACACTTGATTTGACTCTTAACTATAACTGTTGATAACGATAAATGTTATCAACAGATTAGATCCAGATGAGACACTAAACGACCGCATCTCATCGAGATATAAGCTGTTGGACTATCTTGTCATTTTTTTTCGAGCAGATTTTGAAGAAATTTCTATTTTGGGGAGAACTTTTTACAGTACATTAATTTGTTCGAACGGCAGTAATTAAGCGTGCTATAAAATGTAAACGTCTTGGCTTTCATGAAACGTGTCTCGTGCCTCGTGTTTCGTGCCTCGTGCTTACCTTCGCCTTTCTTCTAAGTCTGTAAATCCGTGCCACCCTTATCAGGGCTGATGTTACAAAAGACAGCCTGGAAATAAGGGCGACTGAAAGAAACTCTACCCAGCATATGCCGTGCAGCGACTAGCCGACATTTTTAATGAACAGTTGACACTGCATGCGTCAAGACTCCATCAAACAATGTTGAGATTCAGATCGATTCAGTTTTCCTTCCCGTCGCAGTCCGGATAGGAACATTATTCATAATAATTCAAATAACACGAATCGGCCATTAAACGAAGCGCTATCTTGCGGCGTTAATGCGTAACAAAACACTTGGAAATTGTCTTAAGACTGGCGACTTGTCGCTTTATTGCTGATCATGTTTCTGTGTTCGCCGGATTCTCGCGTCTTTCTGCTCAGTCCCCAGCGTGAAAATCTTGCCGTGCAAGGCGACAGAATTCATAAACAATGCGCGCACAATGAAATCAATTTAAACGCATTATGAGACCGTAGTTGATTCTTTCTCAAGCACACTACTTACGGCTAATGCCTCGCGCTCTCATTCAAGTGTTCCAAAACAATCTGTTAGCCCGTACGGCCCTGTGACAAAAACAGTGTCATCTCAGAGTTGGATCTGGTGTAGTTTTGACTATTCCAGTTTGACCAAGCATTTGAAAAAAAATTATTGATCGAGTGTCAAAGAGCTTGGGTCCTGATGAGACGCCGAGTTACTCGGCGTCTCATCTAGATCCAAGCTGTTTGCAACTGCGAGTCAGGACGTTTATAGCTGGAAAAGGGTTAAGATAAAGTCTGAAAGGAATCATAAATACCATCCGTCATACGAAAGAAACCAAAGAAGGCGACAGTTTCGAGCGTTCATTTCAAAATGGGAAACAAGAAAAAATAAAAACATGTACACGTACATGTACTCTATCGACTTGCATCGTTACATAAATAAATCGCCATTTTCAAATCTTTTCGCTTTATATATAGATATCACTATATAAACATTCTGTTAACTTTTTTTGGCTACAAACAATCATTGTCCGCACACTTTGTCATCTGGTATAATTGTCAGGGTGGAGTTTCCGCCAATTTCTTCTCAAAACATGTGTGTAATGTCAAACAGTTTGGAAACTGTTTGCAAATGTCGTCCCCAATTCGCCAATTGCAACAAGCCCCCATGGTCACTTTCCGGTAAATGTAGCTGCGAACTAGTTGAGTTTGTGGCCTTGCTAACATATTGACATCTAACCTTAGCTGTGTTGACAGTAGTTGATCTTGTCTACGTTAAAAGGCTGGACTAATAGTTTCAAAGATACAAAACAAACATTACGTAGTTTAGCCAAGGTTTAGCATTACGGCATCCCCATCAAACAACACGTTGATCTTAATATTTACACAACAACAAAACAGATTTTTTCCAGAGCCATCTTTTGATATGTGAGATTAAGTACATTTGCAGAGATTCCAGTTTCTCGACGGTTTCCATTTCAAAGTCATTTGTCGTGGTAAAGACTTCAAGTACAGCAATAGCTTGCCATTAGTGTCTGAAAGCTGAAAGTTCTTGTACGATCCCAGGAGGAAACCTGCGCTACTTGTTACTTGCTGTAAGCATAATGAACCAGCGCAAACAATAGACCGCATTTAACGGGAGATAAATAAGTAATAGCAATTAATCATTCCAACCCGGTCTGAAACTTCTTATGAAATGTAAAGACGAGAGATCAATATCCGGGTAGTTCGTATGCTGGCATTGTCATGGCCATTATCCGGCTCCCATGGGAAAGGATACCGGAATCCAGGAAAATTACATAAGCGATCTTGAAATGGATAAATCCGCGTAAAAGTGCTGTCTGAACTTGACGAAGACATCAATAATCAGTGAGAAAGATCAGCAAGCAATTTCTAAGCACATCGTTTAATTCTGTAACGAAATATTTCCTTAAAAATGCATTTTCGTCCGTGAATTTGAAACTGAATGAATATTGGAAGTAACAATAACAGTTAAAACATCAAAGGACATAGCTGAAGTTTTGCAGAGAAATACGATCTTGGTTAATAAAGTTAGAATACTAGACAAGATGGATTCGAAGAATTATATCCTGTTAGGTTTGTTTTATTTTAACCCTTTCCCTAAAGAATATTTATGTATGAATTGCTGACTTTATATTGATTATTCATGAAATTAAGTTTTAAAAGTTAAAACTTTGTATGATCAGATCTGTATAATTCCATAAGGAAACTGGAACCGTCAGGTATGGGTCTACTCTGTTTGCAATTGAGTAAACAGGCCTTTATATACAAACGCCTTTCTCGGCGCCTTTGCTAACAGGGTAGATGCAGATAAGACGGATTCTATATGAGCCGTCTGGTCAGGATCTTATTTATATGTTTATGAAATAGCATTTCTGTAGTGTCTGCAAAGGTATAAATTCACTTGTTCATGATGCCATATAATAATTCAGCTAAATAATATCCATACTGTCATTTTTTCTTATATGAATATGTATTGATTAAATGGTTAACAAGTGTACTTGACAAGATGTTTGCAAATAGACCACATTCATTAACCAAGGTATCCTCTGTGAAATTAAATGAAATTAAAGTGAAATTAAAGTGATAATATTCATGTAAGAAATAATGACATTGTGACAATTTATTGGATGCATTTTTTAATATTCAGTAGATTCAGATCATAATCATGTCATTAGCAAACAGAACATCCTATGGTACCCGTCTGATCTTGTAACAAACATATTTACTGTCCATTTATCTTTTATGAAAATGTTGCTTGTTACAAACACACATTGGGTGACTAACCGTCTACCTAGGGATTTGTGTGCAGGTTCCATCGAACTTGCTTCACGTGACCCGCGCATTAGATTCCAAGATGGCGGCATCTTCACGTGTCGTTGGCGACAAGTTAGCATTGGAGAGCTCATTAGGCTCGGGTTTCATTAGGGCTGTACAAACATCCTTTAGGGTGAGAATAGGCTATTAAGAAAATTGCTTTATAACCCGATGGGCCGATCGAGAAGACTTGAGAAATCTCGAAGACAATTCATAACGCGGCAAGCGGGAAGTCGCAAGGGGATGAAAGACGATGTTTATAGTGTTAATTACGGGTAACTCGAGAATTCGCCGCCTCCCCACCATTTAATGGTTTACACGTCAAATACGGGAAGGAGCCTTCTTCTCCCAATAAAGAGCTCTTCACCAAAATGGTGAAGGAGGGGTGTTTCCGTCTGTTTTATTGTGTTTTTCCCGAAGAGAGACGTAATTAAAGACGCGGTTAATATCATGTGTGAAACGATTCCATTAATTAGCACTTGTTTGACATTCTGTGATTAAAAGAATCGAAGAAAATGCTGATGTAGTCAAGAATGCTATGTCATCTATTCAAGCATTTTATATGGTTTTGTGGCAGTATTCTTTCATATTGGCAGATAGTGCAGAACAAAAATATGCATTTTAAGAAAAGAATATCTTAGATGCTTAACTCTTTACAGCACCGTTGATATTTATTAGCTGAATTTGTATAAAGCACATGCACACAGGAAGGTTTGGCTCTGGCATAAAAAGTAGAATCACATTTACATAATCCCACCAGCAAACAGGAGCACAGCATACTATACCCTGATCAGACGGTCTATTTGCAAATGCATGAAATGCTTAATATTTCGGCCTGCTAACGTCAGATAAGTACACGTGTGATTTCTGGGAGTACCTAAACTGGTTGACATTCTTGTGTCTTAATGTAATCAAGTAGTTAAACTACCACAACTAAGATTTATTTTATGGCTATTGATGAACTTTGCGCATGCGTAGTTGTTTGTTTCCTTAACATTGCTCACACAGACACTCTCACGCCGATGCATCTTCGCAAGGCCAAGTTGATGTTTTTCTATGTCCGGTATCCAAGCTCGGCCATCATCAAAGTCTACTTCCCGGACGTCCAGTTCAACAAGAACAACACGGCACAACTCGTCAAGTGGTTCAGCAACTTCAGGTAGGCACTCTTATTCAGCAGTATACAGTAAACCCCCTCTAAACCAGACGTCCAATTATCGATGTTGGAAAGAGGTGGCAGCTTAATGCAGGGTGAAAGTCATGCAGAAAGCTCCTTTGGGAGCTGCCTAAAAGTATTTAACTCATTTTGACTCCTAACTAGATATCCGGTTTAGAGTGGTTTTACTGTGCAGTAAACCCCCTCTAAACTGGACGTTAAATTTCGTATAAATATCGGTCTTGGAGACAGGTGTCAACTTACTGCAGGGAGAAAGTCACGCAGAAAGTACCTCTAGGAGCTTCTGTCTACTTAATCTTATAATATAGTCCTGTTTCAGATAGACACACCGTTTAGCACATTTGCAAAGAAAACACATGTAGACCGAAATCAGATGACTCTCGTAGGAACCGTCTGCCCAGGGTCTCAGGGTCTTCTTATCGAATTATACCCGAATGTCAAACATGTTGACTCAGTTCAGACACGGGGAGATACCATGTTTGATCTGGACCTATGCCGTTTGCAAATGCTAATGAATATGCCATTTCTCAGATATCGAATTCATGAAAATACAATTTCACACGCTTTCTGTCTCGTTGAAGAACACCTGTGACATTAACGCTTATCCCGCTATCCGCGACCTGACTCGCATTTGCAGACAGCTTGGATCCCGATAAGACACCGAGTGACTCAGCGTTTCATCGGGATCCAAACTCTTTGACTCTCGGTCAGAGGGTTCTCACTTGATCGGTCTGGGAGTAGCCAAATTGCACCAGATCGAAATTTGTGAGCAGGCAATATTTGTTTTCACAACGGGAAAGGGGTTAAAGTTTTGCACGTGAGTTTAAGTCTCCCAAGTGCTATATAAATATATACTGATGACAACGCTTACGCTCGTAAAGAATAGTGCTGATAGATGGTCATACAGTGCGACTACACGGTGTTATACAGTCACAAGTCGAACAGTAGAACTTTCTTTCACAGTCAAGTGTCGCTTAACCTCTTTACTCCATGAATATTTATGTAAGAAATAATGACATCATGAATATTAATTAGATTGTTATAATAGCACGTGGATGCAGAATGTTTTGGTCACGGAAGAAACTAAAGAACCGTAGCTATACATGTACTGTAGCATAAGCAAACAGAGCAGACTCTGATCAGACGGCTCCAGTAGGAACCGTCTGTTCTGGGTCTTCTCTGTTTGCAAAAGCGTATACAGGAGTATTTATTGAGTAAAGGGTTAATTAAGATACGTGGTGGATTAATACAGGGTGAATGTCATAGAGAAAGTTCCCGTAGGACATTTACCCTCCATTAAGCAGTCATCTGTTTAACAAGATCTCAGTTTTCGTAATGATTCGAATTAGCGAGGGTTTACTGTTGTGTAATATAAATGTTTTCACATTCTCTCTGAAGACTTTATGTAAGATCTCGTAAAATGCAATGCCTAATTGCACTACTATATCCTGTTATTCATAATACCTCCATATTGTCTGGTCGGAATAGCTCGGTTTTCGCAAGCGAAACCATTGCTTATTAGCCGGCAAAGGAAGCATTAACAAATTGGAGCGAAATAGGAGTCTTGGCGATTTAGATAATAACAAGCATTTATCTAGTAGGAAAATTGCTTTCAGATATCTATAAAGTCGAGACAATATGATGTGAAGGATAAGCCCAACCATAATATCAAAGGTCATCCGATATTCATTGTCGCGCCATTTTCGGTTATACATAATGGGCCGATAATAGAGTATTATTCTCCACCGAGAAGTCTGATGGGTATTGGCTAAGTAGTAACACGAATATTACATGGATGTTTATGATCACAAGATTACTTTGTCGATATACACATACTAAGTAGTTTGTCTTAATAGATACATATTGTATCAACTCTTGACCATATATTTGATAGATACAGTAATACCTCTCTATAACGGCCACTAAATTGTGTTAATTCGATGCTATTTAGGACAGATGGCTGCTTAAAGCAATGTGAAAGTAAAACAGAACGCTCCTATAGGAGCGTTCTGTTTTACTTTCACCTTGCTTTAAGCAGCCACCCGCCTTTAACACAAAATACTTGATGTAATTTAGTGGCCGTTATAGAGAGGTTTTACTGTACCTCTTTTGACGCTTTATGCCAACAGAGTGAACCCAGACTCAGTTGTTCCTGTAGGAGCCGTCTAATCTGGGTCTTCTCTGCTTGCCTACGGTATAATATATACCTGATTATTCAGTTCCTGCCATAGTCAAACATTCCTATGTTCATATGCTATTATCAAAATATCAACTTATTAATATTCAATATATCATTATTTCCTAAACGAATATTGGTTCGATTCATAGTTTAAAGATGTATTTCTATAGATGAATTTGAATTTTTTTTATCCAGCTTTGAAATAATATTTGCTGAAATGCTATTTACACCAGATTCATCTAAACTACTGTATAAGATTCAATCATATCTTCCTATGCTTAGAAACAGATTGTGTGTATAGTAATATTTTTAACCTGGACTTTCAAATCAGACAGATGTCAGATTAATGCAGAATGAAAGTCATGTAGAAACATCCACAGGGGCTTCCTGCATTGCTTTCACTCTGTATTAAGCAGTTTTCCGCTCCTAAGTTGTCTTCTTGCATGGCTTTCACCCTGTATTAAGCAGTTTTCTGCTCCCAAATTGGCTTCCTGCATGACTTTCATCCCGCGTCTTCCTTTATCAAGGGGCACTGGGCACACATGGGTTAACATTGGCAGTTTTCACTAACCGAAGCTTGTAAATGAAGTTTAACCCTTCGCTTGCTGAATTTTAAAATACATTTCTCCTTCTTTACCCATGCCCTGTTATATAATTACATATATCTTCACTGTGTAAACGTATTTCGCTGTGCAATCACTGCTGTGGAGTGCACTGGTTGCACAATCAACTTGTAAATAGTGCAGACCCTGATGAGACAGCTCCTGCAGGAGCTGTCTCATCTGGGTCTTCACTATTTACAGGTAGGTATATTGACGTGAATAGCAAGCGATGGGTTAAATAACTGACAAAGCTGTTTTTGTCACGCAAGAAAACACTTTTAAAGTGGTAAACGCTTTTACCATTATAGAATACAGTAGAACCTCTTTAGCGGCCATTCTTTTATTGAACACAACATTGCTTATTGCACCGCAAAGGTAATACAGACAGCTGATCCTATATATAGGAGCTTTCTGCATTACTTTTGACCTGCATCAAAGTACAGCCTCTCTAACAAACCCATAACTCATCTGTTTTTTATGTCCGCTTAAGACAGGTTTTACTGTATAAGTACATTTACTTTCTGTTGTGGAGGATTCCTTATCTACTTTGCTGACACCTTGACGTCTAGTTAGTCTGCATACCTTACGAATAATAATGTAACCCGACTCCTGTCTTCAAAAGAACTTTCTCATATTAGCACATTTCTCTTCGATCGACTAAGAAAATTAGGTTAAAATGGCCTAATCTTGTCTACAAGAAAAGGTAATTAATTTGGTGCTTCGCGATAAGTACTTTGATTATAATAAGATCAAGAATTTCTCAGATCTGTGCTAGCTGGATCGCAAAGACCTAATTGTCTGTATCAGAGAAGAGCTTATAAAGTTACAATAGAGGGCCGTTCAATAGGTTTGCAACCTTTTAGCCCTTACAACGCCAAATTTTCAAATGGACTATTCCAAAATTCAAACGGGTCAAGCTTATGGTGAGTATCTATGATTTTTTTCTAAAGAAAATTGTAACATCACAAACAGTGCAGATCCTGATGATAGGGCTCCTCTAGGAGCCCTCTTATCTAGGTCTACACTGTTTGCAAAGGACATTAGTGACTCATGTCCCGCACTGTGAGGGTTAAACACATTTCTATACAGCCAAATCTCGATAGTCGGAACACAACTGAATACCACCATCGGTCTAGGTTATTGCTAGAGGAGCTTTCTGTATGACATTCACCCTGCATTAACCCATTCCCTCATAGGCTATTTTTAGATACAACCTCTTTGAATGAATCTACCGAAAAGGAGCATTAACTAGAGAAAGGGAAAATTTTAGAATTTTGTAGTTTGAAACCATTGTGATAAATAGAGCATTTGCTCCTATAGGAGCAAATGCTCTCTTTATCAAAATGGTTTCACATAGTGACGTTTACAGAGTCGTCAAAAGTCGTCAATATGAGGAAATAGGTTAAGTAGTCGTCTCTTTATAGGTTCGTAATTCATATTTGCTAAATGTTCAGACCAGCAATACTAACCGTAATTGACTTGAACTGACACAAAAGTTTTGGACTGAATTAATTTTGTTCATTTCTCCGCATTTGCATGCCTATTTTATTGAAAGGACCTGTATTAATTGAGTTAATTAATACCTGTTTGATTCAAACAAGCAATCAAGTATTCAACAAAGTCTTTAAAATCATACAAATACACCCATAACACAATAATAGCTCGCTTTCATTAAAGATTAATTGAAAACTTTGGCTTAATGCAGGATGAAAGTCGTGCAAAAAGTTCCCGCTGGAGCTTTCTGCACGAATTCCGCCCTGTAGTAAGCAGCCACCTGTCTTAAGATCAGTACTGATCCTTATTTGAGTGTTCGGATTAAAACTCAGATTTTAGGGGATTGTTCTTTTTGTTAACCCTTTTGGCGTCAAATTTAAAAGTGCCGTCTACAATAATAATTTCATATTAAATATACATTGTAATTATAAACTAAATAATAAAGGTATATTAGTAAAACATTTGTTTTTTAAAACCTGTATGCTTGGGCTAAAATAATACAGAAAACAGTGAAGTCCCAAGTCTTGAAAAGGCGGCATCTGACCTGGGACAGCACTGTTTTCAATGGTGCCAACAGGCAACATTGGCGCCGAAAGAGTTAAAGGCATCATTAAAATGACATACAACTCCGAATATTCATCAACCAACAAGTTTTCTTTTACGCATGTAAAAGCTGTATTGAATGGCCCTCGATCCATCAAAGACATTATTCTATGATTGTCAGGAAATACGGCGAAAGGAAAATTAAATCTTTGTCACAGATAAGTTTGTCATTGGAATTAACCGGCACGTGCCGTAAGCCCTTCGTGCAATTTGAAAGCGAATCTGGCGACATTTAAGCTTTTAATGAGCCCGATTTGTAAGACCACGTCGATATCTTTAATAATCTTGGAAAGAAAGTAAATAGCAACAGTTTGTAGAGGGAATCCTTTGTTAGTAATTACCAGGGTGGACTTCAATAGTCAACAAACATTGTGTATTTATCGTGTGGCAAGTTGGGAACGTTAATAAGAAATTATTAATATCAACAAATCCAAAACAACAGATTGCCGGGTACCACAAGATTATCGACCCGAGGTGTTTAAGACTTGTTTATAAGAGAGGCTTGTTCAAACAGCCTGAAAATGAGATTTTCATTTGTCTGTAAAGCATTCATACAGAGGTGTACGCCTATAGGACAGATGCATTGGTGGAACATCCTTTATGTTGTTAACCCTCCGCTTGCTATTCACGTCATTATACCTACCTGTAAATAGTGGAGACCCAGATGAGACAGCTCCTGCAGGAGCTATCTCATCAGGGTCTGCACTATTTACAAGTTGATTGTGCAACCAGTGCACTCCACAGCAGTGATTGCACAGCGCAATACTTGTACACAGTGAAGATAAATGTAATTATACAACAGGGCATGGGTAAAGAAGGAGAAATGCATTTTAAAATTCAACAAGAGAGGGGTTAAAATCAGAACCAGCTTTAGAAAGTTGGTAACACGTCTCTGCATAATACAACCATCTGGAAAAGATATTTTAATATTTTAACATTTTAACTCAATCTTTATTCAAAGCTTGAATTGTAAGAACACTTCCGAGCTCATGTACTGCTGTGTGTACCCAAACTGTTCTATAGATACTACTTCCATTTCAGATCTGTAAAAACCTTAGAAAGGGGACAAAATTATAATGATTTAAAGGCATTTACCATTTTCAATAATACTTTAAGATGTGGTAATTCATAAAACAGTGCGCACCTGAAAAATAACCCTAAAATCACTTAAATGAAATCGACAATTATCATCACAAAGACAGGAAAAGCAAAACATCGACAAAGCATTTTATTGATCTAATTTAAAACTTGACTATTTGGCGCCATGGGCGAGTGCGTGCTAATTGCTTCCAACAGTTTAGATCCAGATGAGACACCGAGTAACCCGACATCTCGTGAGGATCCAAACTATTTTACACTCTTAGTATGCTTCTGGAAAACAATGAAGAAAACGTTAATATGGGACCTGAAGCAGACGATAATCTTAGCAGACGTACTTTATTTGGTGCCGAAAGGGTTACTAGTAACCCTTTGCCGTGTTCAATATTCATGCAAGAAATTATGACATCACATTTTTATAAATGTAAACATTTCAAGGTGTTTTGCTTTGATTAAATATTTAGATCAGATCTATATCATGTCAAAAGCAAACAGTAGACCCTCATCGGTTCCTATAAGAGCTATCTGATCTGGGTCTACTCTGTGGAAATGCATGAACATGCGTTTATATAAAGGAAAGGGTTAAAGCTCTTATAAACACCCACGCTCCTCCCATTTGTTCGTGGTTAGGGTCTGAAGTGGTGTTCTGCTCAAAGTCTTTAAACAGTCCATTCATCCCATCAAAAGAGACACTACTGTCACTGAAGACTTGTTAAATGATTGAGTATTTACGGATAATTATTGAAGTAAATTGCACCCTGAACAGCTAAAAACTACTATAATGATATGGCAGGTGAGCCGAAATTGCTTTAATCTTGCCGAAATAGATCATAGCACTATCACAGAGATACAAAAGCTGCTGTAATGTCCATGAAATGGCCTCTTTAATCTTTTACATGTCGAACAAAACTGTGTTGGTAGAAAACATCTACTGCAGTTTTCAAATTCAATATTTTCTTATTCGTTTACATAAAGGATCAGACTGCCAACTAGTTTGCTTCCAGATGAGATGCAGACTTAATAGCCAGCGTCCCGATCAGATCCCAACCGTTTGCTAAGGCTATCGCGAACTCACCCAAATCTATTAAGGGTTCAAATTGTTCCCAATAAAACACAAGATTTATACCTTATTCTGTTCAAAAAGTCATCTTTACTAGTTAAAATGTCCGTGTTGATAGTACATAAAGAACAACAAATATTGGGCTCTGTGTTTTGTGCGTTAGTTCTAAACCCGCATCTCATAAATCCCATTCAACGTGTTTACAGAAGGCCCAGAGTCAATGTTTTACCCTTGTCCTGTTGTCTAAATTAATGGCAGCCCAAACTCTCATCTAGTGCTGTATTTATTTAAATCTCGATTAATTAAAAATTTTGAGAAAATACACACCGGTTAAATTTTAACAGCTTGGATCCAGATGGCAGGTCGACATCTCATCTGGATCCAAGCTATTTGCAAAGTGGAGTCGGGTTTATAAAACAGGACGTGGTTTAATTGTTCACCTGTCCGTCGTTATTGCCGGCGGGCGAATGGACTATAGTAACGGTGGTGTCGTGTTTATTTTGCAGGGAGTTTTACTACATACAGATGGAAAAGTACGCCCGGCAGGCGATTGCCGAGGGCTGCAAGCACGCCGAGGAGCTCGTTGTGACTACGGACTCCGAGCTATATCGAGTCCTCAACCTGCATTACAACAGAAACAATCAAATAGAGGTACGTTGGTTTTCTATCTACAGATAGAGATCAAACATAGATTCATTAACCCATTACCCCAAAGGCTATTTTTAGACCCATCCTCTCTGAATAAATCTACAGAAAAGGAGCATTTAATAGAATACATGGACATTTTAGAATTGTATAGTTTTAAAACCATTGTGATAAATGGAGCATTTGCTCCTATGGAGCAAATGCTCTATTTATCACAAAAGTGACTTTTACAGAGGCGTCAAAAGGCGTCAAAGAAAACCCGAATTGTTTGACACTCAGGATGTGCCTGTGAAAACAACTAAAATAAATATATATATATATATATTATATAACTGGCAATAGAATACAACCGGAAAGGCTATATATATATATTAAAAAAGACTAAATGTTATATGGCTTTAAAATCTTTAATTAATAACTTAAAAATGAATTGAATTGAAGCATCAGGCTATTTGTAAACTAGAATTTCTTCGAGTGCTAAATGTTAAACACCATGAAGGTCTTGAGTTTGACCGATTACCGAATTCACGTTGCCTACAGGAGCAGTCTGATCTGCTGTGTCTATTCTGTTTGCAAGTCATCAAAGGGCACCAGGTAACCATCCGGTAAAGGGTTAAATGGCTGCATACTTCATTTGAAAATGCGTAAACATGAGTTTTTAACAATTAAAGTGTTAACTCCGAACCCTTTAGAACAAGTGCAACTACAGACAGATAGACAGTCAGGCTGCAAAAAAGAGAATTTGTTGTCTGATCATTAGGTGATTATCATCCATCCATATCAATTCAACTGATCGACTGTCTGTATTTGAAAGTATTGGCGTTAACGAAATAAAATGCATCAATTAGCACCGAGCCAACTATTAGTACTACGTACAGTAGCGACCCGACTACATGTATTACTTTATACAATTGCGACCAGTCAATGAATAAGCATGGTGGTATTTAAAAGCAGATGGTTTCTTAATGGAGGCCGAAAGTAACGAAGAAAGCCCATAATTATGGAAGCTGTCTGCATAACTTTCATCCTGCAAAAGCTACCCACCTGAATCTCTAAGACCCATGTTCAATGCCCATTTTTTATGGTCGTGTTATAAAGGTCGTATAGTACCTGTTGTCACCGTTGCGTAATACATGATCACCGAGTCCCTTTGATCAATGAATTATATGAACTGAACATCCTCGCAATTATCAGCCAATAATAAGTATACACGTTTTATTTGGTACAGCAAAAACTCTTTTAACCCTTTCCTCCATTAATACGCCTTTTTACGCCTCTGTAAAAGTCACTTTATGAAACCATTGTGATAAATAGAGATTTACTCCTATAGGAGCAAATTATCTATTTATCACAATGGTTTCAAACTACAAAATTATAAATTTCACTTTTCTCTAGTAAATGCTCCTTTTGGGTAGATTTATTCAAAGAGGTTGGGTCTAAAAATAGCCTATGAAGGAATGGGTTAAAGCGACCTCCAAAACGACGTCTAATCCAGGGTCCTAAAGGCAGATCGTAGCTTAACGCAGGACGAAAGTTATACAGTAAGCTACAGTAGGAGCTTTCTGCATTACTATATTCCTTTATTAAGCTGCCAATTGCTGCAAAATCGACCTTTGTTAATTCATAAAATGCTTGCATTAGAGGGTATCTGCTGCATAACGAAGTATCGAACATCGCCTCAAAGACGACAAACCGATAAATGATTGAAGATCGAACAGATAGCTAATTGATGTCTATCATAGATAAATATCATAACGAGGCCATCATATCTGGCGCAAATGTGTCTCTTTGTGCACCTGCCGGGTAACTATGGTAACCTATTCAAACAGTTTGGATCCAGATAAGACGCCGAGTATCTCGGCGTCTCATCAGGATCCAAACTAGTACTGTTTGCCATCATATATATGCATTTTAAAAGACATTGGAGAAAACCTGAATTTGAGCAGTATAAGCAGGCGATATATTTTGCAGACGACAATTACTTAAGCGCGCAAAGGGTTATGGTTATAAGTTATCACCTTTATATTGCTGCGCAACTTTTCGTCTACAGACATTAATCACACACCAACCCTTCATTCCATGAATACGCCTATCTACGGGTTTGCATAAGAGCCGTCTGATCAGGGCCTGCTCTGTTTACTTATGGAACTAGATCTATAATAGATCGGATTTTACAGTTTATACACTACAAAAAAAATCATGTTTTCATATTATGCTGTTGTAAAAATTCATTTAATAAATATTCATGATGTCACTATGTCTTACATTAATCCATATGCAACTAGGAATGGTTAATAGTTCGGATCGGGCTTCCTTCCACTGTTTTATCAAATCGTAATAAGAATCTGAAACAGCCTGGACCCTGATGAGGTGTTCACTTTCTCAGTGTCTCATTTGGAATAAAACTTTACAAAGATATTCACAGATTAAGTCTTCCTGGTGAATATTCATGTAAGAAATAACGACCATTAATATTGATTAGTCGAAATCTCAAAATGGCATTACGTACAAGGGATGTTTTGTCGTTGTTGTTTTGATTTTTTCTTTCTTTTTCTTGTCGCAGTGCATACACCCACCTCACTCATTCATAATGACACACGTTATCTAGAATCACATCTATATCATTATATTAGCAAACAGAACATGCCCTGGTCAGACAGCTCCTACAGGAGTAGGATGTGAGCCTACACAGTTTGCAAAGGCATCTCATCTTTATAAGGCAAAAGATTAATTATACAAGACTTAGTGATGCGGATTACTTGTTCAAACGATGAGTAATATTATCAATAAAATTAAAAAGCTGATGGGCTCATCTGGTCTCCAAGTCGCCAAAAGTATTACAATGATCTTCGATTTTAACATTAAACTGATATCCAGCGACACGCTTTTATGAGAAAAAAAAACCCAACCTGTGCAGAAGGACATTGATACTTAAACGGCCGAAAAATTAAACAGCTGAATAATTAAAATTGGCATTCCCATTTCTGAACATTAATTAAAAGAATGCATAAACAATTCACTGAAGGAAATAATTGTTTTGAGAAAAAAATGCTACCGATCCTGATCTGGATCTAAACTGTTCTAAATAGAGGTCGTGTACTAATACTCTATTCACGCAGTTTAAGGGTTAGAGTGTCATCTGTTGATTTTTCATTTACATCATCACCACAGCTTGATAGCCTCACAGAGGGTCCAGATAACATGCGTAAAATTAAACATTTTCAAGAATAGCTCCTTTATTTCTCCACCAAACCCTATACTGTGACCACTCTTTAGAATCGTCTCGAAGAGACGATTCTGAAGAGTGGTCCCAGTATAGGATTTGTTTGAGAAATGATGATTTTAGTATTTTTTGGTACACACCTTTATCTGTAGCTCTGGCCTTAGCATTAGCTTGGATAACTCGACTTACCATCTGGTTCCAAACTGTTTGCCTTGGCACAGAGCGTTTGAAAGAACTGCTTGACATTCTGGCTGCATTTTAGGAGAAATTTAAGAGAAATCAGTCGTGAGAATTGTGGCAGACGAATTATTTTTTTCAGACGATAATTGCTTAGCGTTAACCCATTTAATCCGATATGATTTTTAGGAAACCCCGCCCTGATCTTATTTTGGAGCCCATCCATTTCTCATGTCTATAAGGGGGCTGCATAGCAACAAAATATTTTCTGGTATACGGCATGGACATAAATGGGGTCAGCAAACAGCGCAGACCCTGGTCAAAGGACTCCTCCAGGAGCTCTCTGATCTGGGTCTTTACTGTTTTTCTATGTCCTTTTTAACCCTTTCATCGCCGCAGTCGCATATATGCACCACGACAAATAGTGCAGTCCCAGATCAGACACCGCCTTTTCAAGGCGGCGTCTGATCAGGGACATCACTATTTGTCTCAATCTCTATTTCTATATACATGTATGTGCTTTATTCATTTGAAATTTGCATTTGTTTATATCATTTCCTTATTTTACTGAATGATTTGACAAACTTGGATTGCAGACGACAATTAGAAATTTGGCGCCGAAAGGGTTAAGGGACACTGGGCACATATGGGTTGTACTGGGATTTGCAACAGTGGAGACCCGGATCCGGGGATCCTAGAGGAATACTCTGATTAGAGTTTGCACTGTTTGTCATTCAAAATCCTTTCATACTGAAGTGGTTTATCGTTAATCCTTCCCTTCATATAATCACCTTTTCACGCATTTGCAAACAAAATAGACCCTGATCAGGCGGTTGCTATAGGAGCCGTCTGACCAGGGTCTGCTCTGTTTGCTTGTGATATTATGCAGATCTGATTCTAAATTTCTGTCAAAGCGAAACAAATCTCTTAAAAAAATATATTATTAAAAAATCAGCTAACAAATAATAATGATGTCGTTATTTCTTACATGAATATTGAACAGGGAAAGGGTTAATTGTTAATGGGTCGTTTCAACTTTTTGAAAATACGATAAACATGTCGGCGAGGTTGTCTTAAGAATGTTTCGACTAACTAGACGTATGACGGGGGATCCAGCTGACGTATGACAGGGGATCCAGCTGTTTGGACAGAAAATAATAGTGCACATAATATACAGTAAAACCCCGCTAATGCGACCACCAAAAAGGGGCATAATTCTGTGTGGCAGAGGCAGGTGGTAGCTTAATGCAGGACGAAAGTTATGCCTATAGGAGCTTTCTGCATAACTTTCGTCCTGCATTAAGCAACCACCTGCTTTAGACGACATCAGTGGCTGTTTATTAAGTGGTCGCATTAGCGGGGTTTACTGTATATATAAAAGTTGACAAGTTTTTTTTCATATTGATGCATTTGGCCTTTTACTGATGAATATTTATGAAAGAAACAACGATGTTATAATTATTAACCATTTCATTCATGTAAACATGTTTTCATGCATCTGCAAACAGAGTAGACCCAGATCAGACGGCCCAGATAAGAGCCGTCTGATCAGGATCTGCTCTGTTTGCTGATGGAATTTGATAGATCTGATTCTATACTTTCTAAAATGGCTACAATGTTCTACCTTCCATATTTCATTATAACTAATATGTCCATGAATATTCTGTAGGTAATGAAATTTGTAATAAACCTAGAACAGGGAAGGGATTAATAGATGATTTTTATAATAGAACACATTTTTTTTTACCGTGGTAGACACTGTAGAATCGGATCTATGTTACTCCATATGATAAGCAAACAGAGCGGACCCTGATCAGACAACCTCTATAGTAGCCGTCTGATCTGGGTCTACTCTGTTTGCAAAGGCGTCAAAAGGCATCTCGATCAGGTAAAAGGTTAAACTCATATAGCAGCTGGTTTGAAAGCTCACACAATTCGCCCATTGTGTATTTCAGCATTTACAGCGTATCAGACAGGTAATATAGATTATAGATTAGTGTTTCATGGGGTGCATTAGTCACAGCTAGGTAAACATTCACATAAAACCCCTTTAAACCGGCCGTTTAGTAAAGAATAATTTACATCGTTTTAAGCACGCGACTGCTTAATGCAGGGTGAAACTCACACAGAAAGCTCCCAATATGAGCTTTCTGTATGACTTTCACTCTGCATTAAGCGCCACCTTGTATTAAAGATCGGTATTAATACTGTTTTGAAAGTTCTGTTTAGAGAGGCTGCACAGTACATAAAATATAACGTTTTCCTATCATAAAAGTAGGTAAGGTGCGGATCCTTTAACCCTTACAACGCTGAATTTTCAAATGGAATATTCCAAAATTCAAATAGGTCAATCTTATGGTGAATATTTAGGGATGTTTTCTAAAGAAAAGTGTAACATAACAAACAGTGGAGGCCCTGATGAGAGGGCTCCCCTAGGAGACCTCTCATCTGGGTCTACACTGTTTGCAAAGGACATTAGTGACTCGGGTCCCGCACTGCAAGGGTTAATATATTCAGCCACCCGAAGTAAGTCAACGACAGTAAAAAGTCTCTTTTATGCGACAACCTAATGGAGTTACTGCTTAGATCTGTAAACACAAGTGACTGCTTAACCCTTTATTTCATGAATATTCATACATGTTAATAACTTATATTAAATAATGATATCATGAATATTTATTAGATGAGGTTCAATAATGGCATATGATCACATATGATCAGATTACATTTGTATAATAATCTAAATAGGGTAGGTTCTGATCAAAAGGCTCCTGCGTTGACAGCGTGTCTATATAGAGAAATTCGAGGGCTTGGTGCAAAACTATTGTAACTCCTTCACTTTACAATAGTTTTGCACCAAGCCCTCGAATTGTTTTTTTTGTATAATTGAAGTGAAACCAGGAAATCCTTCAGAAGTTTTCTGCAGTTTTAGTTCTGATCTGAACGACAGCTTGTTCTACAGATCGACCACCATACTTTTTTTTAAAACTCTGTTATTGTTAATTATTCATGTAAGATACAATGACATCATAAATATTTATTATCCGGTCTGAATGTTTTATAATGACGTAAGAACATTTTAGCAATTTTGACTATTACAGAAACTGTATAATCAGTTATATAATAGTTCATTAACAAACAGAGCATATCCTGATCAGACGGCTCCTACAGGGGCTGTCTGATCTGGGTCTACTCTGATGCAACGGCGTCACAATTCACCTCTATCAGGGATCAGTGACCGCACAAGGCAGTTACTATATATCACGGTTCATTTGTTACGGAGTTTATCGTCTTACATCAAAAAGCATCTTCCGCGAGAAGTCTGTGTTTATTATTAATATTTTAATATTCTTTTAATGACTTCTAAGGAAGAAATATGATGCGGTGCAATTACGGAAGCGAAAGAAACTATAGAACCAATCAATAAATACCATTTTTCACGATGTGGCAATTATTCTAACCCGCCTTCTCAGCGTGTGGTTTTGTTCGTTTGAATTATTTCCGCTGGCCATATGTCAGAATTGTGATGATTCTTTCGCATAAGACGTAAATATTTAATGACAAGATTCTATAGAAAACTGTGTGAGTGCAAAAGAATTGCGTATCATTGTGGCCATCTCGTTTTCCAACATTAAGCATGCTTCATCGTCTAGTGCTTATACAGAGCTTGACATCAAAAGAAAAGAAAAGAGAAATGATTGAATTGGACATTTCATCAAATATACATACTTGGCGAAACCCGTCGTTATGGAAATATGACAGGCGTGAGTGTCTTTTAAAAGATGGCATCCATTCGTCATAAAGCACTTCGTAACTGTCAGACTCTTTATTTGGAAAGTCGGAAATTATGTAAATAATTAATGCCACGTGGCTGCCCGCGAGACGGTTAAGATACTAAAAGACAAGATGGTGAAACACTCTTTGTGATGAGCCGTTAGCGGGAAGCTAGACGGTAGGAAGAAGGCACAATTAACTAATGCACATTTACTTCTAGAATATTAATATCACTTTAGAGACGCGAGGGAATACAATTTCAATTGCTATGAAGAATGAAATACGCCATTAGAACCGGCTCAGATATGAAGTCGGCGCTCGACATCTCAGAAAATCTATTTTTCTTGTGTTTGTGGGATCCCCTGAGAATAGAAAACTCTAGACTTGTGTATGGTTCGAATAGGGAAGAGGTCTTTCTCAAAAGACAGCTTTTCTAGAGACACTAGATTACCACTGGAAACGAGTGACCGACAATACTGGGCGTAGCGAACGAGTGTTACACGTGATCAGATTGGGTCCAAGGTTAGAAAACTTTGAATCTGAGTCTGAGATCATTCTCAAGTATCTGACCATACCTGAGAATGCTCTCAAACTGAGACTGAGAAATTTTATAACACTTGCGCCTAGGCTCCGATGTTATAAAGAACTTTCCGCTTGAGTCTAAGCATCTTCAGCATCTAATACTCAAACTCTTGCCGATCAGATGCTTGAGAATAAGTTTTCTCAAAATTTGACGTTTTATAACGTCGGGGCCAGGTTGCCATGAAACACGTCCGAACACGTGCAGGTTCCGTGTGAAGTTTCTGGAAACCATGTGCCCTTTGAAGGGTTTCAGTATCACCTTTGCATACACCAGCTATTACATCGTACCGCAGACACCATCTATTACATCGTACCGCAGACACCAGCTATTACATCGTACCGCAGACACCAGCTATTACATCGTACCGCAGACACCAGCTATTACATCGTACCGCAGACACCAGCTATTACATCGTACCGCAGACACCAGCTATTACATCGTACCGCAGACACCAGCTATTACATCGTACCGCAGTAAATACAGGACGACTTTGCGTCGGAGTTCATCATGAAGCACCTGTTTGGTCAGATTTTGAGATTTTAAACTCGAGCAAAGGGTTTTATATGTTGATACTGGCATCGTATTTGTTTTTTCTAGACGCGAGACCGATTTTAGTTACCATCGAATTGTTGAGTTTAGACAGTTGACAATAGTTTCGGCCGATGAAATCAAATTTGTACCATGGATGAAAGTCGTTTTGCAACGACCGGTATAGTGCAATAAAATTATAGTTTCACTGAACTGAACAATTACAGTATAAGACTCAATCAATATTGGAAAACCAATCTTGATTGCATTAACCCTTTACTGTATGAATAGTCCTGTAAGAACTAATGACATCATGGATATTCATTAGATTAGTTCTAACACTATCATCTGGATACCTGCATTTTTAGTAATGACAAAAAACTGTTGAACCATATCTATATACATAAGTATTATATCATAAGTAAACAGAACACACCCTGATCAGACGGCACCTATAATCTAGATCTACTCTGTTTGCAAAGGCATAGAAACGCGTATTCATGGAGTAAAAGGTCATTAAGCTATTAACCATTTACCGTTTAATGCATTTGCAAACATGGTAGATCCAGATCAGATGCCTCATGCAAAAGCCATCTGGTCAAGGTAAGTCCTGTCTGCTTATGAAATAATATTTATCTGATTCTAGAATCGTGCTACGGCCAAAATGCATGTGTTCATATACCAATGTAATTTAGCTAATAAATATTCATGATGGCATTATTTCTTAAAGGGTTAAGAAACAGACACTCTTTCAGAAATTATTACAAATATGACAATTCAATACTGATTAATTAAACAATCTAGATAGAATCATGTGACCTTGGTCATAGTGATAAATGCAGAGCTCCAGATAAGATGCGTATATTAAAACATTTTCAAGAATAACTCCTTTATTTTTTCCACCAATCCTATACTGTGACCACTTTTTTTAATCGTCTCTTCAAACCCTATACTGTGACCACTCTTTAGAATCGTCTCTCCGAGACGATTCTAAAGAAAGGTCACAGTAAAGGGTTTGGTGGAGAAATGACGATTTTAGTACATGTATTTGGGTCCGCACCTCTATCTGTAGCTCTGTTAATGGATGGAAATAATAAAAAAAAAATTAAAACTTCAAGCAAGTTAGGGACACAAGCCTTTTATTCTACTTCACTGATAGGAGAAACTTTATGCTCTTTTATTTTTTACAAGTTCGGTACGCCACAAAAAAGTAAAGTCGCGAGGCAGTCATCATGAGTACCGGGGGACCCGTAACACCGCTCAGAAAATAATGCCATGGAAATGTCATAACTCCGAGACGTGTATCTCCGTCATTAGTCTTAATGCATTCTTTAATTTTCTGCTAATCTAGAGTTCCTTTTATAGCGTTAATCTAGTTCCGGACCCCCTTATCTCGCCTGCCTTATCTTCATTCCTCTGAAAAGAATCGCAATGCTTTCAGCGGGGTGTCCCCCAGGAAATCAAGGGCTTATGAGACAGAGTCAAGATCTCATCTGCCTCCGAATTCAAAAGATTCAAGATGGGGTTTTATTGGTTCTGAAGGCGGAAAACAAACCAAAAACTCAAAACCATACCGAGCCACGAGAGAGCCCAGCTATCTTATCTGGCTATCTTAGGAACCGTAATGTAGACAATAAAGAATGAATTCGGGAGACTAAATTGGACAAGTGAAAGAAGTAATTTGATAACACTATTGTGTGTGCTTGTGTGATGAGCGGCTGTGATAGAGCAGATATGTAAACAAAAGGACAATACAGACACAATAAAATCGAGCTACGAGTTAACCTTTATACAGTGAGTTTGGATTCTAATCAGATAAAGAGTAAACCCGCCTTTGATTTGAACCCTAACATTCCTGACAAACGAAAATGCAATTGTATGGATTTATTTTCAGCCCATTGTTTTATTTTTATTTTTAAAGTTTCATCCGACGAGGGGTTTTAAGAGACTATTTCTATCGGCGGAAGGATATCGGGCATCTCTGTGATGAAACCGATAAATTTGTCGACTTGTTGCTTTCTCTTCTACCTAATTTGTGGTCTGAAATCAGTATTGCCGGGTCTGACTGTAATTCTAAAGCAAGTGGCGCCCACGGACAATGCTTTAGATTACACATTATCAAGTTTAGATATATTACTTAGATGGCGAGTTGAGTTCGGATCTATTTACCCAGTACAGTAGACCCTGTTATAGGCGACTATTTATTGAGTCAATATATACTTTAAAAAGAAGACAATTGCTTAATGCAGGACAAAAGTAATGCAAAAAGCTCCTCTAGGAGCTTTCTGCATTACTTTTTTCCTGCATTAAATTACCATCTGCTTTAACGACCTAGAACTAGAAGTCGTTTTAATGATCGTATGAGACATGTTGTTCAGTAGCATAGTAATCTATAGTGCTTTGCTATATTCCCAGTTCTATGTAGCATAGTAATTTATAGTGCTTTGCTATATTCCCAGTTCTATGGATAATATGATTTTAATGCACAAGTAATAACCAGTGTTAGTCTGTTAGATCATACAAACGCGTGCGCTTTACTTTGATTTGGCATATGGCCACGGGGTCTAGATTCGGTATGACAAAACACACGAAATGCATATTTCATTCACATTGAAGCACAGTGTAGATGTGTGTGAGTGGTCTAAAGTATGTACTTAAAACCCATGTATACCCAGTGTCCCTTAAAAAAGGACATGGACAGGAGTCCTCTGACCAGGGTCTGCACTGTTTGCTGAAACCATTGGTGTCAATGGCGTATACCAGAAACATATTTTATACAATTATATAATCGGTTTGCAAATGCATAGAAAGGCGTATACATGGAGTGAAGGGTTATGGAATAATATACAGTAAAAACACTCTAAACCGGTATTCTAGTAGAGGAGAATTTAGGTACTTTTATGCAGGTGGTTGCTTAATGCAAGATGACTTTCACCACGCATTAAGTTGTCACGTGTCTCCAAGACTGATATTTATACTAAATCTAACATCCGGTTTAGATGGGTTTACTGTATATCTGATTCTACATATTTTGCGACGACAAATATTCTGCGTTCATGTACTATTATGTAACAAATCCACCTAATTAATATTCATGATGGCAGTATTCCACCATATTTTGTATTATCTTGTGACTGGTTTTGATTAAAGTTTACACGGGTGTTATTTTGTGTGTTTCAGGTACCAGAGAATTTCCGCGTATCTATCCAAGCTACACTTCGAGAGTTTTTCCTGGCTGTCGTGGCAAACAAGGACAGTGAGCCATCTTGGAAGAAACCTATTTATAAAGTAATTGCCCGGATGGATGACGTCATACCCGAGTATTTCAAATCACCAAATTGGATGGACCAACTCAGCGATTCGTAAGATTGTAATAGTGAACAGGTTGTGACTTTATAACTAGATATGTGGTTTAATTCATGGTTGTTTTCACCAGGTTTTAGGAGAACAATATCGCACTGTTTGCTGACTCGAAAGCAATGATAGATATATATATTGTAATAAACGATATTGTTAGTGAACATAGAGTAACAATTTGTGCTAAAAACGTTTGTATCACTGACCCAATCACGAGTGTATAGACCTGAAATGGCTGGCCAAAGGCAATCAGATGGACGGACGAAGTTTAAATTTTCTAAACAAACCTGTTCGACAATGAATACCCGTTGGCGTGATGGAACATATACGCACATGTAATGAAGCATCCATTATGAATTATGCAGTCAAACAGTGATATATGTGAACAATCAGCTCTACAGATGAGAAACGAGTGTACTGACATTTGCAAACAGTGTAGACTCTGCACTGATCAGAGTCTGCACTGTTAGACTCAAACATTTTTTTCCAAAGGTTATAGCGACAATAGAGGTATTGAGTTTACCAGAAAAATTGACTAAACCGTATACACCGTGGACATTCAGTAATGACTGTATGAATATAAATACAATATAACCTTTCTATAACGGCCACTAAATTATGTTGATTAGTTTGTATTTAGGACAGGTGGCTGCTTAAAGCAAGGTGAAAGTAAAACAGAACGCTCCTATAGGAGCGTTCTGTTTTACTTTCATCTTGCTTTAAGCAGTCACCTGCCCTTAACACTAAATACTTGATGTAATTTAGTGGCCGTTATAGAGAGGTTTTACTGTATGCTGATTTTTTTTATAATGGTATGAAAAAAGAAATATGTATGGTAGACACTGTAGATTCGGATCTAAATTTATACTAAGCAAACAGAGCAGACCATGCCTGCTGTCTGATCTAGGTCTAGTCTGTTTGCCAATGCGTCAAAATACGCCTCTATCAGGTAAATGGTTAAGCGGGTGAGACTATCATGACAGAAACTTGAGTATCAAACATATACATATATTATGCCATAAGCTAACATAGTAGACCCAGATCAGGCGGCTCCTATAGGAACCGTCTTATCTGGGTCTACTCTGTTGCGAAGGCATGGAAATGCGTATTTATGGAGTAAACACTTCAAACAAAGAATTAGAACTGTTTGTATGGTCGTTGTAAAGCGGTTTTACTGCACATCCACATATTAGATTATCCTTCTTTTAATGTTAGAATCGTGACGTATTTGATAACAGTAGTGAATAGTTTTTGATATACATTTTTATATAAAAAGAATATGAGACAGTGTTTTTGTGTTACAATGAATCATTGTTGAAATCTAGTACACGTATATTATTGCAAGCGTCAGAGGAAACATGGCCCTTGGACATTCGCAAATAATATAGGTCTATATATTCTGCCCTGTCCGAGTGTTTCTTTTCGCATGTCATTTTATTTATCATGTTTTGATGATTCATTTTAAAAGGGTTCGTATAACTTGCTGATATTGCTAAATCCTGATACTGTTTCAATACTTGACCCTTTGCGTGTTTAACATTAACGTAAGGAATAATGACATCATGAATATTTATAAGGCAAAAGCTGATTTTTTTATGATGGCATATCGTGAACATTAATTTTGTGATAAATTCCCAAATAATCATTAACTTAATTTTATATGGTAAAAGTTTGAAAGGAAATTGTTGGCTTCGGCAAGAGCTGTCGGATCAGATTTGTATAATTCCATACACAAAGAGAGCGGACCCTGATCAGACGGCTCTTACAGGAGTTATCTGATCTAGATATACTCTGTTTGCTAGGGCATAAAATGCGTTTGTATGAAGGAAAGGGTTAAACAAATTAGAAGTAACATTCGCAGCAGTTCAGGGTATTAGCAGATCGCATTTTTATCAGGATAAGGTTTGTGAGTTTGCAAGAAATATATAACACGTATGTCAGTGTATACATATGTAAACATACTTAACCATTTACTCTATGACATCAGGAATATCAATTACACCAATTTATAAAGACATGTGCAGAAACCGCAGATTCATATCTATATCATTCGATACGCAAATAGAGAAGACCCTGATTGGACAGCTCCTACTGGAACCGTCTGGTACGGGTCTACTCAGCAAAGGAGTCAAAACGCGTATCTGTCGAGTAAAGGGTTAACCCCGATAAAATGTTATTTAAAAATGAAGATAGCGTTTATTTTGAGTGCATTCAATGAAAAACAAAATTACTACGTACGGTAAAACCTCTCTATAACGACCACTAAATTATGTTAATTGGTTGGTATTTTTGGCAGGTGGTTACTGAAAGCAAGGTGAAAGTAAAACAGAACGCTCCTATAGGAGCGTTCTGTTTTACTTTCACCTTGCTTTAAGCATCCACCTGCCTTTAACACAAAATACAATAGCAAATACTTTTGAAGCCAATCTCATTTATTGCTTTTCAAATGACTGAATTGAATTGTCCTGATCAACGCTTTACTCCGTAAATACGCTTTTGAAGCATTTGCAAACAACGCAGACCCAGAGCAGATGTCTCCAGTAAGAATAATCTGATCATCACCTGATCTTTCTACTAAAGGATCTATATAGATCTGAGTCTTCAGTTTCTGCTATTGCAAAAAAGAAAAGTTCGTATATCATTATAAAACTTCCGCTAATAAATATTCATGATGTCACTATTTCTTACATGAGTTTTCATGACGTAAACGGTTAATGGTTTTTCATTATTCTAGCATCAATAAAAACTAAGATTCTATACGAAACGTGTGTGAGATTTTAGGTGTAATGTGTAAATTTCGCCATTCTATTGAAATCCTTTGGAAGATCAAGAGAAATCTGAAACACCATAGCTAGGTCACTTTTCACACGCCATGTTGTTCATCATATTTATTATTTTATACTATACAGCATTAATCCAAACCCATACATTCTTTTCACCCTTGACCACACGCCTTTTTGGCACCTTTGCAAACAGAGTAGACCCAGATCAGACGGCTCCTGCAGGAGCCGTCTGATCAGGGCCTACTCTGTTTACTATGAAAAAGTATAGATCTGATTCTGTAGTTTTTGTCAAGGTAAAAACATTCATTGTTCATGATGTCATTATATAATTGGGGCTAATAAGTGTTCATACATTCATTATTTCTCACACGAATAGTCACGAGGGAAAGGGTTCATTACATTGTCATCCTTTCTTTCAATCATAGCAATGTCACTGAGTCAGTTTTGTCATGAAATCATTACGAGTACATCATTTGTATTTAATCGGGTCCAATCGGAACACCTCGGCGATTCCCGCTAAGCCTCACCTACGAACGGCTTTCTGAAATTATACGAGGATTTCCGATTGTCTCCACGATTCTCATCTTAGAATATCATCAACAATCAAACATTTCCTTCTCAATTTATGAATCTAGTCGGTTTCCAAGATATTACGATTTAAAAAAAATAAAATATATTGCCTATTATTTTCATGGCAAGAAGCTAGTTAGGTTCTTTCCAGCATATTCCGGAATTAGTCGTTCGGAACTTCGCTAACCATGACTTACATTTGCCTACAGTTTGTGCCCAAATGAGATGCAGAGTAAATCGACATCTCGTCAAGATTCAAGCTATTTGACGCTCGATCAACAGTTTCTCAAAAGCTCAAAGCTTCTCAAATCGGAAGTTAATAGAAATGTAACAGAATATAGAGGAGGCATACCTTTTACAATGGGATAAGGGTAAATGCGAGTCAATTAAATGACTATCCGTACATTTTCTAGTCAGATTGTCTTTTTTGTTTTATTTAGGGTGAAAATGGTATTTTGATTTTTATCATGGTTTACCTCTTTACTCCATAGATATGCCTTTCTACGTACATTGCAAACGGAGTAGGCTCTGTTAGGAGCCGCCTGTTCAGCGTCTGCTCTGTTTGCTATGGAATAATATAGATCCGATTCTGATTTGGATAAAGCTAGTGCGTTAATATGACATTGTAAAAATAATGTAATTAATATTTATCATGACATCATTTCTTTCATGAATATTCATGGAGTAAAGGGTTAATAAATTTGACGACGGTCACGCCCTTTTTTCTTTTTACAATAACGAGATTATCGATCAGGATTGCGGAACGAAATCCGGGTCCTGGTTACCCATGTAAAGTCAGTTATGAATATTCAACGGTTTTAATTACGTGTATTTGCATATACATCTTTTTGTTATTGTATTTTATTATGGATATTGCTGGCTTCTGATTGGAACAGTCACGTGTTCGATGTTGCTGTTATATTTTGTGTATATTGTGCAATACTTATGATGCTTGAGGGCTTCGGGCAAAACCATTGTAACTGCACACTTTGGACGAGATCATGATAACCTTTGTCAACAGTTTAGATCTAGATGAAACGCCGAGTAACCCGACGTCTTATCAGGCTCCAAACTGTTTGGTACCCTACTAGAACAAATGGAAGAAACATGTTTTAGAAGTCTTTGATATTGCTTGTAAAAATGAAATATGTTTACATTAGTTTTGCACTGAGCCTTCATGCTGTGTTCAGGTTTTATGAAATGTGTAGATTTCCATGTCTCCGAAGGGGTGCCTATAATACTTGCACTGTCCGTTCGCCTGTTTGTCCACTTGTCCGTGGGTTTGGATCATATCTAAGACATATATTGGCCCTTTAGCTGAAAGAACCGCATTTTTATGCCTTTACATATATACTAGATCCAGATCGGACGGATCCTGTTGGCGCCGTCTGGTCAGGGTCTGCTCTTTCTGCCTTTGGAATTATATAGTTAAAATATTCACGATGTCATTATTTCTTGCATGAATATCATGTGAAGCAATAAATATATTTATCAAGCCTTACAGACAGGTGGAGAACCACATGAATGTGTTGCATATGACTAACCCAACATTCGGGCACTCAGTTCAAAGATCAAGGTCATGTGTCACTGACAGTGGCATTTCTTATTTTATGTATTTTTGGTTAATGTCAGCGGTCTATTCTGAACCTGAACAATACTTTGATGGTGATTATAATAATGAAATATAACTGTTATTGCATTGTTAGAGATAATTGACCGAAATTGAGATAAATAGTCGCATGATCATAATTTCCAGAATCGAAACAAACATACCAGCAACCTCTCATAGAAACGCATTTTCACGCCTTTGCAAACAGAGTAGATAAAAAACAGACGGCTCCTACAGGAGGCGTCTGATCAGGGTCTGCTCTGTTGGCTTATGAAATAATATAGATATGATTCTAGAGTTTTCTGTCGTGGTACAATAGTCTAATGATCACAGTGTCATTGTAAAGTTCAGCTAAATGATATTCCCACAGTCATTAATTGTCTTAAATGACTGCCAACAAAAACCGCTATATAGCAGTGTTTATATATCTTGTCAAAGGGGGACCACATAATTTACACTTGTATATGAATATGTATTGTTTAACAAATAAATCAAAGGAAATCAGACTATAATATTTGCACAGATGAAATATTTTCTTCTTTCCATTCAATGTATAACACATTCAAGCAGTGTAGACCTGGCAGGGATGCACTGTACTGTGCTCTGGTGGACACGTGTACATGTGTAGACAGTTACACCTCGTTACCTGGAACAGTCAAATAAGTATCATCAGCGGCTGTAGCTTAATGCAGAGTGAAAGTCATTCAGAAAGCTCCATTGGAGCTTTCTGAATGACTTCCACTCTGCATTAAGCAGTCACCTGCTTAAAAGCTCTCAGTATTTGTTAAGTAAAATTTGAAATAGCGAGGTTGTGATGTCTTAATTGTTTTAACTATTCGAAGAAAATATAGCGATGGTAAAACATGGTTTAAAATCAATTCACTTCGTTTGCAAGGACCATTTTGATCCCCTTAGCCATATAAAGCATAATTGTACCTTTTAGCAGCTGATAAACAAATCCTACATTTTTGTTTTCTTTGATTCTATATGTAAATTGTTATTATATATGCTATACGTCTCAAGATTGATTTTTCTTATGAAATAAAATTCGTTATTTAACCATACACGGTGTTTGCTTTTATGTTTGACATTGGGGCTCCCTCTCTTATAAGGTACGGCGACACCCGTTTTATCCATTTACTCCAAAAACACGCCTTTCGACGTCTTTGTAAACACAGTTTCCTACTGGAGCCGTCTGATCAGTGTCTGCTCTGTTTGCTTTTGATATACATGTACATAGATACTATAGCTATGATTCTACAGTTTCTGTCATGGCCAAAATTCCCTGTGTTCAGTGCAATTATAAAAATAATCTAATAAATATTCATCGTGTCATGTTTTCTTACATGAATCTTCATGGATTAAAGGGTTAAACGAGCGCTCACTGATTTAACTCTTAAAACGCATATGGTAGCTTGATGCAATGCAAACTGCTTAATGCAGACTGAAAGTCATACAGAAAACTCCTTTATAAGAGAACAACAGGAGAAGACTTTATCGATGCACTTTTAGGTATTTTACCCTTTACTCCATGAATGTTCACGCAAGAAAAGCATACATGGTGAATATAAATTAGATTAACCCTTTCCCTCATATAAACGTGTTTTCACGCATTTGCAAACAGAGTAGACCCAGATCAGACGGCTCCTAGAGGAGCCGTCTGATCAGGGTCTGCTCTGTTTGCTAATAAAATTCGATAGATCTGTTTCTTTACTTTCTAAAATGTCTACAATGTTCCACCTTCCATATTTCTTTATAACTATTTTGTTAATGAATATTCAGTAGGTATTGAAATTTGGTCTAAATACCGAACAGGGAAAGGGTTAATAGTTATAATAGCTAACGGACACAAGATGTTTCAGCAATGGCAGAAACTGTAGAAAAGAAAATTATATATATTATACCGTAAACAAAACGAGCAGACTGATCAGGCGGCTCCTACAGTGGCCGTCTGATCTGGGTCTACCCTGTTTGCAAAGGCGGAGAAAGGCGTGTATGGAGTAAAAGGTTAAACCCTACCTCGCTGTAACATAATGTCTGCTAACATTTCGATCTGGTGCAATTTTGACTACTTCCGATTCGAACAAGAGACTATTGACCCAGTGTCAAACAGCTTTGATCCTGATGAGAGGCTGTGTTACCCAGTGTCAAACGGCTTGGATCCTGATGAGAGGCTGTGTGACCCAGTGTCAAACGGCTTGGATCCTGATGAGAGGCTGTGTGACCCAGTGTCAAACAGCTTGGATCCTGATGAGAGGCTGTGTGACCCAGTGTCAAACGGCTTGGATCCTGATGAGAGGCTGTGTGACCCTGTGTCAAACAGCTTGGATCCTGATGAGAGGCTGTGTGACCCAGTGTCAAACGGCTTGGATCCTGATGAGAGGCTGTGTTACCCATCTCCCCTCATCTGGATCCAAAATGTTAGCAAATACAAGTCCGGCCACAGTTAGAGGGATCACGGTCGATAAATAACTGGCATCCAATACAGTAGAGTATACTTTCAGCATTAACAGAATCGGACAACCCGCCTGGTGGCAAGCATAAACTTTGTTACTCATGCTTAAGTACTTCAGTTGATCGCCTTTTCATATTTTATTTCGTTGAGGTAAACGTCTTTTCCCAAATCAAACATACATTCGTTTCTTTTACAGCCAATTCAGCTAAATGCGAAAATGAGGCGCGTGTTGTCCACGTTGAACTAATGTTAGCTATATTCTGGACATATTCCCGCAAAAAAACTTACCATGGACAATACGTATATTGTTACAGCATTGAGCTCCAGCCCTGTACGGTCTAACAAGACAGGTGTGCTGTTATAACAATTAAGCTCCCTTTAAACCGAACATTTAGTACGGAAGAATACGTTTAGACACGTGGCTGCTTAATGCAGGATGAAAGACACACAGAAAGCTCCATTGGGAGCTTTCTGTGTGTCTTTCATCCCATTCAGCAGCCACCTGTCTAAACTGATTTAATTTCTTCCTCACTAAATTTCCGGTTTAGATGGGTTTTACTGTACATGTACAAACAATTACAGTAACCCCCTCTAAACCAGACGTTCAATTTAGCATCGGTCTTGGAGACAGGTGACTGAAAGTCATGCAGAAAATTCCTCTCGGAACTTTCTGCATGACTTTCACTCTGCATTAAGCAGCCATCTGCTTAAAAAATATCTAACATTTTCTCTACTAGAATTCCAGTTTAGAGTGGTTTTGTTGTATATGCACTCGGCCTTCGATGTGGGCCGGCACAATATGGATGCGTCCTTGAGCTTGGCTTCAAGAACCAAGAACTTGGAAAAATATCAGGCAGATTTAATTTGCACTTTACCTGCCCTGACAAAGAATATCCTGCTATTCACGGAAAGATAGAAATGACATTCTGAAGATAACCAAATCACCATCTCTGGCAGTTGTTGGTCACTAGGTGCAGCAGAAATCGCACAATGATCATCTGTCATCAGATCGATCCGGCGATCCTCGAGAACTTCCGGTGGGTCTGATTTCACACTTCCTTCGTCAGCGAAGGTAATCGCCATTCTTAATGAAACATTTACCTTCAAAGAAATCCAGTCTTCGTATCATTTCAGAATTAATCTGTGACCCGGGTGCTAACTTGTTCACGTCCTGGTCAAATGTTTAGCCTCTGCCAAGACTTTTATGCCATATTGCTTCAAATTAAGATTTCTTCTTCGCTTAGCAATCGGATTTTCGATATTGTAACATTTAAGCATTTGTGCAAAATCAAATTTCAGCAGACGACACAATTTTTCTGACGACACTAGCGTCATTGGTGAAGGTTAAGTGCCCGTATTAGCCGCAGATAAGGACCGTGGCATCGCAGTGGCTTTGACACTTAGTCACGACAGCGGATTACCGCTTCTGTCAAAGAAAAAATCGAACTTCTGGAAGATTGCTTAATCTTCTTAGAACAGAAGATCTTTTACGTCTTTTGTATTTTTGAACATTTTCCGGTTGTCGTAAATTAAACCATAAAAACCACAAATAACGACAATGAAGTATAGAAAGTGGGTCTGGGAGGAAAAAGCGGTAAAGCCTGGAATCTTTTCAATTTTACGGAAATTAAGACCGCTGTGAAAGTGAATATGAATTGGAGGATCATCGCTTGAAGTTGATAGTTGATAATGAAATCCTCTACTCTGCTTTCAGAGTCAGCTTCTCAGATTTATGCATGACCACACACCGTACTTTTGATTGCAGGTGTATGATAACTTTCAGCGCAAGACACATAGTCTACCATGGCCAACATATCACGTGATACGTGTACGTCATATTGTCAGCTTTATTTATAAACGTATCGTGACATGAAAGTGAGCCCCTTTTATTTTATGGACACTAAGCAAATATATGTGCGAGTAAGAAATATGATATACATGTAGGTGTACATATATATGTATATGGTAAAAACCTCACTTGTATGCCCACACAGGAGCTATCAAACTTAGACAGGAAGTGCCAACTTAATGCACTGATGAATGATGAGATGACATGATGATGAGGGATGATATCAGGAAGATGATTTCGGCTAATCTCATTCGCTGCAAAGCAGTGCATGGGATCAAAACCACCGACCTGCCTTCCTTTTAGTTCTTGGCAGAGGGGATAAAGGATGAAGGAGCAGGATGGATTGATTGATGGATGAATGGATGGATGGATGGATGGATGAATGGATGGACTGATTGATTGATGAATGGATGGATGGATGGATGGATGGATGGATGGATGGATGGATGGATGGATGGATGGATGGATGGATGGATGGATGGATGGATGGATGGATGGATGATGGATGGATGGATGATGATGGATGCATAGGTGGATGCATGGATGGATGAAATGCGAGTGATGGATGAGTGATGTGTGGATGGTAAGATGGATTGAGTGTGATGAAAAGGGTGCGAGATAGAAAACTGAATACTGACAAAATGTGGTGGAGAAAGAGAGGGGATGGGAGGAAGAAAGAAAAAAGAGAGTTGCATACATACAGAAAGTAGGAAAAAGAGAGAAGGGGCGAGGGAGGGGAACATGAAGTAGGGGGAAGATATAAAGGAGAGAGTAACACATAGACAGGGAGAAGGAGCCAGAGAGGGAGGGGAGGGGTAGGGTGAGAAAAATGAGACAGTTACACACCGACAGAGAGTAGGAAAGAGAGACACTGAGCAGAGGGCACGTAGGGGGTGGAGAGAGTTACACACCGACAGCGAATAGGAAAGAGAGACACTGAGCAGAGGGCACGTAGAGGGTGGGGGTAGGAGAGAGTTACACACCGACAGAGAGTAGGGAAGAGAGACACTGAGCAGAGGGCAGGTAGGGGGGGGGGGGGGGTAGGAGAGAGTTACACGCTGACAGAGAGTAGGAAAGAGAGATACTGAGCAGAGGGGACGTAGGGGGTGGGGGTAGGAGAGAATTACACACCGACAGAGAGTAGGAAAGAGAGACACTGAGCAGAGGGCACGTAGGGGTGAGGGTAGGAGAGAGTTACACACCGACATAGAGTAGGAAAGAGATACACTGAGCAGAGGGGACGTAAGGTGGTGGGATAGGAGAGAGTTACACGCTGACAGAGAGTAGGAAAGAGAGACACTGAGCAGAGGGCACGTAGGGGGGGGGGGGGAGTTACACACCGACAGAGAGTAGGAAAGAGAGACACTGAGCAGAGGGGACGTAAGGGGGGAGAGGAGAGAGTTACACATCGACAAAGAATAGGAAAGAGAGACACTGAGCAGAGGGGACGTACGGGGGGGAGGAGAGAGTTACACACCGACAAAGAATAGGAAAGAGAGACACTGAGCAGAGGGCACGTAGGGGTGGGGTAGGAGAGAGTTACACACCGACAGAGAGTAGGAAAGAGAGACACTGAGCAGAGGGCACGTAGGGGGTGGGATAGGAGAGAGTTACACACCGACAGCGAGTAGGAAAGAGAGACACTGAGCAGAGGGGACGTAGGGAGGGGAGATAGTTACACACCGACAGCTAGTAGGAAAGAGAGACACTTGGCAGAGGGGACGTAGGGAGGGGAGAGAGTTACACACCGACAGCGAGTAGGAAAGAGAGACACTGAACAGAGAGAACGTAGGGAGTGGGGGTAGGAGAGAGTTACACGCTGACAGAGAGTAGGAAAGAGAGAGACACTGAGCAGAAGGGACGTAAGGTGGTGGGATAGGAGAGAGTTACACGCTGACAGAGAGTAGGAAAGAGAGATACTTAGCAGAGGGGACGTAGGGGGTTGGGGTAGGAGATAATTACACACCGACAGAGATTAGGAAAGAGAGACACTGAGCAGAGGGGACGTAAGTGGGGGGGGGGGTAAGAGAGAGTTACACACCGACAGAGAGTAGGAAAGAGAGACACTGAGCAGAGGGGACGTAGGGAGGGGAGAGAGTTACACACTGACAGAGAGAAGGCAAGAGGTATCGAAATTCTTCAACGCGTTGTTCGAATTATCGAGTTTTTATTGTTACTTTAAATAATGTTCGTTTGTTTGATTGTTGCTAATTTGACTTTTGTAAATGTATATATGTTTTGAGGGCCGCATGGGAGATTGTTTTTTTACCAAATGCGTTCCCTCTTTAAATAAAGTCTTTATTATTATTATTATTATTATTATTATTATTATTATAGGGGAGGGAGAGAGAGAGAGAGAGAGAGAGAGAGAGAGAGAGAGAGAGAGAGAGAGAGAGAGAGAGAGAGAGAGAGAGAGAGAGAGAGAGAGAGAGAGAGAGAGAGAGAGAGAGAGAGAGAGAGAGAGAGAGAGAGAGAGAGAGAGAGAGAGAGAGAGAGAGAGAGAGAGAGAGAGGGAGGGAGGGAGAGAGAGAGGAGGGATAAAAAAGAAAGGAGAGAGTTACATATAGACGGAGAGAAATAAGTAATGGAGAAGGGCGTATCGGTGTTTCTTCGTATATGTGGACTGTGCATCATAGTTTATATAGGTGTTCCACATGTATTTTAAACTACAGTAGAACCTTTCGTTAAGCGACCATTGCTTTATCAAACATAGGAGTCTTAAAATCAGGCGGTTGCTTAATGTAGGGCAAAAGTAATACAGAAAGCTCCTAATGGGACTTTCTACATTGCTTTTGACCTGTATTAAGCTAGCATCAGTCTTACAGACCCATATTTAGACCTCTGTTTGGTGACCGATTAAGACCGGTTCTACTGTGTACGATACCTAGTTACTGTTCGTATAGACATGCATGGGTCATCAGTACAGTCCCGATTAAGACCGGCTCTACTGTGTACGATACCTAGTTACTGTTCGTATAGACATGCATGGGTCATCAGTACAGGACCGATTAAGACCGGTTCTACTGTGTACGATACCTAGTTACTGATCGTATAGACATGCATGGGTCATCAGTACAGTCCCAGGTCAAACTGAAGGAGCCGTTTGATCATGGTCTACACTGTTTGCTAATATGCCAGTCTAATTTAAAGCGCTGTATAAACGGTGCCGACGTTACAAAGAGTAGGAGAATGGAGATGGGTATAGGAGCGTTCTGTTTTACTTTCACCTGGCTTTAAGCATCCACCTGCCTTTAACACAAAATAATTGATGTAATTTAGATACTGTTATAGAGAGGTTTTACTGTAACATAGATATGATTCTACAGTTTCTGTCATGACCAAACATTCCTGTGCCCATGTCCTGTTAATTAATCCAATTACTACTTATGATCTCATTAATTCTTACATGAATATCATGGACTAGAGGGTTAAAGTGGGGTTTTCTTCGATTTCACACAACCAGAGAGTCGAACAGGTGATTCTGTATGAGATGTATTGCAAATGTTATCACAGATTCGCCTCTGGCGACAAAAGGGTTACCAGTAATTCGAGGTTCTGAACAGACAAAATCTCGCTTGCGTTTGAGAAGAGGCATATGGTTTCGTTACTGTCACATAATTTAACAACAAAGCTTAAGTGTCATCAAAAGACGAGCCCTCAAAAAAATCTAGTCATCTATTTTTTATCTTTCAGACAAAACATATTCTACAGGCCTCTCGTAAAAATCGCCGAAACGGCGGGGACACAATTTTCCGTATCAGAATAACAATTTATGTACAATAAAGATCAGAGACCCGGGCTTGTTTTTTATAACTAGACAGGTGCTCCAGTAATTGAAAGATATCATTTCGTTTGACGTTGAAGAGGAGAAGAAATTTGATCTTTTGTCGAAACTAAAAGGCGTGAAATTGAATATTTCATGTTTAAAAATGCTCCGAAGAAAGTGATCAATTAACCTTTACAGACAAAGCATATCCGTAACAAAACAATATTCAAATGCTTATGGTTCGTCCGTGCGTGCGCAAACTGATGTCAGTCGATAATAAACCTATTATATGTAATTAATCTTGCCATTTACAAATCCAGTCATCGCACCTTTTTTTCTTAAACGCATTATTTCTCTAATTTCTTTACAGAAATATGATCAGTGTCGAGCAGTTAGGATATTTGTAGGTTGCCGAGTCGCTCATCTGGATCCAAACTGTTTGCAGATGTAATAATAAATTCTTCACCTATAAATACGCTTTTCTACACCTTTGCAAACAGATTATACCCAGATCAGACCCAGATCGGACGGCTCCTAAAGGAGCCGGCTGATCAGGGTCTTCTCTGTTTGCTAATGATATGATATGATACAGATATGATACTGCAGTTTCCGCCATGGCAAATAATTCCTGAGTCCACATGCTATTATAACAAAATAATCTAATTAATATTCATGCTGTCGTTATTTGTTTACATGACTATTCATGGGGTAAAGGGTTAAAGCAAAAACAAAAACATGATAAAAGGCAGAACAAAGATTTAAACATGTGTTTCTATAACAGATCGCTCAAAGATGTAATTTGAATAAATCTTTTTTCACTTATGGACATGGGTCATGGTTTAGAGAGTGCAACTTAACCATTTCCTTCATAAATACATCTTTCTACGCCTCTGTAAAAATCACCTGTTGAAACCATTGTGATAAATAGAGCATTTGCTCCTATAGGAGCAAATGCTCTATTTATCACAATGGTTTCAAACTACAAAATTCTAAAAATTTCCTTTTCTCTAGTTAATGCTCCTTTTCGGTAGATTTATTCAAAGTGGTTGGATCTAAAAATAGCCTATGAGGTAATGGGTTAATAAAGACTGTGAAGCAAACGATGCTGACCATGATCAGAGTACTCCACCAGTAGTCCCTCTGATATGGGTCTATATTGTTGCCTTTGTCTATTTTTAAAGTCTCTGTGCATAAAGAGGTTAAGAAGATAGTTTCCCCAATATCCCCAGGGCTTGACATTTATGTTCGGGCTAGCGTGAGTCAAACGGATGGCGCCGCTTGTACTGTGCACGTGCGCCACGGTCGTAAAACGGAAAACATGTCGGATGAACTTTGGTCCTCCCCTGCGCTGACTCGCGAGTAAAGGAGAGGTGGATGTAATTGCAGACAAATCTAATACATGTATATGGAGAAAAAAACACAAAAACCCAACTCGATCCTCGTAAAGTCCAAGCTCTCTATTCTTATACGGTACAAAGGGTAATATAATTATTTTGAAATCGTTTTCTTGACAGCTTTTAGCTATTTACATGATACAAGTGCATGTGTCCTTTAACGCCTTTTAATGAATTTGCAAACAGAGAAGACCCAGATCAATGGGCTCCTGTATCAGCCGTTTGATATGGATATGCCCTGGGTCCATGCTTATGAAGCTTTTTGGTTGAGTCTGAGTTTGTTCTCAAGTTTATGATTGGTCAAGGCTCAAACCTGACCAATCAAAAACTTGAGAACGAACTCAGACTCCACTAAAAAGTTTTATAAGCATGGATACGGTTTGCTTATCGAATTGTATATATCTGGTTGTGCAGTTCCTGCCATGGTCAACACACCGTGCGTTCATACTCCAGAATAAAAATGTATTTATATCGGAATATTTATCAGGGAAAGAATTAAGGTTCATCAGCTGAAACTCAAATGAATCCCATAAAACTCGAATGCATCTGGAAAAAAGAAGCCAACAAACAAACAATCAAAAACAAAAAGAGTAACCACCAAATCGAAAAGTATATTAAATTATAAGTTAGGAAATGGACCAAGAATGTCACGAACAAACTCTTGGTGACATTTATACCAAGATATTGTGTGCAGTCGCCCGGCTCTCAATGGTGGTGTGGGGTATAACCTTTAGCCTGCTTTAAATAATCGATGCCAGCTTAAATCCCGATCGGTATACATACCATGCTTACTTCTTTATTGTTCAAACTTTTGAGAAACTTTTGACCGGGTGGCAAACAACCTAGATCCTGGTGAAACTGTAGGCCTCGCCTGGATCCAAGATGTTTTGAAAGCATTAATATCAAATCATATTTGATGTGATTAGCTGTATCTCCATTTGTCATTGTGAATTGTTTATGCTATTAATAGCCTAGTACAATGTATACTTACGCTGACGGCGCTTGCTCACAGCAGAACTTGTGCTTATTCGAAATAAATAAACTGCAGGTGAAAGTGAAACTGAAAATATTAGCGAGGCGTTTTCTTTAAAAGCATGTCAATGATAAGTAGCGGAAGATTGAGACGTAACTCGGCGTCTCATCAGGGTCCAGGTAGTTTGACACTCTGTCAATAGTTTCTAAAAGCTTGACCAAATCGAAAGTAGTCAACTTTGTACTAGATCCAAATTTGAGCAGTCGTTTTTTTCACAGCGGGAGTAAGGGTAATATTGTTGTTGTATTACTACGCGGTTAGACGGCCCAGTGTCAAAGAGCGATGGCCATACGATGGCCATGCGTATTTAGTATTTATCTTTTACATGATTCAAACGACTGTTTCATGCTTGTAGCCATCTGCCAATCTAAAACATCTCATCGTTTAATTACTCCGTGAAAACTTCTTTGTGACGGTTTTTACTCTAATTTTCCATCTTGTGTGTAAAAAGTCAATATTTTATCGATCCGCAATAGTGTTTAATGGCGGGTGTTATCAGTTGTAAAAGAAATCTTATTATCGAAATTAAACACTTTCAAATTATACCTTTATCAGGGCCGTTGAAACATGAGAAAATTAATGATTAAAATTCCTTTCAGTGACGTTTCATAGTCTAAGTGCAATTTCTTGGTCTCTATTTATATTTTCCGCTAAATTACCCCTCAAATTGTCATAGCCAATTTCCAGATAGAATTCGGTAAAGAACAGAAACTTTACCGTCATTAAATCGCTCGTTGTCCTAGTACTTTTCTACGCTAAGGCACACGCGCCCAAAACCAGGCTTGACACGCGACCGAAAGCCCCGCCTCTATAGCCGAGTTCAAAAGTTGTGATCCAGTCAGGTACAAACCAGGTAAACAGTGTTTTGTCTTAACTGCCGAATTCACCTGACGGATGTCCATGTAAGAAATGATGACGTCATTAACTCTTTCGCTGCCAACTTTTGTTGTCTGCAAACTTTGTCGTCTACTACAATTATTTATTTATTTTTTTATTTTTCCTCATTTTTGTTGCAAAAACCATTTTTAAGTAACAAACAGTTTGGATCCTGATGAGACGCCGTGTTACTCGGCGTCTCATCTGGATCCAAACTGTTTGATAAGGTAATCAGAGATGCGACATTGGCAGCGAAAGAGTTAATATATGTGAACTAGCATTATGAAAATATGATTTTAGGCATGACAGAAATTATAGAATTACATCTGTATTTCATTAGCAAATAGAACAGACACTGATAAGTTATCTCATGCAGGAGCCAACCGATCTGGGTTTATTCTGTTTGCACAGGCGTGAAAAGTCGTATCTATGATGTAAATGGTAAACCCATCTTATAATAGGTATTTCTTAGTGAGTCCGTCCTATACTGTACTTTGAAAATTATTTTCATCTTGGAAATTAATGCTTTACTAATACATGTACATGTAATCTCATCTTGTTAGGCTCCGGGTAAGAGCTGTCTGATCAGGGTCTGCTCTGTTTGCTGGTATGTTACAAATAGTGTATTGGATTTCATGGCAACAACTTTATTTGTTATATTATTTTTTGAAGAATCCACTGGGCGCAAATGGGTTAAAATAGGAGTCTGTAAAAGCAGGTGCTTGCTTAATGTAGAGAAAAAGTAATTCAGAAATCTCCTACAGGAGTTTTCTGTAATTACTTTCGTCCTGCAATAAGTCATTCCCTCCTACTGGCGTTTTTGACGCCTCTGTAAAGGTCATGAAACCACACAAGTCTAAACGTTCCCTTTTCTCTAGCAAATGCTCCTTTTCAGTATATCTATCAAAGAGATTAAGTCTTAAATAGTTTAGGAGGGAATGAGTTAAGCTACCACCTGTTATATAAACCTACAATTAGACGTCCTTTGAACAATTGTAATAGCGAGACGTTTCTACAGTGAAACCCCGCTAATGCGACCACTTAATAAACAGCCACTGGTGTCGTCTAAAGCAGGTGGTTGCTTAATGCAGGACAAAAGTAATGCAGAAAGCTCCTCTAGGAGCTTTCTGCATAACTTTCGTCCTGCATTAAGCTAGCACCTGCCTCTGCCACCCAGAATTATGCCCCTTTTTGGTGGTCGCATTAGCGGGGTTTTACTGTATATTGTTTCAATTTTAATTTCGAAACCGTGTCAAACAATTCAGAACCTTATGATGGTTAGCGACGAACTAGCTCATCTATAATAAAGATTACCATTTTTCATTGTCTTGTAACGAGACAGATGGTGCATAAAAAGTGTCCCAGCTTCACAGGCGTGCACCTTGTAACCCGCCGTCACACACTTCGCAAACTCTTTCAAAACTCTGAACAAAGTCCTTATGACGTTTGCAAACAGTTTTGATCCACATTAGACGCCGTTAGTCTCGGTGTCTCATCAGTATCCAAAATCTATGTACCCCTGATGCAGTTTGTTTGAAAAGCAATGGAAGAGTAATGTAATTTGAAATGTGGAGTAGGCGACAATTCTTGCGGACGAAAAGTAGCTTGTGAAAGGGTAAACAGAAACAGTTGCCGAGGTGTATGGAGAGCATTGTTTTAACTTGATGCATTAACCGTCTTACTCTGATTACCCTAAATAATAGGACACCATATCTCACCTCTTCATGAATTTGTGATTTAGCCCCACTTTGTGAATTAGACTGACGTGGTAGAGCCATTTAATTAATCTGAGTATGAATTATTTGCCAAAATATTTGCCAAATTGCACCTTCTCGTATACTTAAGGTGATTAGTGTACTCAAACAGATTAGAGAAAGGTGAACGTTGTGTCTCTTTCTAGAGAGACGTTGTGTCCGTTTCTAGCTACATGAACGACACCTTCCAGTCTATGTAGACAAAGACTGGTATTCACGTCTGATTAAAATTTACAATATTTGTCAAATTTGATAATTATCTGTTATAGCTGTTTCATTCATTGTACGCGGAGTATTCGGACAGACAGACCAAGTCAAACATTGCCGACCCAGATCAAACTGTTTCTCGGGGGGACATTTGATCAGGATTTTCACTATTTGCTACTACAGTGTATTTCAGTCTAGTGTTTTGAAACATGAACATGAGATTTTTTTTACCTTGGAAGAAACTGTAGAATCAGGTCTACATGTACATTATTCCATCAAAACGATATAGGAGCCGTCTGATCTAGGACTACTCTGTTTTCCAAGGCGAGAAACGTTATTTTTATGAAGAAAACTATAATACATGTATTTCAATATGCGTTAATTGGGTTGATTCTAATTAATGCTCAAAAATTCACAATGTCATTATTTGTTTTACAGTAAAACCTCTCTATAACGGCCACTAAATTGTGTTAATTAGTTGGTATTTAGGACAGGTGGTTGCTTAAAGCAAGGTGGAAGTAAAACAGAACGCTC
>OY755235.1:116981226-117396226 GCA_963576725.1 Azorinus chamasolen | reverse complement strand
ATTGGGACAACACAAGGCGTTTGGTGTCACGGTCGGTTTTCTAAGTGTTACCCGTATTGTAACCACCCGTGCCTACCCGCTGTTTGGGTTCAAAACGCATTGCTTGGGGGTTTATTCAAGGAGGCTTGCTTTTTCTTTACTTCACTCTATACATTCTGAAAAGAAGTGACTTAAATCTTTGAATGTAGTACAAGCATGCACTGACATTTGCAACGTAGACCCAGATCAGAGGGCTCATAGATCAGAAGCTGTATTGTTTGTCAAAGATTTTTTTTAGCAAGTTTAAGTACATATACAGTCCATTCGGTGTAGAATACAGTAAAACCTCTCTATAACGACCACTGAATTACATCAAGTAGATTGTGTTAAAGGCAGGAGGCTGCTTAAGGCAAGGTGAAAGTAAAACAGAACGCTCCTTGTACAAAGGCTTTCTCTTAAACTTTTACCTGGTGTATATTCGTGCAAGACAGCACACACAATATACCTTAATTTATTTAATTCTGGATATAAAAATATAAAATATGGAAACGTATTGCCATGGTGATCAGGAGAGACTATATAGTATCTATTATACAGTACAACCTCTCTATAACGACCACTAAATTACATCAAGTAGTTTGTGTTAAAGGCAGGCGGATGCTTAAAGCAAGGTGAAAGTAAAACAGAACGCTCCTATTGGAGCGTTCTGTTTTACTTTCACCTTGCTCTAAGCAACCACCTGCCCAAAATACCAACTAATTAACACAATTTAGTGGTCGTTATAGAGAGGTTTTACTGTATAAGCAAACAGAGCAGGTCCTGGTTAGACAGCTTCTAAGGGGGACTGTCGGATCTGGGTCTACTCTGCTTGCAAATGAGCTAAAGGGTGGGATTATAAGTAAAGGGTGAAGAATACAAGAACCTCTTGAGATGTGATGAAGAGGGGGACAGTGATTTTTGAAAGTGGCAGCTTGATAAGACGCCGATAGGGGCGCCGTTTTATTCAAGGCCTCTTGTAAACTGGTTTATTGTTGCAAGGACACCTGTCCATTCAAAATATTTGAATGACCATGTATAGCGATAAGACATAGTCGATGGTCTTTGTGCGTCCCCATGGGCCCTTTTGTGCCCTTTTGTGAACCCCTGGACTGTGGGATTATACCGCTTACTTAAAATCTGCATTATGGGATATGTATAACATTGTCACTTTAATTTTCAATCTAAATTAATTGCTTTAAGAAATACAGAAACAATACATTATTAGTCTAAATGTTGAGAGATTAAGTGACATTTTCTTTTATTGCAGATGTTTCGTTTGTTTGTTGAATAGATTGCGGCTATCCAGTTAAAGATTCGCCCTTAAATATTGTTTGAACAAGCAATCGGGATTTATTTAACAAACAGTTTGAATCCAAACAAATCAGCCAGCGTCCCTGACGTTCACCAGATTAAAGAACAGTTCGACCCATTGATTGTGGAATTTTGAAACAAACAAAAAATGCGCCAAAAATGTTCTGAGCATTTAAGCAAATGTCTTGTTTTGCAGAGTAATACTGTCCGGAGTGCAAAGGGTTAAGTGTTTGTTGAGTCAGTTAATCAAAGCTTCATTACTCGTCAGCTAATATTTAGTCTAGATACAAAAATATTTTTCGATTGACTCTCGAGCGCGTGCGGCTTGTTTGAAAAGACTTTCTTGCAGGGGACCAGCGGTTTATAATTCTCAATATTAACCCTTCTCATGCTAGCCGCGCTCTGGTCCGTATTTACAAACAGATTGGATCCAGAGACGCACAGTACCTCAGCATCCTATCAGGTGCCAAGCTGTTTGACACTCGATCAAGTTGGGTTTTTTTAAAAAAAAAACTTGTTCGAGTAAAATGTTGTAAAATCGCACCCGATTCAAATTTGTGCAGACATTTATTTTTTTACCTTTTCCCTGTTCTATGTTTATTCCAAATTTCAATACCTACTGAATTTTCATGGCCAAACAGGAACATTGTAGTCAGTTTAAGAAGTAAATAAACAGACCTATCAAATCCATTAGCAAACAGAGCGGACACTGATCAGACGGCTCCTATAAGAGCCGTCTGATCTGGGTCTACTCTGTTTGCAAATGCGTGAAAAACACATTTATATGAAGGAAAGGGTTAAGAATGATAGCTTCATAATGTCTTTGTGTGTGTATGTTGACAGAGCTAACAGGACGATGACCATGTGATAATATTTACTGTTGGCTGCACGTCGGGTGACCGTTGTGTGGCTAAAGCTTTAGCGTGTGTCCATTGTGTACATACATAGCGTTGTCAAAAAGGATTTCGGTAGAACTGACTTCAGAATGAACATATGCAAATATTATGAAACTACAGGATGCTAATAATTGTTATCCCGTTATTTGAAATATGACCAGCAATTTGCAAACTTCTTAGACCCAGATAAGACGCCGGGTGACTCTACGTCCCACATGTCCCAAAAGCTGTCTGACCCTTTGTCAATATTTTCTCAAAAGTTTGGTCGAATCGAAAAGAAGTCAAAATATTGCACCACGCCAAACAATGAGCAGACATTGTTTTGTGTCACATCGGCCTGCTTGTTAACCCTTCCCCTCATATAAACGTGTTTTCACACATTTGCAAATAGAGTAGACCCAGATCAGACGGCTCCTATCGTCTGATCAGAATCTGCTCCGTTTGCTAATGTAATTCGATATAGATCTGTTTCTTTAGTTTCTAAAATGGTTACAATGTTCCACCTTCCATACTTCATTATAACTATTTTGGCCATGAATATTCAATAGGTATTGAAATTTGGTATAAACATAGAACAGGGAAAATGTTAATAATTGTCAGGGTCGCTTCGAGTCAGATGGGGCTGATCTCGGGGATGATTATACTCTCGATATGAAATAAGGGCCGCGATCTGTCCGTTTGTACACTGACTTCAGAATGAATATAATCTAATGACAATATTATGACAATGCAGTATCCTATCAACCGTTTAAGGCGTTTATCTGATGAATATTCATACAAGAAAAAATGACTGTTAATATTAATCAGATCGATATTTATAACAATAGTATTTTTCATATCGGCGATAGAATCCACAGGGGTAAGACACGTTTGAGTCAGTATATGTACAGTAAAACCCCTCTAAATCGACCACTTAAAGAATAAACATGGTCGTCTTAATAAGCAGGTGGTTGCTTAATGCAGGATAAATGTAATGCAGAAAGCTCCTCTAGGAGCTTTCTGCATTACTTTTGTCCTGCTTTAAGCTACCACTTGACCTAGAACCCAGAATTATACTTCTTTTAGGTGGTCGCATTAGCGGGGTTTACTATATATATAGAACTGACTTAAACGTGTCTTGCCCCTGTGATAGAATCGGGTCTATATTATAATGTCATAGGCTAACAGAGCAGACACTGATAGGACAACCTTTGAAGGAGCTGCCTGGTCTGGGTCTACTCTGTTTGCAAATGCGTCTCTATCAGGTAAAGGACTAAACAGTTGATGACCGTATTTTGTTCGGTACGACTGATAGTTGGGACGATTCTACTTTCGACTAAACAGTTGATGGCCGCTTTTTGTTCGGTACGACTGATAGTTGGGACGATTCTACTTTCGTTGTGAATCATTCTGGGTACAATGATATAACCCTTAGCCTGTTATGAAACTGAGGTATGATAAACCCTTTCTTTGTTGCATATTCATGTAAGAAATAATGACGTCATGAATATTAATTAGATTATTTTTTTATACTGGCATATGAGCACAGGACATTTTGGCTCAGGCAGAAGCTGTAAAATCCGATCTATATTATCTATAAGCAAACAGAGCAGACCCTGATTAGACGGCTCCTATAGGAGCCTCTGATCTGGGTCTACTCTGTTTGCAGATGCGTAAAAATGCGCTTACATAAAGGAAAGGGTTAAGCCCCGATCGGTTGCCGTTGTCACTTACATCCGACTCGTTCAAGCTTTAGAGAGCCTTTCTGACTTACTTTGAAATGTCACCGTGCATAAAGTAATATACTCGCATAAGTGCAGATCGTAACCTTAAAGTTTTTTAATATTTGAACTGAAGCTCAGTCTCCACTCCTGCAGTAGCCGACACAACACACCGCGCCTAAAGTGACTGGGTTATAAATACTAACGGCGATGAGTGTCATCAGAGCCGGTCGAAGTTCATGTAATGTCGACAACTGTTGTATGACTCGGTGCTGGATTGAACCCACGACCTATGGAAGGAAACTTATACAAAAAAGAGACCTTCATACAGTAAATATATAAATATTGGCAATAGTAGAGTGTCTAGAATCATATCTCTATTATTTCATAAGCAAACAGAGCAGACCCTGATCAGACGGCTCCTATAGGAGCCGTCTGATCTGGGTCTACTCTGTGTGCAAAGGCGTTAAAATGGTATCAAAGGAGTAAAGGGGAATATATTAACTTACATTTGCATACAGTGCAGAGATAGATAAGAGAACTCTTGTAGGATCCTTGTGATCAGGAAATCCATTATGTGTTACCTTACTCTACTATTAATTATTTTGGCGCCAACTTTCTAATTGTCGTCTTCAACCTTATTACTAGAACAGCTGAGATAAATAAGTGCATATTTCAAAGGAATAAACTATAAACCTGGAACTGAAGTTATGAAAAGACAGCGTCCGATCTGAGACATGCAGAACTATTTGTTGTGGCGCATTTTGGCGACACTGGCGGTGAAAGAGTTACACAACGTTGGAAACATACAACAATGAAAACTCAGCACGCAAGCGGATAAGAAAATGTGGATCTGTCATGACACGTCAGGTGTCACTGCGTAATAATCTGAATATGAGAGTATGCCAGTGTGGAATATTATACAAAAACAGTAAGACATCTGAACTAGTGTCCTGTAACCCACTTGAAAAAAGTAGCCCACACACGCGCCATCTTTCATTCCAAGCAGACGACAATGATTAACGAGCAATAGGGACCATTTATTTCGCTTACTTTCGTATTAACACTTACCCCGCTGTGATAAAAATATTGTTAGCTCAAATTTGGATTCGGCGCAATGTTGGCCACTTCCAATTCGATCAAGCTCTTCAAAAAATATTAACGAAGTTTCAAACAGCTTGGATCCTGATGAGACGCCGAGTTACTCGGCGTCTCATCTGGATCCAAGCTGTTTGCAATTGTGAGTCAGATTGCTAATAGCCGAACAAGGGCTTAAAACGTCGCTTCTACCTTTCTATAGTTGCAATTAAAGTTTGGGGCGAAAGTTATAACGTTAAAACCCTTATCTTGCTAAGCTCAATTTTACTGACATTTGCAAACATATTAGATCCAGATCAAACACCGAGTAACTCGGCATCTCATCAGGGTCAAAGCTGTTTGACACTCGGTCAGTAGTTTCTCACAATCTTGTACGAATTGGAAATAAATAAAAATGGTTGCAAACCAGAGACTGAGCAGCCGTTATGTTTTCTGCCTATGAACGTTAAATCTACTGATGCAATATCGATAAAGTTTGTTGTCGGTCATAAATCATAGAGAGCACCTGTAACAGAATGACCCCTAATTGGGATTATTGGAATGTCTCGGTGTACGGTTTTGGGCCGACCCACTGAAAAGTCATAGAGATGGGGCCATAAACATGTTTTATCTCAAATAACGAGGAATAAAACTGACATCGACGCCCTACTTTCCTTCAAATTAAGATGGTATTAAAAATTCGCAATTGCATGTTATAGCAATTGGTTGTAAAAGGGGTGGGTGTTCATTTTATTCACAAAAGGAAGCATTTTATATTTTTATTGAGACTTCATTTTTTCTACATTTATTGCTGTTTCAATTCTGCATTACTTTTGTCCTGCATTAAGCTACCACATGCCTTACAGATCTATAATTAGACCTTTTGAAGGTCGCTTAACCCCTTTCCCTCATATAAACGTGTTTTCACGCATCTGCAAACAGAGTAGACACAGATCAGACGGCTCCAAGAGGAGCCGTCTGATCAGGGTCTACTCTGTTTGCTAATAGAATTTAAAAGATCTGTGTCTTTACTTTCTAAAATGGCTACAATGTTCCACCTTCAATATTTCATAATAACCTTTTTGTCCATGAATATTCAGTAGGTATTGAAATCTGTAATAAACATAGAACAGGGAAAGGGTTAACACATGTTCTGCTGTACCACACTGTATTGGGGTACAATGTACTTCAAGTTTTTGAACTCTATTCACTAAATTTATAAAGCCACAGATAGATTTACTACATGTATTTTTTGCATAATACAAATGTAAAATGATAATAATCATTCGCGGCCAGCAACATCTGGTATGTTAAAATTATTCAGGTTTACAACTGGAGTTGTGTTATAATCTCATAAGCCAACTCTCCAAAATATATCAATCAAAAAGAGCTTTTTGAAAATATGCATTTCTATATATATGGGAAAAATAATACAGGTTAATGATATTTCATTATTCTCTTTACTCCATTAATATTTACATGCACCTGTTTACATGTATATAGGAAACAATAGCATCATGAATATTAATTAGAATACGTGTACATGTATTTATAATGACATGTGAACACATGGAAGTTATGCCATTGCAGAAACTGTAGACTCAGATCTACATGTATATTATTTCAAAAGTAAACAGAGAAGGCTCTGGTCCAGACGGCTCCACCAAGAGCCGTCTGATCTTGGTCCTCACTGTTTACAAAGGCGTTAAAAGGCGTATGTATGGAGTAAGGGTACAAACATATTTATTCAATATTCTAACAACGACGTGTATGAGGTTGTCAATCTTATCACAAATCAAACTATACTAGAAGCAGTAATAAACAAGTGTAAGTGACAGACATTTAACACTTAACGACGTGAATATTTATGTAAGAAATAATGAAATCATGAATATTAATAACATGGATTTTTAAATTTTTATATGAATACAGATTTGTTTTTAGCGATGGCAGAAACTGTAGGATCAGATCTATATTATTCAAAACAGGCCATTCAAAGCAGACCCTGACCAGCAGGCTCCCTCAGGAGTCGTCTGATCTGGGTATACTCTGCTTGCAAAAGTGTTAAAGGCATAGTTACGGAGTAAATTGGGAAATACAGTAAAATCTCTGTATAACGTCCACTAAATTGTGTTATTTAGTTGATATTTAGGGCAGGTGGCTGCTTAAAGCAAGGTGAAAGTAAAACAGAACGCTCCTATTGGAGCGTTCTGTTTACTTTCACCTTGCTTTAAGTGAATACGACAGCAAATACAACAGTAATTACGACAGTAAATACAACAGCAAATTCGAGAGCAAATACGACAGTTCGACAGTAAGTACGATAGCAAATACGACAGTTAGTACGACAGAAAATACGACAGAAAATACGACAGCAACGACAGCAAATGCGACAGCAAATACGACAGCAAATACGACCGTAAGTTCGAAAGTAAGTACGACAGCAAATACGACAGTTAATACGACATCAAATACGACAGCAAATACGACAGCAAATACGACAGTAAGATCGACAGTAAGTACGACATCAAATACGACAGTAAGTATGACGTCAAATACGACAAGAAATTTATGTTTCTGTAAGAATTCATTTTCCGATCTATTCTTGAGATCAAATAGTGCAGACCTTGATGAGAAGTGCAAACATTCAGAAGCCCCCTGAACTGTATACATGTATATAGTGTTCGTCACTTCTCCTTTTAATGACACTAATTACTAGTGGGTTCATTTGTTAGAGAGTACAGAGAGTAAATGCCTGTCTTGCTAAAGATCGTATGACTAAAGTTGTAGTACAGAAGAACCTGTCTTAATCATTTACTCTATGAATATGCATGCAAGAAATAATGAAACCATGAATATTGATTAGATTATTGCTTTCTAATTGCACATGAACATGGGGCTTTTTGGCCATGACAAAAACTGCATAATCAAATCAGAGCAGACTAATCAGACGACTCCTATATGAGCCTGTGATATGGGCCTACTCTGTTTGCAAAGGCGGATTTACGGAATAAAGGGTTCAGCGATTATCAACAAGAGGTCGAATTATGGGTCAGTAAGGGAGGTGGTAGCTTAATGCAGGTCGATTGGTCTTTTCATTCTATAATTATTATTGTAAGTATTATAATACCTCTCTTTTACTACTTCCTTTTGTTTTTCTCCTATACGTTCTCTTTCAAAGTGGGCCATGCTCGTCTAGGCTTGGCGTGTCGACAAGATCAAAAGTCTTCCGAATAGCACAAACCACATCATCTCGTGTCGAAACGTTTGATGGAAGTCTTCGTTGTAATATTTCTGAATATAATACAATAATCTTGGTAATCTGAAAACACCAATTTACGCTTTTTACAGGAACTCCATATAAAGGCTATCGAATGAATTATTCGAAGACATAATTGAGAAATAATTAAATAATTGGAGATTGCATTCAATGGATTCTGAAGATAGAAGAATTTATCGGATTCGGGGTTAGGCTATATATTGGATTATTCCATCTTGGATTCACTGGTTTGGCAGATGTGTCCATGCTGTTTGTGGCCTGTCGCATGGAGAAAAAATGAGCTTTTAATGCGCCTAGGAAATGGCTTAATGTAAATGTCTCGCCTGTCTTGATTCTGAATTTCTTCCATTTATTTTGATGTTCTAAATAACCCTTTGCATAGTAGCGATACCTTTTTATGCCTTTACAACCACAATAGACCCAGATATTAATCTAATTAATATGCAAGATATTATTTCTTACATGAATATCCATGGGTTAACCCATTCCCTCATATTCACGACTTTTAACGACTCTGTAAAATTCACTTTGTGAAACTTGTGATAAATAGAGCATTTGCTCCTATTGGAGCAAATGCTCTATTTATCACAATGGTTTCAAACTACAAAATTCTAAAAATTTCCTTTTCTCTAGTTAATGCTCCTTTTCGGTAGATTTATTCAAAGAGGTTTATCTAAAAATAGCCTATGAGGGAATGGGTTAAATGTTTAAAGCCATTCGTGTTTATCTATCAACCATTTCCTTCATTTAAATGCATTTTCACGCATTTGCAAACAGAGAAAACCCAGATCAGACGTCTAATCAGGGTCTGTTCTGTTTGCTAATGGAAATTGATAGTTCCGTTTCCTTACTTTCTAAAATGGCTACAATGTTTCACCTTCTATACTTCATTATAACTATTTTTTGCATGAATATTCAGTAGTTATTGAAAAATGGACTAATATTGAACAGATAAAGGGTTAACTGGTCGCATAACCCTTTTCTCGATGAATATTCATGTAAGAAATAATGACGTCATGGATATTAATTAGATTAATTGTTAGAACAGCACATAGACACGGGAAGTTTTGGCCATGGCAGAAACTATAATCATATCTATATTATATCACAAGCAAACAGAGCATACCCTGATCATACGGCTCCTATAGGAACCGCCTGATCTGGGTCTACTCTGTTTACAAAGGCATAGAAAGGCGTATTTATGGAGTAAAGGGATAGGAGATGTTTTACTGTATAAAATAAAGCAGAAGCGGTGAAGTTGCTTTTTAAAGAGTTCAACAGTCTGGTCACTTCTCTAAATGTTCGAGCATGTTGGCACCGCTATTATGATATAAATCAGAGGCGTGTGTTTTCTTATCTGAGAGAAAATCAGATGTATCGAAATTAAGATAAATTACTTAAAGTCATGATCATCGCGACACACAATGACTTTATGGCGCAACGGATAGATAAGATGGTTATCCGAATTGCGGTGATCGTTAATTGGCCCCCGGTCGCGCTCGCGAGCCAATCAAAATCGCCGTCACGTAAACAACAATGGCGGTGAGATATTTGACTATTTTCACCTGCCTTGGTTACAAAAGAACACCGCAGGCACATTGTAATGTGCAATATCGAGAGGAGATAATAAGCCGGAAGAATTTTGTAACCCATGTATGTGTTACAACCACTGTGGTCAATCTCTGCCGAATGACCCAGTTAATTGGGCACACGGGCTTTATCCAAGAGTCCTCATCACCTTTTAAGTAGAATCTTGGTTGGCACGCGTCATCAATTAAACTTTATCCAGCTGTAAAAATAAATGAAGGCTGCTCAAAGTCTTAACTGGTGTAATGTTTCAGCATTTCGAATCGTTCAAGCTTATGGGATACTATTAACCCATTACCTCATATGCTATTTTTAGATCCAACCTACCGAAAAGAAGCATTAATTAGAGAAAAGGAACATTTTAGAATTTTGTAGTTTGAAACCATTGTGACAAATAGAGCATTTGTTCCTATAGGAGCAAATGCTCTATTTATCACAATGGTTTCAATATGTGATTTTTACATAGGCGTAGAAAGACGTATTTATGGAGGAAAGGATTAAATGATCGGCCAATAGTTTGGATCCTAACGAATTACATGACGTCTCATTTAGACCCATATTGTTTGTAAATGCCTACCATGTCACGAATAGTGGGATAATGGTTAAGGTGCGGAGCAGATAGGTTCAAGATGAGTACAACAGAAGTATAACTCAAATTATTGAAATTAGGCGTCTAGTAATCTCCAGCTAACGCCAGCAGTGTCATCTCTAAGCAAAGCCAGTTTTGCCATAGCTAATGGCCAGGCGTGTCATCTGTAGCCGAAGCCATTCTTGTCATCTCTAACCAAAGCCAGTTTTGCCATAGCTGACCAAAGCCAGTCGTGTCGTCTGTAGCCGAAGTCAGTCTTGTCATCTCTAACCAAAGCCAGCAGAATCATATCTAGCCGACGTCAGCTGTATTTCCATTGCGTTCGAAACAACTCTTATTTGTAAACATGTTTTTTTTTACATTTACATGTAGTAGGTTTGTTAGTGTGTTCGTTAATAGTTCCAGGTATAAATGACAGAATTAAAACGATCATTTCCGAATTTTGAAAAATTCTCTCTAATGCAAACATCGAAAGCTCTTGAAATTTGGTTCACGCATAATTGTGACATCCTCAACAAGAATGAAATTGGTGCTTAGATATTCGCCATGTACACGTAATCTTGTGAAAAGTGATAGCTAAATACCGATATTATTTTCCGTTGTTAACCTTCATGAATAATTACATGTAGCTGATCTTTGATAATGGTATATTGTATTATGAAAATACATTTTTACCATGACAGAAACGGTAAAATAAAACCTGTATGTTTCCATAAGCAAACAGAAGAGACCCTGATTAGACAGCTACTATCGGAACATTCCGACCTGTGTCTGCTTTGTTTGCAAAGGCGTAAAATGCGTTAAAAAGGTGTGAAGCAAATGGTTAAACATCGAAAAACGTCTACCATGTTACAAAGACTCACCGTCAGTGCGTTTTTTCCATTTAACTATTTCAACCCAAGGGACACACGTACTGTCATTTGCAAACAGTGTTGATCTAGATCAGAGGGCTCCCGTAGGAGCCCTCTGATCTGGGTCTGCACTGTTTGTCATTCAAAATCCTCTAGCAAGTTTTCACCTTTTATACTGAGATGGCTATATAGTTAGCCCTTTCCCTGATGAATATTCATGTAGGAAATAAGGACGTCATGAATATTATTTTTATAATGGTATATGAACACAGGATATTTTGGCTCAGGCAGAAGCTGTAGAATCAGATCTATATTATACCATAAGCAAACAGAGCAGATCCTGATCAGATGGCTCCTATAGGAACCGTCTGATCTGGGTCTACTCTGTTTGCAAATGCGTCAAAATGCACTTACATAAGGGAAAGGGGTTAAACACCGATGGGTTATTCATGTATTGAACATAGGAGTCCTGGAAACACGTGGTTGCTTAATACAGGGCAACAGTAATGCAGAAAGCTCCTATGGGAGTTTTCTGCATTTCTTTTGATCTGTATTAAGCTACCACCTGCCTTACACACCCATAATTAGACTCCTTTTCTATGGCCGCTTAAGACAGGTTCTACTGTATTTGAAAATGCTAGAAATGTTCACCCTTATCTCGCAATCTACGGCCTGATTCGCATTTACAAACAACTTAGAACCAGACCAGATGAGACACCGAGTACCTCGACGTATCATCCGGATCAACTCGGATATACAGTAAAACCTCTCTATAACGGCCATTAAATTGTGTTAATTAGTTGGTATTTAGAGCAGGTGTCTGCTTAAAGCAAGGTGAAAGTAAAACAGAACGCTCCTATAGAAGCGTTCTGTTTTACTTTCATCTTGCTTTAAGCAGCCACCTGCCTTTAACACAAAACATTTGATGTAATTTAGTGGCCGTTATAGAGAGGGTTTACTGTAGTCAAAACTTGAAAAGATCCAACTTTGAGCAGACACTATTTTTACAGCAATTTAACTCTCAAAGAATGAAATAAGCAACAAACCTCGACATGTTCATATTCTGAAGAGGTTCCGGGACAGTTTATTGGATTCCAAAGTTTAATCATCTGGAATTACCTTTTTGCAAGATTGTTTAAAGCTAAGCGAAATATTAAACATAAGACTGTTCAAAGGTTAGCGAACTATTCAACAGAAGGTTATTCAAAGGTAAGCAAAACATTCAATAGAATTCTGTTCAAAGGTAAGCGAGATATTCAACAGAAAGCTAATCAAAGGTAAGCGAAGCATTCAACAGAGGGATGTTCGCAGGTGAGCGAAACATTCAACAGAAGGTTGTTCAAAGGTTAATGAAACATTCAACAGAAGGTTGTTCAAAGGTAAGCGAAACCTTCAACAGAGGGCTGTTCTTCAAAGGTAACAACAGAGGACTGTTCTTCAAATGTAACAACAGAGGGCTGTTCTTCAAAGGTAACAACAGAGGGTTGTTCAAAGGTTAGCGAAACATTCAACAAAGGACTGTTCTTCAAAGGTAACAACAGATGGCTGTTCTTCAAATTTAACAACAGAGGCTGTTCTTCAAAGGTAACAACAGAGGGCTGTTCAAAGGTTAGCGAAACATTCAACAGAGGGCTGTTCAAAGGTTAGCGAAACATTCAACAAAGGGGTGTATAAAGGTAAGCGAAACATTAAACAGGGGGCTGTTCAAAGGTTAGCGAAATATTCAACAGAAGACTGTTGTTAGCGAAACATTCAACAGAAGACTGTTGTTAGCGAAACATTCAACAGAAGACTGTTCAAAGGTTAGCGAAACATTCAACAGAGGGCTGTTCAAAGGTAACCGAAACATTCAACAGAAGACTGTTCAAAGGTTAGCGAAACATTCAACAGAGGGCTGTTCAAAGGTAAGCGAAACATTCAATAGAAGACTGTTCAAAGGTTAGCGAAACATTCAACAGGGGGCTGTTCAAAGGTAACCGAAACATTCAACAGAAGACTGTTCTTCATAGGTAACAACAGAGGATGTTTAAAGGTTAGCGAAACATTCAACAGGGGGCTGTTCAAAGGTAAGCGAAACATTCAACAGAAGGAAACATTCAACAGAAGCTTGTTCAATGGTAAGCGAAATATTCAAAGTGTTAATGATAAATATTACATTTCATATTGTTCGCACAGTAGTAAGCGGTCATAAAAAGGAGGTATAAATATGGTTCTGTAAGGCTAGTGGTAACTTAATGCATGTCAAAAGTAATACAGAAAGCTCCTATATAAGCTTTCTGCACTACTTTAGTCCTGCATTTAGCAACCACCTGCTTTTTAAGACTCCTAGGTTCAATAAATGAATGGCTGTTTAAGACAAGTCCTACTGTATACATATCAAACAGGTTAAACTCATCCCAGAAATCAACGTCATGGAAAGGTCATATGGACATCTATCTATATTTATATAACATATATTCCATAAACAAACAGAGCAGACCCTCACCAGACGGTTGCTATAGGAACTATCAGATCCAGGTCTACTGTGTTTGTAAATGTATCAAAAGGCGCTTCTTTTGGGGTGAAGGGTTAATTTCTAATATGAATTGAACCTTCTCTCATATAAATGCTTTTAACCTTTAGCCTGCTATGGGCGGAGGAGTGAATACCCATGCAAACAGTTTGGATCCAGATGAGACGCCGAGTAACTCTGTTTCTCATCAGGACCCAAACTGTTTTACACCCTGATTGTATTTTGGTAGACAAATTGATCATAGCTTAAAATTTGAAAATGTAGCAGGTTAAAATTCTGTAAAAATAATTTGCTCAGCAGGCTAAAGGTTAAACGTGTTTGCAAACAGACAATACCCACATCAGACGGGTCCTATAGGAGCCGTCTTATCTGGATCTGCTCTGTTTGCTTAAGGAATTATAATAGACCTGGCTTTCCAGATTCTACCAACACCTAAAAATCCTAAGTACACATGCCGTTATGAAAAATTGGCTATTAAATACTCTTGATGTAATTATTTCTTTAATGAATATACAACAGGAAAAGGGTTAAAACATTGCTGACTACTCATTTATTTATACAGAGATTTGGTCTGAGTGTAATACACATTGTATCTCGGGTAACTAGACGCCTGGTCTAGAACCATATCAATACCATGTCAATTTGTGTTCTCCGTGGGTACTGCATACGCAAATAATTAATATAAGATTATCCGGTTTTAAATTAATCTGCTTCCAATATTAATGTGCTTGTAGTATTTCTGGAGATTTCCGTGTTATGAACTTCTGTCTGAGCTTGAATCTAAGTTCTTTCTCAAGTATAGTTATTAGGATCAAATGCCGAGTTTCGTTCAGATGATTGTGATCGAACCAAGACCCTGGTAAACAGTGTTTAACCCTTTCCTCATTAAATACGCCTTTCTACGCCTCTGTGTAAAACCACCTATTGAAACCATTGTGATAAATAGAGCATTTGCTCCTATAGGAGCAAATGCTCTATTTATCACAATGGTTTCAAACTACAACATTCTAAAATTGTCCCTTTCTCTAGTTAATGCTCCTTTTCGGTACATTTATTCAAAGAGGATGGATCTAAAAATAGCATATGAAGTAATGGGTTAACCTCAGTATCTAAACTTTTCAATCTTGTGGCAATCTTTGTATTCATAATTAGAGTTCTTGCATGTGCACGTTTGACAGCAACGTTTGCTCACAAAAGACCGTGGTCATGGAGACAACCTTCGCTTTGAAGATCAAGCCGTTGTAACGACACCCACCGTACATACAAGAACATCACTAATATGATTTAGTTTTTGTTATAATAACCGTTCTGTAAGTTATTTTAATAGCGATTGCTCTCAAGGTCAACATTGAATATACCAGAGTCTTTCTTATAACATTGGCTAGGATGTTAAATATTCACGTAAAACGTTTAATCTGAGTATCAAGGTCTTAATAGTAATATTCGCCCGGTTATCACACGGTTCCTAGAGGAGCCGTGTGGCGTTGGTCTGCTCTGTTTGCTTATGATGTAATGTAGACATGATTCTACAGGATAAAAACAGTCATGTGCCCATGTGCTATTATAACAATTAATCTAATCCTGTTCATGATGCCATTATTTCCAACATGAATATTCACGAGTAAAGTTTTAAAATCTCTGAAAACTTCAGTTTGCAGTTGAGAAATTCCTTTCACTGGCCGAATTTTCCACCTGAAGATTTTCCAACATGAATGTTCATGTAAGGAATGATGACACAATGCATATCAGATTGATGATTTGTAATTATATACTGTAAAACCTCTCTATAACGGCCACTAAATTACATCAAGTATATTGTGTTAAAGGCAGGTGGTTGCTTAAAGCAAGATGAAAGTAAAACAGAACGCTCCTATAGGAGCGTTCTGTTTTACTTTCACCTTGCTTTAAGCAGTCACCTGCCCTAAATACCAACTAATTAACACACATTATTGGCCGTTATAGAGAGGTTTTACTGTATGAACACACTATGTTTGGGCTTTGGCAGAAACTGTAGCATAATTACTGAGAATCAGATCTATATAATGTAAAAAAGCAAACAGAACAGATCCTGATCAGACGATTCCTATTGGGTCCGTTCGGTTTGTTAATGTGTGAAAAGGCATGTATATGAGGGAAATGGGTAACTTGGTCGATTCGCCGTCGAAAATTGTAGAATTGTTTTCAATAAATATTTCATACATTAGGCCTTGGGAATCGTTGCATTTGAAAAGATGCCAGTCTGGCATGAAAACAAGATGTTTACGTTGCGCTGCAATTTACACGTTACTTCACAGATAAGCCTTTTAACACCCTTGGCCCCTGAAGGAGCCGTCTGATCAGGGTCTGCTCTGTTTGTTTATGGAAATATATAGATCTGATTCTGCAGTTTCTGCCATGGCCATACCATCACGTGTTCATAAGCCATTATAAAAATCAGTAATAAACATTTATGATGTCATTATATCTTACATGGATATTCTTAAGTTAAAGGTTGGACAGCGAGTTTGTTTATTATGTATGTCAAGAGACATCGAACTAAACGCTTCATTCGTTCCATTACTACGTAATGTCTTCTTCATCACATCAGCTGCAGCTCAATGAAATATCAGATTTTAAATAAAACATGAAGTGTTGATACATAAGATGTGTGACAGCTGATAAGAAACATGTTTATTTTATATTTAACTCTTTAGTCCATAGAGACACCTTTTAGCACTTTTGCAAACAGGGTACACTCAGTTCAGTCTGTTCCTGTAGGAGCTATCTGATCAAGGCATGCTCTGTTTGCTTAAAGACTATCTGTTTTCAATTGTTTTACAGTAGAACCTGTCTTAAGCGACCATCAAAAAGGTAGGCTAATTATGGATCTGTAAGGCAGATGGTAGCTTAATGCATGTCAAAAATAATGCAGAAAGCTCCTATAGGAGTATTTTGCATTACGTATGCCCTGCATTAAGCAAGCACCTGCCTTTTATAAGACTCCTATGTTCAATAAATGAATGGCCACTTAGGAGAGGTTCTACTGTATATAACACTATTCAATAGTTAGTTAATTGAGGAAAGGATCAACCATGAATATTAACGGAGTAATGGGTTAAAGGATTCGTTTAACTTTGTTCCCCAACTGTTTCGTGTTATTTAGTTTAATGTTGCAAGCTGTATCCAACGTTTTACAAGAATAAATCACATTGTAAGCTGTTTTAGATCAGCGTCACTACTGTTTGCTACTGTAATCAACTGTTCGACCGTAGCTTGCGAACTGTTTAAGCAAACAGAATAGACCTAGATCAGCCGGCCCTTGTAATAGCCATCTGATCAGTGTCTGCTCTGTTTGTTTGTGAAATTATCATAGAGCTAACTGTACAGTTTCGACCAATACAAAACAAAACTAGTGAACATTATAAAAAAAAATCAGTCAATAGATATTCAACACCTCATTATTTCCTTCATGAATATTCATGGAGTAAAGCGTTAAGCAAGACTATAGTAAGCTACCCACGAACCCGTGAAACTTCGAATGACATATTAACCCATATGTGACCAGTGTCCCTTAAAAGGGACACGGGTAAACAGTACAGACCCCGATCAGAAGGCTCCTGAAACCACTGATGTCAATGACTTATATCAGCAGACATTTGTTTGCTGTGCTCCCTCAACGTGAAAAATAAGATCTGTATGGAGTTTCTTTAATTAACCTCCATAAATACGCATTTCTACGCCTCTGTAAAAATCACCTGTTGAAACCATTGTGACAAATATTTATCACATTGGTTTCAAACTACAAAATTCTAAAATTTTCCTTTTCTATAGTTAAATGCTCCTTTTTGGTAATTCAAAGTGGTTGGACCTAAAAATAGCCTTTGAGGGAATTGGTTAAATGATACAGGAGCAAAGGGATTAATAAGAGTATACCATCTACATAATTAAAGAAGACCAAGATCAGATGGCTTCTATATTAACCATCTGATCTGGATCTGCTCTATTTGTAAAGGCGTCAAAATGGATCTATTTCAGGTAACGGGTTAATAGTCCACAACAGTTTTCTGTTTTACCGTCTTTCAACATAAAGCAACCGCCTGGTTCAATTATGTGTTTATTCACTAAGTGGTTGCCATGGAGATTAATGTATGTACGATTTTGACATTATTCATGAGGGTGATTGACACATATTTTCAGCTTAACCGATATTAGTATCATTAAGCGTTATCGAAGTCACTCTCAAAAAATTTCAGTTTACATTAAAAAGTCCATTAATTTGACAAATTTATATCTGATAGCCACTTGAGGCATATTGCCTTTCCTTTCGTATAGTGATTGGTTTTGAATCTTTACCCCAAATGGTGTCTTTTGTCAAATCTGTTGATCCAGTCTCTTGAACAGAGACGCATCAGAATCCAAACCGTTGTGGATATATCTGAATGTGTAAACGTAAGCAAAACGTAAGCACTTTAAATATACAGTTAAACCTCACACTATCAGCCTTTTAACCCTTTCCCTCATATTGACGACTTTTGACGATTCTATAAAAGTCACTTTGTGAAACCATTGTGATAAATAGAGCATTTGCTCCTATAGGAGCAAATGCTCTATTTATCACAATGGTTCTAAACTACAAAATTCTAAAATGTTCCTTTTCTCTAGTTAATTCTCCTTTTCGGTAGATTAATTCAAAGAGGTTGTATCTAAAAATAGCATATGAGGTAATCGGTTAAAATTAGTGCCAATGTCTGTCTTAAGATAGGTGACAACTTTATGAAGGATGAAAGTCATGCACAAATCTCCCCAAGGCAGCCACCTGCCTAAACAGGATGTTTATTAACTATACCATCTTCTGATACAACCACTGCTTACTGAAATCATGTTTTGTTGTTGCCGTTGTTGTTGTTTTCGATAGAAATACAGTTGAATTTCGATATCTCGAACTCGGATAACTCGAACTTCGGGATAACTTGAACTAAAAGTTCAGTCCTTCCAAAAGTTACAACACAGTATTGTTCTGAAATGTAGCACTATGCCTATTTAAAAACACATGTGACGGCTAAAGTAATTCTGAAAGCTCCTACCGGAGCTTTCAGTATTACGTTAGACCTACTGTGAACTTGAGAAATTGTCCAGATAAGATATCGGATAAGTCGAACTTCTGTTATCTCGAACTAATTTTTTCAGCCCCATGAAGTTCGAGATATCGAAGTTTGACTGTACTGGATGCTGGCTTGAATTCTTTAATATTAATCTGTTTCAATTTTTGTGGTAGAAACTTAAGTGATTATAATTCTATTGCAAGTAGATGGATTGAACTAAGTATGGTTACTAAACAAATAACTATTAATAACTGACTCTAAATATTTATGTTGCCATTATTTTTACGTGAATTTTCGAATAGGGTTAACCCTTTCCTTCATAGAAACTTGTTTGCATGCATTTGCAAAGAGAATAGACCCAGATCAGACGGCTCCTAATATATAGGAGTCGTCTGATCATGGTCTGTTCTGTTTGCTAATGGGTCAGGGTCTGCTCTGTTTGCTAATGGAATTGTCAACGAATATTCAGTAGGTATTGAAATATGGAATAAATATAGAACAGGGAAAGGGTTAAACCATTATCCTGCTGTAGACTGCACGAGCTATCTGATCAGGGTCTCTTCTGTTTGCCTATGGAATTACAAAATGTACATGGATTGATTGGATCCTACATTTTTTTGTCAATGTACAAAATTCTCTTGAAAAAAATTACCTAATAAAGATAAAGTTAATTAATATTCATGAAGTGACTGTATAAATTTTCATAAGGGAACAAATTAACCTATTCCCTCATAGGCTTTTTTTTTAGATCCAACCACTTTGAATAAATCTACAGAAAAGGAGCATTAATTTAACTAGAGAAAAGGACAATTTTGTAGTTTGAAACCATAGTGGTAAATAGAGCATTTGCTCCTATAGGAGCAAATGCTCTATTTATCACAATGGTTTCAATAGGTGATTTTTTACAGAGGCGTAGAAAGGCATATTTATGGAGGAAAGCTTTAAGAGTCAAACAGGCCTGGTGATATACTCATCTGTATCAACACTGTATGCCTATGCCATTTTATCACGCAAATGAAGGGCTAATGTTATCACACTGAGCAATAAATCATCCACAAAAGTTTGTCATAATAATTACAGTTCCCGTTAGTAAACATCGTGTCTTCAAAAATAATACATATTTAGAGTGTCACATCCTTTGGATCCTAATTCCACGTCGATTTAATCGATGTCCTATCATGATCTAAACATTTTTTAATATCAATTACGAGTTCTATCCACATCGTATTGTAGCCTAACCCTTTCAGTGCGGGGCACGAGTCACTCGTGTCCTTTTCAAGCAGTGAAGACCCCGATGAAAGGACCCCGAGAGGAGTCCTCTCATCAGGGTCTGCACTGTTTGTCATGATACATTTTTCTTAAAAAATTATCCATGAATATTAACGGTAAGCTTGACTTGTTTTGTGTGTGTGTTTGTTTTGGAATAGCCCATTTGAAAATTAAGCGTTGAAAGGGTTAAGTGAGGCAGTTTTCTTACCAGATCGAAGAACAACAGCTTGAGCGTAAATACTATACGACAGCGATTATACCCGTCTTGTTTTGGAATGACGCTTATTTCCTTTTTATCCATGTAACATTTGTTAGAGATTGCATATTTAGCCAGCTACAATACTTATTATTCAAGAAATCTAGCCGTGCAATACTTCACCCCAATTGTGTTCACTTGATCCCTGGCAGATAAATTTACTCTTGCACAAAGGCAGTGTCTGTGATCACAGCTTACAGTTTCGCCGTTATGCTAAGATGCCTCTGAAACATGTGGGATGCTGGCAAGAAAAGCTTTTGTTCTGAACAGTCTCGCGATCTTATCTTATCTCGTCTTTCACTGTATTAATTGCACCCTTAAGTTTTGAGAGATAATGTTTCTCGCTCAATCGATTTGCATGAACAGAGTGTTTTTTCCCCCGAGAAACCAGCAAAACAGTTGGTCAAGATATAGTTTAATGGTGTTTATATATGTAATCATATTAAGATATTGAGGACCAAGCATATATATTAACTCATTCCCTCCTAGACTATTTTATACCCAACCTCTTTGAATTAATCTTCCGAAAATGAGCATTAACTATAGAAAAGTGGGATTTTTACATTTGTGTAGTTTTGAAACCATTGTGGTAAATAGAGCATTTGCTCCTATGGAGCAAATGCTCTATTTATCACAATGATTTCAATTAATGAGTTAACGAGGCTCAAAAAGGCGTCAGTAAGATAGAAGGGGCTAAGTGGGTGTTTCCTGGACCCTTTTCTCCATAGATGAGCCTTTTAACGTTTGTGTGAACAGGGTAGAGCCCGATCACACGGTTCCTGCAGGAACTCTGTTTACATGAGTGAACTACCTATATAGCTGTTAACCTGTATTAAGTTACCACCTGCTTTGCAGACCTATAATTAGACCTCTTTTTGATAGTTCCTCAAGTCAAGTTCTACTGATGGAAACCAAACTTCACCAATAAGTAATCTACAGTAAAACACCCCAAAGCTACCACCAAATGTAGGCATTATTCTAGGTTATAGATGCATGTACAGTAAACCCCCTCTAATGCGACCACCTAAAAGAGGTATAATTCTGGGTGGTAGAGGCAGGTGGTAGCTTAATGCAGGACAAAAGTAATGCAGAAAGCTCCTATAGGAGCTTTCTGCATTACTTTTGTCCTGCATTAAGCAACCACCTGCTTATAAAGACACACATGTTTGTTCATTTAGTGATCGCATTAGAGGGGTTCTACTGTAGTAGCTGAATTCAGGACGAAATATATGAAAAACTCTTACTTGAACAAGCAAAGCAACGGCTTCGTAGGGCAATTCTATAACGTTTTCTAGGTCATAAATGTAGGTGGTAGCTTAATGCAAGATAAACGTCATGCAAAAAGCCCAACAATGAAAAAACAGACCAGGCTCTGATCAGGCGGCTCCAAAAGGAGCCATCTGATCAGGATCTACTCTGTTTGTAAAGGTTTCACGGAAAGTTTAAATCGATTGCATCCACCGTGAGTTTTTCTAAAGAATCATATGTAAATAAGATTCACCTCGTCAGTAAAGAAGACTACATCTTGTTATGATGGATTCAATCCGTGACGTCACTTCCTGTTAAACCCTACTTCGTTTATATCTTAGCTGTATAAAATCGCTTTAAGTTCATTTAGACTTAATGAAGCATTGTGCCACGGAATAAATTCCCCATTAGAACATTGCGCTGATAGATAGTCTGATGCATTATGTGTGTTTCAATACACGCCTCTTGATTTCCTCTACTTTAGATAAGGTGAGAATCCTATCATTCTCATGCAAGTTCTTATTTATTCTCGCGAGAACTGGCATTGTCGTCTGCTTAAAAAGCTGTTGTCTGGCATCATATTTTGTGCATTTGTTTAACCCATTCCCACATATTGACGACTTTTGACGACTCTGTAAAAATCACTTTGTGAAACCATTGTGATTAATAGAGCATTTGATCCTTTAGGAGCAAATCGAGGGCTTGGTGCAAAACTATTCTAACTCCTTCACTAAAGTGAAGGAGTTAGAATAGTTTTCCACCAAGCCCTCGAAATGCTCTATTTATCACAAAGGTTTCAAACTACACAATTATAAAAAAATCCTTTTCTCTAGTTAAAGCTCCTTTTCGGTAGATTTATTCAAAGAGGTTAGGTCTAAAATAACCTATGAGGTAATGGGTTAAGATCTAGAAATTACAGTATAACCTGTCCCTGAGCGACACTTCATTTTAATAACATAAGCTTTTTAAAAGCAGGTGGTTACCTAATGCTGGGCAAAAGTAATGCAGAGAGATCCTTTGTGAGCTTTCTGCATTACTGTTAACCTGCATTAAACTACCACCTGCCTTACAGACTCATAAGTAGTCCTCGTTTTGATGGCCGCTTATGGCAGGTTCTACTGACTGAACAACTATAAGTGTTACAGTTCATACTTAATTTACCGGTGCCTTAGTAACGCTTAATCCTTTCTCTGTTCTATGTTTATTTCAAATTTCAATACCTACTAAAAATTCATAGACAAATAGTTCAAATCAAAGGTGCCCGACGCATGCTTGGACTCATCCATGGAACCCCCCCCCCCCCCCCCCCAAAAAAAAAAAAAAAAAAAAAAAAATTGTGATCGAAGTATGTTCAACTGGCCTAAAACTATTTATTTGAACCTTAAACCACTCCGAAAAACGAGAAAAACACGACAAGGAAAAAATTTCCTATCGGGTCTATATATGTATTGAAAGGTACCTAACTACGACAGATCAGCGGCGGAAAATACAACAGTCATGTTTTTCAAAGTCTTACAGCAAAGGCAATTCAACACCGATTTCAATCAGTTTGGTCTTGATCCGTTCCAAATTCCATATGCTAAGCGGCACAATTAGTGCTTTCCTTAAATATTGCTCCGTCTTGTCGCTGCAAGACCGCGAATTTGAAAAAAACGCTAGAGCGAATCGATGTGACTCCCGCCAGGATGCATAGACGTATATAGGGGGATCTGTATTCGTTAATCTTTTCAACAAAAACGCGAATTATGGTTAAACACTATCTAAAAACATTAAACTCGCCGTAATTAAAACGGTGCTTACTATTTCCAGTCAGCTACGAGGCGCCAGTTTTCTTTCTCCAACTTTCCTTTTGAACGGATGCGACCATTTTGCTGTGACCCGGCTCATAAACTATTCGATATGCAAATTGACTACTACTTCCGGGCCACAGCGATTTGGCCACCTCCGTTCAAAACGAAAGTAGGAGAAAGAAAACTGGCGTCTCATAGCAGACTACAAATAGCCAGCACCGTTTTAACGGGTCGTGTTTTTCCGGGTCGTGTTTTTCTTGTTTTTCGGAGTGGTTTAAGGTTCAAATATAGTTTTAGGCTAGTTTAACATACTTCGATCACAATTTTTTTTTTTTTTTTTTTTTTTTTGGGGGGGGGGGGGGGTTCCATGGGTGAGTCCAAGCATGCGTCGAGCACCTTTGGTTCAAATGAAATATGGAATTTGCAACATTCAAACCATTTTAAAAAGTAAAGAAACAGATCTATCAAATGCCATTAGCAAACAAACCAGACACTGATCAGACAGTTCCTATAGGGTCCACTCTGTTTGCAAATGCGTGAAAATGCGTTTATATATGAGGGAAGAGGTGAACTCTTCTCGTGCTGACAAAATACGTGAAAATGCGTTTATATATGAGGGAAAGGGTGAACTCTTCTCGTGCTGACAAAATACGTGAAAATGCATTTATATATGAGGGAAAGGGTGAACTCTTTTCGTGCTGACAAAATACGTGAAAATGCGTTTATATGAGGGGAAAGGGTGGGCTCTTCTCGTGCTGACAAAATACATGAACATGCGTTTATATATGAGGGGAAAGGATGGACTCTTCTCGTGCTGACAAAATAATGTCTGCTCAATCTCTCATTTCCAATTCGTTCAGTCCTTTGAGAAAATAATGACAGGGTACCAAACAGCTTGGATACTGACTAGACGCCATCTGATCCGGATCCAAACAAGACGCCGTGCATGAGAAAAAATGGAAAAAACATGTATGTATGACTATATATTAGATGGTATTTCTTATAATCGTATATGAACACATGGGAGTTTTGGACACGACAGAAGCTGTACAACTGTATCATATCTATATAAGTAAAATCTCTCTATAACGGCCACTAAATTGTGTTAATTAGTTGGTATTTAGGGCAGGTGGCTGCTTAAAGCAATGTGAAAATAAAACAGAACGCTGTTTTATTTCACCTTGCTTTAAGCAGCAACTTGTCTTTAACACAAAATATTTAATGTAATTTAGTGGCCGTTATAGAGAGGTTTTACTGTATACCACTTACCTATAGGAGCCGTCCAGTCTGGGTCTACTCCGTTAATCATGAAATATGTCTCTGTCAGGTAAAGAGTTACCCATCGTCGTTTGTTTTAACATTGAAACAATTTTCACATTGAGGGGCCATCGGAAAGCATTTTTTCTGGTATGACCGACTGATCTAGAATGATTAAGGTAGCAGTGCAAACCCTGACCAAAAGGCTTCTTCTTGAGCTTTCTGATCCCCTATGTTCCAGTAATGTAATGCTATATTGTTCTACTCTGTTTGCAAAAGCGCGATCTGAACTTTTATTAAAGACTGTTTTGACAGGCGGTTGATTAAAGCAGGGCAAAAGCCATGCATAAAGTTCTCACAGGAACATTCTAAGAGACTTTAATCCTGCATGAAGCTTCCATCTGTCTTAAAGAGTGTTCGGAGTGGCGAGGTGTTGCTGTTTAACCCTTTCCTTCGTATAGACGTGTTTTCACGCGTTTGCAAACGAAGTATCAGCCGTCTGATCAGGGTCTGCTCCGTTTGCTAGTGAAATATGAAAGATCTGCTTCTTTACTTTCTAAAATAGCTACAATGTTCCACCTTCCATATTTCAATATAACTATTTTGTCCATGAATGTTCTGTAGGTATTGGAATTTGGAATAAATATAGGACAGGGAAAGGGTTAAACATATCACCAATGATATAAGGGATGTTTTTCTCTTTCTTTTATCTTTAGTATTAACCCTTTCCTCCATAAATATGTCTTTCTACGACTCTGTAAAAGTCACTTTTTTGAAACCATTGTGATAAATAAAGCATTTGCTCCTAAGGAGCAAATGCTCTATTTATCACAATGGTTTCAGAACTACACAATTCTAAAAAAATCCTTTTCTCTAGTTAATGCTCCTTTTCTGTAGATTTATTCAAAGACGTTGGATCTAAAAATAGCCTAAGAAGGAAATAATTAATGTAACTTGAAATGATTATTTGTCATGCCTGTTTTGCCACGTACCTTAATCTAGTATGTCATGTGAAAAGGTACATTTTACTGAATAAATCTATCTCGCTATTTATCAATAGAAGACTCGTAAAAATTGTTTGTTTGTTTAGGGGGTGGGGATGCCAAAATTTACAGTGCTGGGAACTAGCTCATCACTCATACAGTCAACTACGGTTATCCGATCAGATGTTCCACTCATCAACCATGGCAGATACAAAAATATTAAAGAGCGAATCATTGATTTGTATATTATTATAAAGCGGTATACGATTTATGACATGATTTCTGGTTGTAGTAGTAATCTATTACCATGCTTAAGCGAGCCATAAACTCAATTCAATAAGTTATTCTGTAATAACAAACACCAAGTTCTGTCTTTAAAATGGGACGAGAGACACATTTATACAAGCTTTATAGATACATGTACATTTACATACATATTCTTTATTTTTTTAATGACACATTAGTTTTACCTTATCCACGATAACACACTTAAGTTATAATCTTAATGTACGGTAAAGACTCCACACTTCCAAGTTTTATTAATGATGAATTGGTGCCTTTTTAGGCAGGTAGCTGCTTAATGCAGGATGGAAGTCGTGCAGAAAGCTCCCATAGGACCTTTCTGTGCGACTTTCAACCTGCATTAAGCAGTCACTTGTCTTAAAGGCCAATAATGATACTTGTTTTAGTGTTCGAACTATCGGGAGTTTTCTGTAAATATAAACATTTGTATACATGGTTAAACAATACATGTATATTGATAAACAATAAATATGCCAAGAAAACATCTGGAACAGCTGTGTTTAGTGTCACGTATTCAGTTACCTGATAATTACATAGTCTTCAGCCTTTGCAAACAGAGTAGACCCATATCAGACAGCTCCTGAAGATGTTATCTGATCAGGGTCTGCTCTGTTTGCTAATGGAATTTGAAAGATCTGTTTCTTTACTTTCAAAAATCGCTACAATGTTTCACCTTCCACGCTGCATTATAACTACAGGGTGTCCCAAAAAAAACGGAACCCGGGATTAAGACCTGCAAGTTATCCCTTTTCTGTCAATATTGCTAACTTAAATTAAAAGTATACACATGATATAGGGATGGACTATGCAATGTTCGAATATCATGTTAAAACAGATTTTAGGTGCATTTATTAAAACACTCATTACTTTTAAACCAATACATATTTTTATGAGAAATTTTGCAAACATATGCACAAATGACTTATCTACAACAGTAAATATTTACATTTTAAAGTGTCCGGTTACATTGGTTAAAATACACATTTGATCCAGGGTTACGGTGTTTTTGGACACCATGTACATGTATTTTGTTCAAGAGATATAGTAAGTATTGAAATTTGTAATAACCATAGAACAGAGAAAGGGTAAATGCAGTGTGATGGAGCTTTATGCAGCCATCTGCCTAAAATATCTTAATTCTTCGATACTAAAATTCTGGTTGTACAATGAAATACGGAATGAAGCATACTATTATAGTAATTGCAGAGACTAAGCTTTTGAGACATTTTTGACCGATTGTTAACTCGGCGTCTCATCTGGATCTAAGCTGTTAGCAAAAATGCAATCACAAATCGTCACAATGACTGATTTGGTTAATAACTTTAATAACTGCTATGTATATAACAGGGTTAACATACAAGAATCCTCTGTTGTCAAATAATCAGCCTTGTGGGAGTGCCTTAACAGAGTGTCGTAAATCGCGGAAATGCACTAGTGCATTTTTATGCAAATTAGCAATTATTAGCCTATTGTAGCGCTCATTTAAGCAATAGCCAATCGCAGCGATCCATGTGCGTCGTCCATTGTATTACTACGCTGTTTGTAAGCAATGGCAGAAATAGCCATCTTCATTTTAGGCTTACTCGTTTACTATAATGAATATGACACTCGCTAAAGCTCGTGTCATATTACTATAGCAAGCTCGTTTCATAAAAACAATTAGTAATGAACACTCATGTAAGATCCTCTATGTCTGGCTCTAAACTGTTTGTCATTCAAAACCCTTTAGTAACTTAACCCATTCCCTCCTAGACTTTTTAGACCCAACCTCTTTGATTACATTTACTATATAAAAGGAACATTTTAGAATTGTATAGTATTGAAACCAATGTGATAAATGGAGCATTTGCTCCTTGATCTAATGCATTGATCACAAGATTAGCCCTTTCCTTCATATAAACGCATTTTCAGGCATTTGCAAACATAGTTGACCCAGACCAGCCGTCTGCCCTGTTTGTAAATGGAATTTGATAGATTTGTTTCTTTACATTCTAAACTGGCTACAATGCCTCACCTTCCATATTTCATTATAACTATTTTGCCCATGAATATTCAGTAGGTATTGAAATTTGGAATAAACATGGAACATGGAAAGCGTTAAATACCCGAATCTCGCATAGTTACGCTGGTGAGTGTCGACAGTGAATGCTTCGCTCATTTAATCCTTAACAAGCTATGAAAAAATACTGTCTGCTCATATTTGTTTCTCGAGCAATATGGAATAAACATTAACCCATACATACTTGGCAAAACTGCAAAGTACCCCAACACAAATATCATGCTATTTTGATAAGCACTATGTATTGTTCTTAAATGTATTACTGCATCATTTTCTTACAAACATTGTTATGTTTTCCATAAAATAATTAAACAATATATTTCATAAATCATAAAAACCCTGTTCGTTATCACCATCCGTGAAAAAGAACATTCCAAAATTTTCCCTGGGGTACTTAACAGTTTTGCTAAGTATATATCCTATTGAATTTCTCCAGATAAGTATTTATAAACTGATTTAGTATTATTAAGTAGATTCTATTAAAATTGTTTTGACTCGGAAGCAAACAGTGCAGACCCTGATCAGAGTGTTCCCATGTAATTCATCTGGTCTAGGTCTATAATGACGGCCTGTGAACTTAATGCGCTTTAAGGCAGATACCAAGACTCATAAGTGATGACCAGTCTGAGTCTACACTGTCTACAAAGCAGCAAGTATCAAAGGCACACTTTATCATGCTGTGGCTTCTGACATCAAATATATTGATCCGGTTTATAAGTTAACTTTGTGTATGCAAGAATTTATCTAACAGTCTTCTCTTAAAGGAAATCATCTGAAAATTGAATAACTATCATCTGGCATGTTTAATTAATCATATGACAGCTGGGTGCTCACAATGACAGCGGACATCACCTGAAATAAATCTTCTGCTTCTTCCCGTTGAAATTATGATTTAAGTAACCCCGAGACTCACGCTAATTGGCTGGGATACGAAGCTAGGTACGTAACTCGTCTTAGCCATGGCCGTGATAAGAGCGACCTGACTCGCATTTGCAAACAGCTTGGATCCAGACGAGACGCCGAGTAACTCGGCGTCTCATTAGGATCCAAGCTGTTTGACACGCGGTCAATAGTTTCTCAGACGCTTATACGAATCCGAGGTAAGTATAACATGCAACATTTCAGAGTTTTAGTTGACAGTTTTGTGTCTTCAGACAGATAAGGGTTAAGTGTCTATTCTACCCGGAGAGCAGCAGAATAAATCCATTTGTAGCGACCATCACACGGTTTTTAATTAAACATGCTCACCTACCGAGAGCCATTGTCTAATGCAAGCGACGCAATGGATTTCCGGCGCTCCCGGAAATTTATTTCTACTTTCGATTTGAATCGATACAATATCAACTGTAAAAGACATATCGGTCAGGATATTGGCCTGTTGTTAAAGTGACTTGTCAACATTCACACGCATTCTACAATTTGCATAAAGAAACCCGGCGAATTCTCTGCTAATATGTCACCCGTTTTTTTCCCTGATGGATGTGGCATAATACATTTAACGCATGGATAATACTTTGAGTAGATTCTTTAACCCACATGACTCTCGCAAGTTTAAATCAAATTTATTATAATGATAATAATCATTGCAAATATGATGTCACGATCTAAAGGCACTATATCTCGTGTGTTATAATGCTTAAGTGCAACCGAAGAAGATTCATTTAACCTTTAACACATGAGGCAAAAGTGAAGTGTCGTCTGCAGGTATTGACGTCTGCAGGTATTGTCGTCTGTAGGTATTGTCGTCTGCAAATATAGTTTTCTGCAAGCATTGTCGTCTCCAATCATTGTCGTCTGCAAGTATTGTCGTCTGCTGGTATTGTCGTCTGCAAGTATGGTTTTCTGCAAGTATTTTCGTCTGCAAGTATTGTCGTCATTATCGGGTATTGTCGTCTGCAGGTATTGTCGTCTGCAAATATAGTCGTCTGCAGGTATTGTCATCTGCATGTATTGTCGTCTGCAAGTGTTGTCGTCTGAAAATATTGTCGTCGGCAGGTAATGTCTTTATTTACAGTTACTGTAGTGCCTATCCTAGGCGGCATTCATTGAACAGATGTGTCTTAAAAAGCAAGTGGTTGCTTAATGCAGGACAACAGTAAGGCAGTAAGCTCCTATAGGAGCTTTCTGCATTACTTTTGACTTGTATTAAGCTACCACCTTCCCTACAGACCCTGCACTTTCCTTACAGATCAAGACTTAGACACCTTTTTAAGGCCCTTTAAGCATTAAGCAGCTACCTGCCTAAAATATCTATCTTCTTATCTGCTAAAATTCCGGTTTAGAGGGGGGTTTATTGTAAAAAGTATAGCATGATACGATGTGATCATGAATATTTATTAGCTTTATAATGACGTATGAACAGATGTTGTTATTGTTTGGTCATGATTGAAACTGCAAAATCCTACCTATATAATTCAAGATACAAACAGAACCTCCTTTCATCAGGCGAACCCTTCAGGGGCCATTTGATCTGGTTCTACTCTGTTTGCAAATGCAATAACGGGTATGTAACCCTTACAGTGCAGGCCATGAGTCACTTATTATCTTTGCAAACGGTGTAGACCCATATGAGATGACTCCTAGAGGAGCCCTCTCATTTGGTTCTAAACTGTTTGTCATGTTACACTTTTCTTTAGAAATGTCCCTAGTTAATCATTATAAGCTTGGCCTGTTGAATTTTGGAATAGTCCATTTGAGAACTCAGCGTTGTAAGGGTTAAACAACCAGTATACTATTCAAACAAAACAGACTAAAGGTTCAAGATTCGAAGTCGATATTGTCAGAAGGCACAAGGCAATAAATGAAATGTCTACTTAAAAAACAAATGCAACATTTTGTTATTGACGTTTTCTAGTACTAAGGCTTGTTTCAGACGAATGGACGTTAAATGATTCAAAACTAAGGGCATTCTCTCAGTTCAATCAGTCGAACAATAAAATAAATTATTCATTCACTCTGTGTCTATGCATCCCTGAAACGGCTACTGAAAGCTGAAATATTAGTTTTTTTAAAATCTAGCAAAACTTTCACAGTGTTACGGTAAAACTTCTTTAGTTGCCCACCGAAAAGAGGTCGAATTTTGGGATCTCAGAAGTAGGCGAACGTTTAAAGTAGGAGCAAGTTAGACAGAAAGCTCCTATAGCAGTCTTCTGCCTTACTTCTCTGGGCAATCATCTTCTTCTTTTAGCCCTTCCCTTCGTATAAACACATTTTAACGTACATGTATTGACAAATAGAGTAGACCAGGGTCCATGCTTATAAAGCTTTTGGTTGAGTCTGAGTTTCGTTCTCAAGCTTTTGATTGGTCAGATTTGAGTTCTCAAGCTTTTGATTGATCAGATTTGAGCCAGAGGCTCAAATCTGACCAATCAAAAGCTTGAGAACGTACTCAGACTCAACGAAAAGTTTTATAAGCATGGACCCTGAACAGACGGTTCCTATAGGAGCCGTCTGATCAGGGCCTGCTTTCTTTGTTTATGGTATAATATAGGTCTGATGCGGCTGTTTCTGCATGAGCCAAAATGTCCAGTGTATATATGTAACTATAAAAATAATCTAATTAATCTTTATGATGTTAGTATTTCTTGAATGAATAATGAACAGGCAAAGGGTTAAAGACATTAATATTAATTCAATAAAACCTTCTACTGTATCAGCTATTGTAAGGCCAAATATCCACGCCTTGAGTGCCATGAATACGGGTCTGTGATATCATATACAAACAGGTGGATCCAGACGAGACGACGAGTAACCCGCTGTATCATCAGTATCCAAACTGTTTGACACACTGTTTATCGTTTTTATAAAGAAATTGAAAAGCACTCACTCTAAAGCTTGGAAGCAGACGGAAATGTGTCCAGCAGACGAAATGTGTCCAGCAGACGACGATGCTGGCACTGAAAGGGCTAAAGGTACATTCAGTTACATTAACCCTTTCACGAGTACAAAGAAATATAAATGCATATGTGCGTATCATGTGATTGTTGTTAATGAGGTATTCTATGATAAAAGTAGACTTTTCTACATAGCAGTCGGTGTAGACCAAGTAGCAGTCGGTGTAGACCAAGGTGAGAGATAACATCTACGATGTGGTATATTATCAAGGTGTACACTGTATAGAAAAAGAGGGAATATCTAATGAGTGTCAATTACTGCAGACCATGATTAGACAATTATTGCACACCCTGATCAGACAACTATTGCAGACCATGATTAGACAATTATTGCACACCCTGATCAGACAACTATTGCACGCCCTGATCAGACAACTATTGCACGCCCTGATTAGACAATTATTGCACACCCTGGTCAGACAACTATTGCAGACCATGATCAGACAACTATTGCAGACCATGATTAGACATGTATTGCAGACCATGATTAGACAACTATTGCAGACCATGGTCAGACAACTAATGCAGACCATGATTAGACAATTATTGCACACCCTGATCAGACAACTATTGCAGACCATGGTCAGACAACTATTGCAGACCATGATTAGACAATTATTGCACACCCTGATCAGACAACTATTGCACACCCTGGTCAGATAACTATTGCAGACCATGATTAGACATGTATTGCAGACCATGATTAGACAACTATTGCAGACCATGATTAGACAATTATTGCAGACCATGATTAGACAATTATTGCAGATCCTGATCAGACAATTATTGCAGACCCTGATCAGACAATTATTGCAGACCATGATTAGACAATTATTGCACACCCTGACCAGACAATTATTGCAGACCCTTGTCAGACAATTATTGCACACCCTGATCAGACAATTATTGCAGACCCTGATCAGACATTTATTGCAGACCCTGATCAGACAAGTGTTGCAGACCCTGATCAGACAATTATTGCAGACCCTGACCAGAGAATTATTGCAGACCATGATTAGACAAGTATTGCACACCCTGACCAGACAATTATTGCAGATCCTGATCAAACAACTATTGCAGACCATGATTAGACAATTATTGCAGACCATGATTAGACAATTATTGCAGACCCTGATCAGACAATTATTGCAGACCCTGATCAGACAATTGTTGCATACTCTGATCAAGCATTTATTACAGACAATGTTCAGACAATTATTGCAGACACTTATTGCAGACTATGATCAGACATGTTTTGCAGACAATGATCAGACAATTATTGCAACAGACTCTGATCAGACAATTATTGCAGACCATCATGAAGACTAGCCATTTATTGCAGACCATGATCAGACAATCATTGCAGACAATGATCAAACAATTATTGCAGACCATGGTCAGACAATTATTGCAGATTATGATCTACCACATCTCTGATTATTGTCTTGGTCTTCACTGTTTGCAATGCACTCGGACCTGTTGTTCAAAGACAGACTCATACCATACTCTTCGTATCAAGATGTTGTAATTCAAAAAGCAAAAGCATAAGTGTGGCAGCTTGTTATTAATCTATTATGCGTTTTGCATAAAAACCTCATCATATTTCCATATCTAATTCTTCTCCGACTACCACACCTCCTGGATGTGAGTATAATAAAAATAATATTTAGTCTCCTGGATCACGGTTTAGTAAGACAGTACATAGAAGATACATCACAATGATATTTGAATAATATCTTCAGCTATCCGCGTATTTTAAGTTTTGATACATTACAGTAAGATCTCTTTAAGCTGGACATTGAAAGTAGTGCTAGTGCTGGTCTTTAAGACAGGTTGCAGCCTAATGCGAGTTGGGAGTCGTGCACAAAGCGCCCAGGAGATTTTCACCTTGCATTATGCATTAAACAGTCACCTGACTTAATAGATCTAAATTATTCTTTACAAATTCGTTTCCTGTTAAAATATGTTAATTCAGCTGTTTTAAAACTACATTGCTTCTTGTATTTATATACATGACTAGTTTTTACATGTTTTGTTGTTTACGTTGGTACTCAAAAGTGTATTTGTTATCCGTTGTGAGTTTTCTTACATAGCTCTTCTACATACATTGGCCATAATACAACTGTCAAATTTTATTATTCTATAATCTAATAATGCATATGCATTGAAATGCGTAAATGTAAACACTTTCAATAATAGCTTCTTTATTTCTTCCACTAAACCCTTTACTGTGACCACTCTTTAGAATCGTCTCGAAGAGAAGATTCCAAAAGAGTTGTCAAAACATATGGTTTGGTGGAGAAATGACGATTTTAGTATGTGGGTACAAGTTTCCTCAAACGTTACCCATATTGCCCTATCTAAGAGTTTGTAAAATGGAATAAGTCAATTTGACACACTTTTGATGACTTAATGCTAGAATAGCAAATACTGTAGACCCTTGTCAAACAGCTTCTTCGGGACGGTTTGATCTAGGTTTGAACTGTTAGCCTACGTTTGCCTGCCCTGGTTGCTTATGGAATAATACAGACCCACTCCAGCTGTGGAGGTAAAGACGCAATATTATGATTATAGTCTGCACTGTTGACCAAGTAGGCTAACATTTATATTATTAAATTTACTTACACTGGTGGTTTCAAATAGCGTAGAACCAGAGTAGATGCCGCGTATATGGTGTATTGACTGATCTAGATCTACAATGTCTACAAGCAACTTAACTATTTTGTTTCTCTTATAGCAATTCGTCTCATTTAACTCTTTCGGCGCCAATATCGTCTGTTGGCACCATTGAAAACAGTGCAGTCCCAGGTCAGATGCCGCTTTTTCAAGGCGGCATCTGACCTGGGACTTCACTGTTTTCTGTATTTTTTAGCCTAAGCATATAGGTTTATAAAAACAAATGTTTTACTAATATACCTTTATTATTTAGTTCAGAATTATATTTAATATGAAATTATTATTGCAGACGACATTTTTAAATTTGGCGCCAAAATAGTTAATCATTTACCTAGTGTATACGCATTTAAACGCCTTTGCAAACAGAGTAGACCCAGATCAGGTGATTCCTGCAAGATGTGTCTAATCGGGTCTGTTCAGTTGGCTAATGGTAACAATATATATCTGATTCTACAATTCCTGTTGCCAACAACGAATATACGAATATATAAGACCAGTTAATGAATATTCATCGTGTCATTATTTCTGACATTAAACAAGATTCATAAACTTGATAGTTATTGCAAATTATACTGATTCTTTAACTTTATTTACCAGTATAAGTCAGGGCAAACTTACTCAGAAAATACACTCCGAACCTGACTGACTGTTACATTATTACCAGTGTCGATATGTAAGACAGGTGGCAGCTTAATGCAGCATGAAAGTCATGCGGAACACTCATTTCCCCTTTGGGAGCTTTCTGCATGACGATTACTCTGCAATGACCAACCATCTGCCTAAAAAGATCAAAACTATTTTTTAACCACAAGTCCGATAAAGAGGGGATTGTGTAATAGTATTTCAAGTTATAACATACAGTTAAACTCAATACTACGCACACTCTATATACGTTCCATTGTTGATCTTCAACACAAGTGGCAGCTTAATGCAGGGTGAAAGCCATGCAGAAAGCTCCTCTAGGAGCTTTCTGCATGACGTTCACCCTGCATTAAGCAGCCACTTGCCTACAAAAACATAAATTCCTCCTTACTCAAATTTCGTAGTATCGAGTTTTACTGTATTTGATCGTTCCTGATTATTCTGATAGCCGTGGTAACTGATCATCCTCACTTGACGGTATTTTCTGACGTGGCGCCATTTAAGCAGGTCCATAATTTAATAAGTTATTTGATCGTAGCCGGCTGAGACATGAGCTCGTCAATATTAAGCCCTCTCCACTTAACAGCAAGATCGATACAGAACTTTCCCGCATCCAAGACTGTCGACACAAAGGTGCTGAATTCTATGGAACTTTATACCGTACCGGAAGCAAACATGTTGCCTTAAATAGCGACACGTGATGTGTCTTGGTGATTCTGCATAAACTTCCATGAAATCAAACATTTGCATACTGGCAAAACGGAAGTGGCAAGAAATGGAGGAGACGAAAACAAAAAGAGGTTGAAATGTAAATATTCCTAAAAGTGTACTTAAGTAAAATGTCAAAACGATGTCAGTTCAATACTAGACCTCTTGATGTTCGTTTGACAGTTCTTTGTCCTATTAAGTTTTAATATGATAAAAAAAAAAAAAATAGAAAACAAAACACCATATTGTATGTCAAGTATTTCCATCCTATTCGGTCCCAAGTCAACATGTTATCATTTTGATAAGTTAAATATATCTTATAGCATTGTTGCGCAAGATGTTGGGTGGGGATTGATGACTTGAAAACATTTTGCCCACCAATAAACTAAAGGCTAAGTGGCTAGGAGTAACAGGTTAGACAAATATGTATTGATGTTTGTCACCGAAAAGACACAAGACAGGAAATTGGACAAGTTTATGAGCAGATACCTGACCTTATCACGTTATTCGCGACCTAATTCGCATTTGCAAACAGCTTGGATCCAGATGAGACGCCGAGTTACTCGGCGTCTCATCTGGATCCAAGCTGTATGCTACTCGGTCAATGGTTTGGCTATCACTTGATCGATTAGCAGTAATCACAAATGCTGAAGAGTAAAGTCTGAGTAAACAATGTTTTTCACAGCTGGCTAATAGTTAACCCTTTCCCTGTTCTATGTTTATTCCAAATTACAATACCTACTGAATATTCATGGACAAAATAGTTATAATGAAATATGGAAGGTGGACCATTGCAGCCACTTTAAAAAGTAAAGAAACAGATCTATCAAATTCCATTAGCAAACAGAGCAACCCCTGATCAGACGGAGTACAGGAGTACTGTTTATCGAGAAAATGAGAAAGTCATAATCCTATAAATATCTTGTCTCGCATTCTGCTTGTTAACCCTTTCCTCGATGAATATTCATGTAAGAAATAATGACATCATGAATGTTAATGAGATTAATTGAAAAATAAACTGTTATAATAGCACATGGACACAATCTTTGGCCATGGCAGAAACTGTATAATCATATCTATGTAATATCATAAACAGAACATACCTTGAGTTGATGGCTCCTGTAGGAGCCGTCTGGTCTAGGTCTACTATGTTTGCAAATGCGTGAAATCACGTTTATATGAAGGAAAGGATTGAAACGTCTTCGAGCCTTTGCAGTTGTCTTGTGCGATAGTTTAACCGCGTGCGTTCTATATCATAAAAGGTTATACTTGTTTTATCGTAACAGATATATTTCAATATATATTTCATACAATTTGGTACCAAAACAGCGTGTACCGATCTGTTGATTCAAAACTGTTCATGCTCAATGCACATACAGACCGACGTGAATACATACAGACACGGGTGTAACTCAATAACCACCCTACTCAATAACCATCCTGTCTTTCATTACGGTTCTGTGGCAGTTCTGCACAATCCAAACCGAATAACAATTTACACCATAAATACGCCTTTCTAAGCATGCAGTTGCAAACAGAGAACACCCAAATCAGACGGCTCCTAGAGGGACCTCTGAGCAGGGCCTGCTCTGATTGCTTATGATATAATATAGATATGATTCTACACTTTTTGAAATGGCCAAAACTGTCTATGTCCATGTACTATTATAACAGTTAATATAATTAATATTCATGACGCCATTATTTCTTCAATGAATATTCATAGTGTAGAGGGTTAATTTTCAGCACTCTACTGACGACTTTGTGATAACTTTTGCAAATAGCTTGTATCCTGGTGAGACGTGGAGGAACTCGGCGTCTCATCAGGATCCAAGCTGTTTGCCAACCGGGCTATGGTTTTCGGGAAGGAATAGGAAATATTTTTAGAATAAATTGCAACATACGGCAATTGCTCAGAGTGCAGAAAGTTAAGCTTGCAAGTGTGTATGGGAATCGCACCTATGACCTGATCATGTGACCACTGTAATTAGCTCAAACGTATTTCCTAGGTTTGGTCCGTTTCTAATGCTCAATAAACTCTCTGAGACTTCAGGGCTGTTGTTTGATCTCGTCTCGTATATCAGAAAACATTTAAACCAGTTTAATCACGGACGGCAAATATATTCCATCGTTTTCTCCTTGAAAACAAAGTGTTTATATTCAGTTCATTTGGAAGACGGGAAAATAGACTTTTGCAAGAATGCATCTTTACTATAAGATTTTGACAGCATCGTCTCATAGGTTGCGGCGAAAGAAATCAAACTTGTCATGACAAATAGTATGGATTTTGATCATATGCTTAGTTTTTTGACGTTTGACCGGGATCTAATTGTTTTGTAAACACCATCTACTTTGTATTAGACCGTGCAAAGGATGTTTATGTCAATCTTTGGACCGTTAAAACACACAAGATGTATCGACCAAGCAAACAGTGTGCAACAGAAGAAACAATCAAACGCATTAGGTCATTCCTTATAAAGAAAATCCATTTAGTGTGTTTGTTCTTGGTGTCTCGCTCCGTAACTTATGAGAGATGGCGGAACGATAAGATCGAGTGTCTTCTTTCAAGAACGTTAGAAAATGCTGAGAATATGTTTTCAATCTTTCTTCTGATCTCTGTCGTTTCATGGAACGAATCTGCTTCCTGCTTCAAAATAATTCAGTACTTTTTTGTTGACGTTAACGATTTCGGTACCGGAGACGAGTAATTAATGTATTTTTCAAACAATATAGACCCATATAAGAGGGTTCCTAAAGGAGCCCTTTCATCAGGGTCTATATTGTTTTTTATGCTACATAATTCCCAAATATTCAAGTTAAACTTGACTTTTTTTTAAATTTTGGAATGGTCCATTTGAAATTTAAGCATTGAAAGGGTTAAAAGGACCATAGAACAACAACATTATAGTTATATACATGTACATGTACAGTAAATCCCCCCAAAGTCGACCACCAAACAGGGGCATAATTCACAGTGGTAGCTTAATACAGGACGATAGGAGCTTTCTGCATAACTTTCGCCCTGCATTAAGCAACCACCTGCTTATGACGACAGCCATGTTTGTTCATTAAGTGGTCGCATTAGAGGGGTCTTACTGTAGTTTTATTCTATTTACATTCTAACCATTTCTTCATGAATACCTGTGTAAGGAAATACTGTCGTCATTAATATAAATAAGATGATATTTTTTAATGTCACAGCCACATTAAGTGCAGGAAGTTTTGACTGTGATAGAAACTATATTTATATCTATAATATTTCATGAGCAAATAGTGTAGATTCTGATCAGATAGCTTATACAACTCTAGTTTGTTTGCAAAGGCGTTAGAAGGCGTATAGAGTAAAACCTCTCTATAACGGCCACTAAATTGTGTTAATTAGTTGATATTTAGGGCAGGTGGCTGCTTAAAGCAAGATGGAAGTAAAACAGAACGCTCCTATAGGGGAGTTCTGTTTTACTTTCACCTTGCTTTAAGCAACCACAAGCCTTTAACACAAAATAGTTGATGCAGTTTAGTGGCCGTTATAGAGAGGTTATACTACATTTATACATTTATATAGATTTAATTATTAAATCAAATACAAGGTGACTAAATATGGACGCCATTATTACGTTTGTCATGTTACACTTTTCCTTAGACAAATCCCTAAATATTCACAATAGGCTTGGCCTGTTTGAATTTTGGAATAGTCCGTTTGAAAAATCAGCATTGTAAGGGTTAAGGACAATGTGACTTGTATTCATTATTATCTAAGTTAGACCCGTCCAGATCTTCGTTTTGGAACCCATCTATTTTCCATGTTGATGGGGCACAGCAAACAAAACTACTTTCTGGTACAAGACATTGACCACGATGGGTAAAGCAAACAGTGCAGACCCTGATCAGAGGGTCCCTTGACGAGCCATCTGATATGGGTCTACATTTTTGCCTATGTCCTTTTTAAGGGGTAATGGGTTCAAATAGGTTTTATCTGTCACATTCCATGGATATGAAATTAACAGTAATACTCTATAGATATGGAGATTAACAGTCATCACATTCCATGGATATTTAGTTTAATGACATTGTTCAACGGTTATAGGTTTTAATGGTTTCACGAATATTGTCTTGCACCATATATAATGATTTTAGGACATGTTCCATGCATACTGAATGAAATGGAGATAGTATATGGACATTTTTAATTCCTTTCAAAACTAATTGATTATGCCATATGCCCCAACAAACAAATATATTTACTTTTGTGAAACATGGTCTTATATATTATACAGTTTCTGAGTATATGCAAAGATACTTATGTTTGAAGTACTGTAGATACTTCAACATCGTGCTATAAAATTTGGCCAAACCAATGTTGCATGAATAATATCTTTTTAAACCAAACTAATAAGTTTTCCAGCAATCAATCCATCCCGAAAAGACATTTGTATTATATGACCAAAACTACACTTTGCCTTATGCTAAATGCAAAAGGCCTTTTGTTAAAGTCATGTCCCTTTAATAACAATGAAAATGTGAAATTCTATACAATAAAATATGTGACAATAAAGCAGCGGCTCGCATGTTGCAATTTGTTACATGAATGCTCACTTCCACGGTCGTGTTTGCCAAGGATCAAATTACGTGCGAACGCGTCCTGGGCCGAATCCGATCCAGATCAGCTGTTGTTCTTGGTCACGCAGGGGATTTCCGTTGTAACAAACTTAAGCAAACGCTGGAGAGCACGAAAACCTGACAGGTTAAATTACAGACCTGTACCAGGAATTACCTGGCTGCGATTTTGTGTTGACTTTTCAATTATTACACCTCAATCTCATTTCGAAAGCTCTTTAAAAGCTCAGGTGATATTCGCTTTCAAGTATCAGATACAGCGAGGAGACGGCCCAGGATTTGAGACCTTAATGGATTTCGTTCTACACATATTACAGATATTTGACAATAATTCTTTTGTTGCTTGCGAATGTCGTTGTAATTCAGAGTTTTCTCTGTAACTGTTAATATATAAGCATGTCCTAGGCCCACACAAATATTAAATATCTGCATCACCGTCTGGATCAGGCTTCTGCCTCGTGTCAGTGTTTTACTAGGCTAAGACCCTTGTTAGTACTTGATCAGGATCCAGACTCATGTCAGTATTTTACTTGGCTTAGACCATTATCAGTACTTGATCAGGATCCAGACTCATGTCAGTATTTTACTAGGAGTAGACCATTGTCAGTACTTGATCAGGTTCCAGACTCCGCCTCGGCGTATGGCTGAGCTCCAGACCACATTAGCGTTTGACCAGCCCCAGGTCTGTGGCAGTTTAAACATCCTTTGATCAGACTCAACTGTTTTGACACTGACTAGTGTCTGTAGGTATTTCCTATATAACCCATTCCTTCATACTGACGCCTCTGTTAAAGTCACTTTTTGAAACCATTGTGATAAATATTGCATTTGCTCCACTTGTAATGTATTCCTTTTCTCTAGTAAATGCTCCTTTTCAGTAGATTTATTCAAAGAGGTTGGGTCTAAAAACGCCTATGCGGGAAAGGGTTAAAATGCTGGATATTCATGTTAGAAATGAGGATTAATGATTGTATTGGTATCAAGTATTTGAATTTTCTTGTGGAAATTATGAACAAGGGCATTTTGTCAAAAACTGTAGAATCATATTTGTATTATTCCATAAGCAAGAGAGTAGACCCTGGTCAGACGGTTTCTGTCTGGTATGGGTCTACTCTGTTTGCAGATGTGTAGCTGAATAGACATTTTCTTACTCGGCAGCTATTTTGTTAATTTGTTCTATTAAATACTGTCCATTGTCAAAGGGACATGAAGTTGCTAACCGTCGGCACTACAGAAACTCGCTGAATAACAAGTTAATCCCAATATGAACCTGATATGATGATAATGACGACATTCTTTGTTGATAGTTTTGATAATGATGATGATGATGCTTTTGTTGATAACGATAATGGCGATCATTTTATGATAATGATGATGAAGATGATGATGAACAACACATCAACAACACTATAATTCAGACTATGCTTTCAGCAATGCATATATAGTAAAACCCCTCAAACCGGAATTATAGTAGAGACGATTTTAGATATATACACTTAATTTAACGTCCGGTTTAGAGGGGTTTTACTGTAGTTAAATTAATAAAACATTAACAATAATATCAACAACAACAGCAGCAATAGTATCACTGTTAAATACTATAAAGCAACAACAGCAGTCGCACCTTTGGAATTAACAACAAAAACAACAACAAATTTGATAGGACATCAGAAGCAATAACAGCAGAGTCAATAACAAGAATTACAAAAACAATTACACCAGGAGCATTAGAGGCAATTACAAGAAATACACATCAATAGGATCAGCAGAATCCATAACAAGCATTTCAACAGCAATTGAACAATAACGACGACTGCAGCAGTAATTACAACAGGAAAAACAGAGGGAATGACAGGCATTACATCGACAATAAAAACATCTACATAATATGCAATTACAGTAGAACCTGTCTTAAGCGACCATTAAAAAGAGGTATAATTATGAGTCTGTAAGACATGTGGTAGCTTAATGCAGGAAAGGGTAATGCAGAAAAATCCTATATGAGCTTCCTGCATTACACTTGCTTTGCATCAAGCAACCACCTGCTTTAATAGATTCGTACATCCAATCAATATAAGGTCACTTAAGACAGATTCTGCTGTATAATAAGTACGATAGCAGATACAATGGGGGACATCAGAGGTAAAAACAAAATTACAACAGCAATTGCAATAAGAATGTTAGATGCAATATCTAGGATTACAACAACAGTTACAATGAGAATGCTAGATGCAATATTTAGAATTACAACAACAATTACAATGAGAATGATAGATGCAATATTTAGAATTACAACAACAGTTACAATAAGAATGTTGCATGCAATATTTAGAATTACAACAACAATTACAATGAGAATGTTAGATGCAATATTTAGAATTACAACAACAATTACAATAAGAATGTTAGATGCAATATTTAGAATTACAACAACACTTACAATGAGAATGTTAGATGCAATATTTAGATTAACAACAACAATTTCAATAAGAATTTTAGATGCAATATTAGGAATTACAAAAGTAATTACAAAAGAAATAAGAATTAGTGACTTAATCAACATTTACAATATATCATATAAGGGTGAACGATGTACTGTCAAACCTGTTGTAAGCGATCGTTGACTGAATAAATACGAACTGCTTCAAAACTTGCAGGGCAAATGCCACACAGAGAGCTTTCTGTGTGATGTTTATCCTGCATTAAGCTACCACAAGACGTAAAGGCACATGTTTAGATATACCGGTATAGGATTGCTTAAGACAGTGTTTTCAAATTTCTATTCTGGTAAAACTCAAAACAGAGTAGGGATAGTACCACCGATAGTTAAAGCAGCCATCGTCAGTTCAATTAACTGTTGTAATGCAATACCGGTATAAGTTTTCATTGCTCAACGTTGCTAACCTAAAATAACTATTAATATAGTAGAACCTCTCAATAGCTGACACTTAACCATTTAACTGTTATACATCCATGTATGAAAGAATGACATCGTGAATATTAACACATTATCCCCTAGTGACACATTTTTGCGTCTCTATAAAATTCACATTGTGAAACTATTGTGATAAATATCCTATAGGAGCAAATGCCCTATTTATCACAATGGTTTCAAACTACAAAATTCTAAAATTGCCTTTTCTCTAGTTAATGCTCCTTTTCGGTAGATTAATTCAAAAGGTTGAGTCTAAAATTAGCGTAGGAGAGAATGAGTTAATTTATGATGACCTATGAACACAAGGTAATTTGGCTCAGATAGAAACCGTAAAATCAGATCTCTGCTATACAATAAGCAAACAGAACAGACCCTGATCAGACGGCTCCTACAGGATCAGCGTATGTTCTGTTTTCTTATACGATATATTTGATTCTAATAGTTAATGACATGGCCAAAACTTCTTATTCCCAAGTGCTTTTGTAACAATTAATCTAATTAATATTCATGATGTCAATATTTCTTACATGAGTATTCATGGAGCAAAGAGGTTATATATTCTCTCGAAAATTGTATACACGGTAGAACATTTCTGAAGCGGCCACTTAATAAACACGACAGTGTTTAAAAGCAAGTGACTGCTTAACCAGTTCCTTCATATTGACGATTCTGACGACTCTGTAACAGTCACTTTGTGAAACCATTGTGATAAATAGAGCATTTGCTCCTATAGGAGCAAATGCTTTATTTATAACAATGATTTCAAACTACAAAACTCTAAAATTTTCGTTTTCTCTAGTTAATGCTCCTTTTCGGTAGATTTATTCAAAGAAGTTGTATCTAAAAATATCCCATGAGGGAATGGGTTAATATAGAACACTGCAGAATAGTCCTTAGCGGAGAACGAGTGCATGTGCACTTGCAGTGTATACCCAGATAAGAGGGCTAGGGCCCCTAGGGAACCCATCTGAGCAGTACCTGCACTGTTTGTGATTTAATGTCCTCTCCAAAGTATACATTCTGCACTGAATATACTCTATCGTTAACACTTTCCTTCATTTTCACGCATTTGCAAATAGAGTAGACCCAGATCAGACGGCTCCTATAGGAGCCGTCTGATCTGGGTCTGCCCTGTTTGCTTTTGACTCTATTGTTAAGTCACGATGGAGCGTTCTCCTTTGTAAACTCAATTATTCTTAACCCTTTACTCAATGAATATTCATGTAACAAATAATGACACCATGAATATTAATAAGATTAATTGTTTAACAGCACAAGGGCACAGAAATATTTTGCCATGGCAGAAATTGTAGAATCATATCAATGTTATGTTATAAGCAAACAGAGCATATAGGGGTCGTCTGATCTTGGTCTTCTCTGTTTGTAAATACATGGAAAGGCGTACTTATGGAATTGGGGGGCTTTACGCTACCACATGCATTAAAGGATCCAAATTATATTTCTTCAGGGTGGTCGTTGAGGATAAGAATAACTCGCTTACTCGAACTTTTAGGAAATAATAATTGAGGACATATTTAGAAAGTGGCTGTTTTAATGCATGGCGAGCTCCTTTGACTTTCATCCTGCGTTAAACTACCGTTTGTCTCAAATATCGATAATGATATTGTTTAGAGTATTCGAATAAGCTACTTTTCGAATTATCGAATATTCGAATTATCGAGGTTGCACTGTATTATAAGTAGCAAAAAGGTTCAAGAATATTGACAATGATCAATTATACACTCTTCACATGCGTTCCTTCTATTATTCAATCACTAGAAATGGCGATGAAGTACGGAATTACCGTATTTAATCCTTCGCCTGCTGTTTAAAATGATGTCTGCTTAGATTCTGGTACGGTATAACTTTTACTTAATTAAAGCTTTTGGCTTATATTTTTGATCGAGTATCAAGCAGCATGAATCCTGATGAAATACCGAGTTGCTCAGCATCTCATCTGGATCCAAGCTGTTTGTAAAATGTCGTGATTTTTTGCAGCAGCATTACATTGCATGTTGAGAACCATACAATGGGTCTATGGTTGTACTTTAGTAGTTTGCAGGCTAGCTGCGATATTGTAATACAATTAACCCATTCCCTCATAGGCAATTGTTAGACCAAACCTCTTTGAATAGATCTACTGAAAAGGAGCATTTACTAGAAAAGGGTAAATTTTTAGAAGTGTTAATTTTTGAAGCAATTGTAATCAACAGAGCATTTACTCCATATTTGGTCACACTGTTTTCAAAACGTGAGATTTACAAAGGCTATATGGAAACTTAATGCAGGGCAGTAGCTTTCTGCGTTTATTTCAGCCTGCATTAAGCAACCTTACTTCACAGAGGTGTTATTGACAAGTTTTGGGTCCAGATGAGAATACAAGTAACGGTAGGAACTTTTTGTATGACCTCCACCCTGTATACCTCCACCCTGCATACCTCCACCCTGGAGGTATACTCCACCCTGCATACCTCCACCCTGTATACCTCCACCCTGCATACCTCCACCCTGCATACCTCCACCCTGCATTAAGATGCCACTTGTCTACAAGACCGATATTAAACGTCTGGTTTAGAGGGTTTTTTACTGTACGAGGGGGTGAAAGTCTTAGAGGGGTTTGTGGTTATTTTATGCTTTTTTGAGCACCTGCCAAAGTATGCTAATCGACTGTATTAAGTTACATTGTCCACAAAGGAAGTAAAATATCTACGAAAATGCACATCCATTCAATGTTTTTCCTAAAGTTCCTGCACTTGACATTTCAATAAAAAAAGGCAAAAACCCTCTATGTACAGCCGTCTCCAAAATCAGGTCTATGAGACTAATGCTGAGTCTTATGGGCAGATGATATCTTAATGCCATTGTTAATATACATGCATGTACATGTATACTTTTTGAAATGGCATATGTATATACACGATAATTTTTGATTGATTGAAACCGTAATCAGATCTATTATAATTTCATACGCCACCAGAACAGACAGACCCTGATCAGACGGCTCCTGTAGGATTTTATCTTGGTCTACTCTGTTTGCAAATGCACTTATTAACCCTTTCCCTCATATAAACGTGTTTTCACGCATTTGCAAACAGAGTAGACCCAGATCAGACGGCTCCTATAGGAGCCGTCTGATCAGGGTCTACTCTGTTGGCTAATGGAATTAATAGATCTGTTTCTATATTTTCTAAATGGCTACACTGTTCCACCTTCCATAGTGCATTATAACTGTTTTGTTCATGAATATTCAGTATAGGAAAATTTGAAATTAAAGCGTTTATATGTGGGAAAGGGTTAATGCAGGACGAAAGCTACTTTCGTTATGAATTAAGCAACCACCTGCTTTTAAATACACCTATGTTGAATCTTGAAAAGCTCGCTTTACAGGGTTTTCACTTTATATATATGACAAATGTTAAACACTTCAATGCTGTGAAGACGGGTCTGTGATATCACCGTATGATCCAAACTAGTTGACACTCTATGTTAAACCCTTCAATGCTGTGAAGACGGGTCTGTGATTTGACCTTATGATCCAGATGATACAAACTAGTTGACACTCTATGTTAAACCCTTCAATGCTGTGATGACGGGTCTGTGATATCACCGTATGATCCAGATGATACAAACTAGTTGGCACTCTATTAATATTTTTATAAAACAATTTTGAATAGCCGTCCACTATAAAAACTTGAAGCAGGCGAAAATGTGTCCAGCAGGCGACAATGCGAAATAGGATAAAAGAACTAGTTTATACGCTTTGTGCCATTCTGAATCTTTGATTGTTTGTTTTTTAAAGTTTAACCCTCTCCCTGTTCAATATTCATGTAAGAAATAATGACATCATTAATATTTAAAAAGAAACTGTAGAATCAGATCTACAGTACAGGCACATAGAGCAAGCCCTGATCAAACGGTTCATTTATGAGCCGTCTGGTGTAGGTTTACTCTGTTTGCAAATGCGTAAATATGTGTTTATATGAAGGAAAAAATTAACTCGTTTGTCCTCATTGACAAATCAGTGAGTGTATTTCTGTATGTCGATTCAGATAGTAGTATAATAACACCATAACTATGTAAAGAACGTGTAGAAAAATCCATTTTGAAACTTAAAGCAGACGATATTATAAGCAAATTAAATCATAAGCAGATGATATTTTTAGCAGATGAAAAAAACAAGTATTAGCGACGAGGTTACTACGCCGATTTCGGGCTCTACCCTAAATAAGCCCTGTCGCGTGGGCCAATTCAAATGTTGATACCATCAAAAATATTCTCTTCACCCGTGACAGACACTTAAAAGCGAAGAAGCAAAACTTTATGCCCATTTAAGCCATTAAATTGAACACAATTCTTTTTATGCCCGAGCAGGCTTTGAAGTACATCAGACCTTGTTGATGAGTGGCCAATAATACTTAACACTTATCCCGCTCCTTGCGACATGACTCAACTATTCAAACAGTTTGGATCCAGATGAGACGCCGGGTAACTCGGCGTCTCATCAGGATCCAATCTGTTGAGCACGAGATCAAAGTTTCTCAAAAGCTTCATCGAATCGGTAGTAGTCACATTTTCACTAGATCCAAATTTAAGCAGACATTGTAAACAGTGGGAAAAGGGATAATCTTACAACTGTCGGGAATTTACATCTCCGATTTGTTAGCGGATTATATATTGATCTATAATATATTTGCACGTTTTCAGCTTATCTTTTATACATTTTAGCACATTTTTTAAAGTTCAGTTATCTTTCGTACCAGCTAACTTCTTCATTCTCATAGGACGACATTCGAGCTGACGACATATTGACCAACAGACTAAATATTTACAGCAGCGACATTTAGAGAGCAGCCAGATAATTCAATAATGAGAGAGGGCGTTATTTCTTCATCATTTTCTATTCTTTGTCATTTCTGAAATGTCATACTCAATAATTCACATAATTATCGGTGAATTGATCCCACTAGAATCTTGCCATCTCGCCCGCTTCTTATACAAAAGGACTCCCCTTCCGTTTAAACATAACACCCTGTAGCCCTGTTCACCGCGAACGGACGTCGGTAATTGATCGGTTGATTCTCTTTCTTTACTGACATTTATAAAGTTCCTAAATGCCCTGAATATATAATCAACCGAAGACAAATAGTCCTTTATTACGGAATCATTTGCATAGCACGTGACCCTAAAGGTTAGGTTTAATGGTTATTAGAAAGTCCTGTCGCCCATCATGGAGCGCTTATGACAATAGCCCCGGGGTGGGCGGGGGAAGGCGGACCGGACCGAGTGTAACAGTTGACAGTGGGAGCCAGTAGTTATACATATGTCATACTGTATCTTCCTGCTGGTCCCGCGCGTCTCCGGGCCGTGACATAGCCGCTGTTACCAAGCAAATCTATATACATTAATCTATGACCGAAGAAAGATAATACCGGTACTACATACTTTTGAAAATTCTTCGTCTGATCTCCGTTGCCTGCCAGTTACTTCACAGATACGCATTGTAGCACCTTTGCAAACAGAGTAGATCCAACTCCGACTGTTCCTATTGAAACTGTCTGTTCGGAGTCGGCTTATGTTTGCTTATAAAATAATATCAATCTGATTCTGCAGTATCTGCCTCAGCTATACATGTTTGTGTTCATACGCCATTATAAAATGCGACTAATTAATATTCACGATGCCAATATTTCGTACCTTAAAACCCATTTAGTAAAGGGTTATCAGCGTTTCTGGTACCCGTCTTATTAAAGGTCCTGCGACTAATATTATCATTAGTTTAATTAACTGCAATCGCTACTATTCCCATGCATACTTGTAGCCGAAATTACCACACATACGAGCGTTAAACAATTGGTGCTAATTTAGTACAATAGAAACTACGTCGTAATTTCTAACATACCTCGATCCCCGTGTGATGGAATTTACTATAGTTTCAGTTATCCGTTTATTTCAGAAATACGCCTCTATACACCTTTGCAAACAGAAAAGACCCAGATCAGACGGCTCCTGTAGGAGCCGTCTGATCAGAGTCTGCTCTATTTGGTTATGGAATAATATATATCCATGATTATACTGTCTAACCCTTTACTCCAGAACTATTTACTATAGAACCTTATCTCCATTATTTTATAAGCAAACATAGAAGATCCTGATCAGACAGTTCCAATAGGAGCCGTCTTATCTAGGTTTACTCTGTTTATAAAGGCGTAGAAAGATGTGTTTATGGCGTAAACGGTTACATGATTTTAATGTACAACCAGTAGCAACATCTCAAACAAAAGGGATATTTGTATTGACAGTTAAAGGGTCACATGCATCAAAAGACCTCTAAAAGAAGCCAACATCTCGTTTATATAGACCGGCGGTAGCTTAATGCAGAACGAAACTGATGCTGAAATATCTCATTGGAACTTTCTGCTTTACACCCGACCTGTATTAAGCAACCATTTGTTTATAAACATCTATATCTGTTCATAAATTGGCCGCTTAAGAGAGGTTTGACTACATTCCTTTTATTTGAGACGGTTACACGTGATTCTCTGGCAGATGAGCAGAAATGGGAATCAAACTGCCCATCTGGCTGTCCCCGAGTCCAACCAAAAAATGCTAAACCCAATAGCCAACTAAACGACAAGTCATTTGTATAATGTGTATTAGTTTCATATCGCTCATGTAACATTGAAGCCATAGGAGGTTCACATGCAGCATGTCCCCCGTCAGATATTTGTGCAGATTTTGTTTGAATAGTCGAGAAGATGGAGATATCCAGATTTCATTTCGAAGTACATGTAGATATTTTACCCATTTCTTTTTAAAGATATGACCAGAGTGGCATATAGTTACTGGTGATCATTATGGTCCTTGTCTGAAAAATATTCTGTTTGACATCAATCCTTTACTCCACAAATACGCCTTTCTATTCCTTTGCAAACAGAGTAGACCCAGATTTTGACTACCTCAGATTCATTCAAACTTTTGAGAAACTATTGACCGAGTGTCAAACAGCTTGAATCCTGATGAGACGCCGAGTTACTCGGCGTCTCATCTGAATCCAAGCTGTTTACAAATGCGAGTTAGGTCAACAGTTTTCACCGGCAAAACTCCTTAGAATGACTAATTGATATGTTCCAAATTTCCATTTGGGCTCGTTTTCCTTTTATACAATGGAGGAGTTAAGAGTTACAGAAACCATACATCACGGTGTCACTCCAGCATATTCTGTTAATAGAGTAAGCCCGTCTTAACCCTTTACTGCATGAATATTTATGTAAGAAATAATGGCCTCATGAATATTGATTGGCTGACTATCCATAATGGATTATGAATGCATAATGTTGGCATTGGCAGACGTTGTAAAGTCATATCTAAATCATTTCATAAGGAAACAGAGCAGCTCCTGATCAAACATTTCCTACAAGATCCATCTGGTCTAGGGTTTCTCTGTTTGCATAAAGGTGTATGTATGGAGTAAAGGGTTAAAGAGTTACAGGGACCACAGGTCACGGTGTCACTCCAGCATATTATGTTACTAGAGTTACATCCATCTTAACCCATTCCCCCATAGGCTATTTTTAGATACAACCTCGTTGAATTAATCTACAGAAAAGGAGCATTAACTAGAGAAAATGAAAAGTTTAGAATTTTGTAGTTTAAAACCATTGTGAAAAATAGAGCATTTGCTCCTATAAGAGCCACTGCTCTATTTATCACAATGGTTTCACAAAATTTTACAGAGTCGTCAAAAGTCGTCAATATGAGGGAATGGGTTAGGCTACTACCAAGAATACCAGGCATTATTCTGAGTATTAAAGGCAGGCGGTAGCTTAATGCAGGATGAAAGTTATACAGAACGCTCCTGCTGGAGCTTTCTGCAAACTTTCTTCCTGTATATAGCAGTATACATTTATTCTAATTTAGTGGTCGATTTATAGAGATTTTACTGTGCCTCTTCCGCAACCGTAGTTTCTTCCGAAGTGGTAACATATTTGTCTTGCAGCTGAATAGCCCTATCCGTCAAACCAAATACAAACCCTGTCTTAAATTAGTGGGGAATGTGGCAAAAAGCCATGCGTCTGCCACGCCCTAATTGTATGGCAAACTCGAGACATTTCCTTAAAGATGGGTTTCTTGTTACCGAAATTTATGCCAACCCATTTATCCAATGGTGTCTGTTCAGTGTAGAAATCTTGCCAACGTCTAAGAAAACCGTTATTGGTTCTTGTGATTTAGGAAGCATCTCAAGGCAGAAGAACCTTGTACGATTGGCTTTCTTAATAGCAGATATTGCTTCTGATGTCTTGGAGAACATTCCCATTAGCTGGCCAATTTGTAACGAAGAAGCATTCCAAAAGAGGCGACCAATCGCTGTTCACTTGGTGTACGCAGAACTTGAGTTGAGAGTTTTCTTAGCACCTGTATGATTTCATCCAATCTGTGTAAGAGATTGGAAACGGAAGAGCATTTTATCATATATCGTTTATATGTTAAGAGTATTAATGTAGGAAATATTGACACCATGAATAATTATTAGTTGAATACAGTAAAACCTCTCCATAATGGCCACTAAATTACATCAAGTATTTTGTGTTAAAGGCAGGTGGCTGTTTAAAGCAAGGTGAAAATAAAACAGAACGCTCCTATAGGAGCGTTCTGATTTACTTTCACCTTGCTTTAAGCAGTCACCTGCCCTAAATACCAACTAATAAAACACAATTTAGTGGCCGTTAGAGAGAGGTTTTACTGTATTCATATAGGCATATGAACACATGAGTTTTGGTGATGGTACAAACTGTAGGTTCAGATCTATATACCTCTACAAGCAAACAGGGCAGACCCTGATCAGCAACTCCTGGAATGAGCTTGGTACAACTTATACAAATCTATTAGTGCGGTGGAAATAAATCATTAGAGAACGTTGACGTACAATGTTATTGTCTTCATACAAAAATTTAAAAAAACAAAACATATAATCTATATATGGTGATTTATCAAACTTAGTTTCGTCCATATGGAATTGATAAAAAAACTAATATTTATACAATTATATTAGAAATTGTGTTTATAGTAAGATAGTTTTATTGTATACTTATTATATATTTACATAGTTTTATTATTAGATGATTTTGATGCTTATATCGTAAACTAACTAAATTCTCAACATGCTCGGCCACTTGTGTAATGGTAAATGTAATTTATTTTAAACAATGATAGAGCAGTCCCTTTTGAAAATTCAGTATTCAAAGAGAAATTACTATATAAATCATTCGAAGTATGTATTACTTATTTTATTACTGAGATTTCATCAATTTCAAAAGTAACCTGAACACGTTCCTCCATAAATACACCTTTATATGCCTTTGCAAACAGAGTAGACCCAGATCTTCTTTTGGGGTCGTCTGATCAGAGTCTGCTCTGTTTGTTTATGATACAATTTAAATATGATTCTACAATTTCTGCCATGGCCAAAATTTAATATTCCTGTGTCCTTATGCTTTTATAACAATTAATCTAATTAATATTCATATTATCATTATTTCGTACATGAATATTCATGTAATAATGGGTTAAAGGTCACTGACCTATAGCTGTATCATCTGAAGCAAAGGCACATACATTTTAACACGCGACCTGACTCGCAGCTTGGCCATAGACTTGTGGGTTTTTTTCACTAAGGTATAACTGGTTAACTCTTTCGGCGCCAATGTCGCCTGTTGGCACCATTGAAAACAGTGAAGTCCCAGGTCAGATGCCGCCTTGAAAAGGCGGCATCTGACCTGGAACTTCACTGTTTTCTGTATTATTTTAGCCCAAGCAAACAAGTTTTTAAAAACAAATGTTTTACTAATAGACCTTTATTATTTAGTTTCGAATTATGTTTAATATGAAATTATTATTGCAGACGACACTTTTAAATTTGGCGCCAAAAGAGTTAAATGGTATATGAATGACTGAAATAACACCTTTCACAAGTTTAACAAATTATTTTTTATTTGTACATGTAGATGATATGTCTTTTTATTTGTGTGTGCTTTTTTTAATTCAAGTCATCAGGACTGCAGTTGGCCTCCTGCAGCCATCCGCCTCCATGGAAAATTTTGTTTTTAACCCTTTACTCCATAAGTACGCAGTCTACGCATTTGCGAACAGAGTAGACCCTGGTTAGATGGCTCCTGTAGGAGCCGCCTGAACAGGGTATGCTCTATTTGCCTATGCTATAATATGGATATGATACTATAGTTTGTGCCATTGTCACAACTTATAAAAAGAATTATCTAATTAATATACATGATGCCATTATTTTTTACATGAATATTTACGGAGAAAAGGGTTAATAGTCTGTAAGCTAATGTTTGACACACAACTCTCGTACATTTGTAGAGAAATGAAAATAATCTGCGTTTGAACGAAGCACTAAAGATAATACCTTGACACTATGGTACAGAAATCAATGGTTATTTTGCTCTGTTTGTCTGAGTTCGCGTATGTTGTGTTTTAATTACAGATGTAGTATTTGTCTATATCTACTCTTGTTATCTCTTGTTATCTCTCGCCCACAGACAAACAAGAACTTATGAGTCTGCAAATCTCCCTGTTTTTGATCTCGAATCCAGGTTAACAGGGTCACAATTGTGTGTATAAATTACCCCCGGACCCATGTAATAAAACACTTCAGGTAAAACCCTTTCAGAATTCCCCTGAAACCTTCTCCCTTGAATCGGAGACATAATCAATGCTAAGGTTTTTGTATTGCTAATTGCACCTATAGACAATTTCCTTTTAAGATAAATTCGTTTAATTGAAATAATTTAATTTGAATCGATAGTCCGGCTTCGTTTGAAGTGAAAACGAATAACTTGGAGTTCCATTTTCTTAAGTAAACACTTTCAGGACGGCCATTATCAATGTATGAAGAAAGAACAGCGGTTGACGGAAAATTCCATGCATGAATAGAAGTGAATGAGAGATTTTAGAAGGTCCTAATGCATCTTCGTTTGTTTTATCTCCAGTTTTTCTCCACATTGTTAGAAGATTCATTCCGATTGTTGGAGTAAATCGAAGAAGCATTGTACCTGAGTTTAGTTAATTTCAGATTCTTTTGTTTGTCAAAGACCATTGTCTTGCTTGTCAAGATCAATCTATTGTCTCCATATGGATTCTTTGTAAGCAGTTTATCTTCACAATTGATCGCCGGTGTTGGTTTCAGCATAGCTGGGTGTTAACAAGATTACGCACATTATTCAGAGAATGGAATAAATCTTTTGCACCATCAGCAATTGTCATCTGTAAAAACCATCATCTGTAACAATTCTAAAACAATATTTGTCCCAGTTGTTCTGTATAACCATTCCCCTCATATATATCTTTTTCGCCTTTACAAGCAAAATACACACACATCATGCGGTTCCTGTAGGAGTTGCCTGGTCAAGGTCTGCTCTGTTTGTTTATGAAATGATATAGATCATATTCTGCAGTAAAATGCCTCGGTCAATACTTTTCCTGCTAATAATGTTGTTTAAAATTCAGGTAATTAATATTAGTACAGTAATTATTGAACTCATTGATGTTCATGGGGTAAAGGGTTAAATTAAAAGCATTAGCAGAGCTACAGATGATATGCATAAATTTCAATATTTTCAAGAATATTTCCTTTATTTCTCCACCAAACCCTATATTGCGACCACTCTTTAGAATCGTCTCGAAGAGACGATCCTAAAGAGTGGTCACAGTGTAGGGTTTGGTGGAGAAATGACGATTTTAGTTTTTTTGGTACGCACCTTTATCGGTAGCTTTGCATGGTTGTGTATTCTGATGGGACACCACAAAACAAATGCATATGCAAAGGTTGTCACAGTTCGCTAAATGAGTGTTAAGTGATAAGCTGTCTCTAAAGCTTTATTCAATGAGGATAATGTAATTCTGCACGCTTGCTGGAATCTTCCTCTCAGATTGACGTTAAGTCTGGAGTAAGAAAGAAACTACGTTTGTCGTATGCTAAATGGACTAAGAAGCTATCTAACATAAAAAGATGCTTAACCCATTACATCGTAGGCTATTTTTAGGTAAAACCTCTTTGAATAAATCTACCGAAAGGGAGCATTAACTAGAAAAAGGGAAAATTTCAGAATTTTCTAGTTTGAAACCATTGTGATAAATTGAGCATTTGCTCCTATAGGAGCAAATGCTCTATTTATCACTATGGTTTTACAAAGTGACTTTTACAAAGTCGTCAAAAGTCGTCAATATGAGGGAAAGTGTTAAACACTTCAGCCACATTATATATGCTGAATGTATTTTTTATTAGTATCAAAACTGTATGAGGAACAATGAACTTACTTTACAATGTTCGTGGACGAGTCAGTGATGTACAATGTTTCACCCTACATTATGCTGCCATCCGTCTTCAAGACCGATATTTATACTAAAGGCTGCGTCTGGTTTAGAGGGGTTGTACTGTATTCTTAATCGGGAACATTTTATTGAGTGGGGTTCGACAATGAGTTTAACCCTCTACCTGATATTTATGTCTTTTAATTTGCACATAGACTAGATCCAGATCAGAGGAGCCGTCTTCTCAGAATCTGACCTGTTTACTTATGGACTTATACAGATATGATTCTACAATGTTTGCTGTGGCAAAACAACCCTGTGTGCATAAAAGTATGGCATTATAACATTCAGCCAACAAATTTCATGATGCCATTATTTCATACTTGAATATTCATTAGGTAATGTTTAGAAGGTAATACATTCTCTCAGCTTCCATTATGTCCCATCTGGATCCAAACTGTGTTCAAATTCTTGATACTTCCATATCACTCTGAATCAGAACTTTTTACCAGCACTCCCAAGTAAAAATCAATATCACAAAGGTGGTATTGGAAAGTTGTTATTGTTTCCACAGTAAGCCAAATCTATTCGGATATCTTCGGATAATGACTCTTGTGATAGCGAATAAATGTTATTTCACTGTAACGATTTGTCCAAGACAATGCGGTCTGTACGTTGTGGTGGGTGACACACGTTTTCGCATGACCCTTTACTCCATGAATATTCATGTAAGAAATATTGTCATGATAAATATTAATTAGAGTAATTACTACAATAGCACATGGACACGGGAACTTTTGCCATGACAGAAACTGTAAATTTCATATCTATATTGTATCATAAGCAAACAGAGCAGATCCTGATCAGACAGCTCCTGCAATAGCCATCTGATCTAGGTCTATTCAGTTTATAAAGACGTAGAAAGGTGTATTTATGAAGTATAGGGTTAAATACTATATTTACAATAGCTCTCGTCCAAATATATCTTTATCTGTATTTAGTTATCCAGAGTAAAACTTCTCTAATGCAACATTTTACATGTCTATTTCTGAATATTTACCAATTCCCTCATATTGACTCGCCTTTTTACGCCTCTGTAGAAGTCACGTTTTGAAACCATTGTGATAAATTATAGAGCATTTGCTCCATAGGAGCAAATGCTCTATTTATCACAATAGTTTCAAAACCACACTATTCTAAAATTGCATTTGCTCTAGTAAATGCTTCTTTTTGGTAGATTTATTCAGAGAGGTTGTGTCTAAAATAGCCTATAAGGGAATGGATTAAAGTCAAGTGCTAGCTTAACGCAGAATGAAGGTTAAACAGACATCTTATGCAGGAGCTTTCTGTGGACTTTTTAAGAACCCTATGCTTAATCACAAAGTGGTTGTATTCTAGAGGTTTTACTGTACACAGATACTTTACAAATATTTTCTCCTAGATCTGATACTACGACTTGTTGTTCGGGTAACTTGCCGGTGTGTTGGATGTAGTTGTATGTGACAAAGTGAATGCCACTATGATTCACCGTATGTGCGTTACCTGATCACCAATAAAAACAATACAAAACAATACAAACAATTCGAAGATTTCCACCAACATCCCCTTTGTTTATTTCCATATATAAATGCTTTTTCACGCCTTTCAAAACAAAGTATATCCAGATCAGTCACGGCTCCTTTAAGAGTTGTCTGATCAGGGTCTGCTTTGTTCGCTTATGAAATTGTAATATCCACGACTTTTGACGACTCTCTAAAAGTCGCTTTGTGAAACCATTGTGATAAATAGAGCATGTGTTCCTATAGGAGCAAATGCTCCATTTATCACAATGGTTTCAAACTACAAATTTCTAAACTTTTCCTTTTCTCTAGTTAATGCTCCTTTTTGGTAGATTTATTCAAAGAGGAAACATAGCGTATGAGGTAATGGGTTAAAGTGCATGTCAATACCAAAACCCCTTGCGTACATGCACAATTATAAAAAAAAAACCCAGCTTATCAATATTCATGATGTCATTATTATTTGCATTTAACAAGGACAGGATGAACCTATTCTACTTTTGTTCAAAATTTCAATACCTGAATATTCATGTACAAAATAGTTATAATGAAATATGGAAGATGGAACGTTATAGTCATTTTAGAAACTGAATCAACAGATCATTCAAATTCCAATAGCAAACAGAGCAGACCCTGATCAGACGGCTCCTATAGGAGCCATTTTATCTGGGTTTACTTTGTTTGCATATGCGTGTAAACACGTTTATATAAGGAAACGGGTTAATGCAGGATCAAAATAACTTCGTTTTGCATTAAGCTCCCACCTGTCTATAATACCCAGCAATAATAACCCTTTTGGCGATCGAATTAGGTTTTTATTGTATTTCACACCAAAATATCATTTCTCTTATAAACAAAGTTTAAGGCATAAACGTGGTATTTTCTGTCTCACGCTTGAATGTGTTATTGCATGTGCAATGTCTTCCTTTGCATATGTTAAACACGCCAAAACTGCTTGGAATTTCGATGGTTTATTGTTATTCGTACAGTACACTAAAATTACACTTGTTAGCGTCCCTGGGCAGTGTACCATTACTTATCATTATTTTAGATGATCTTCTGTTTGCATGGGAATACAGTAGAACCGGTCTTAATCGACCAATCATTAATTGAACAAAGGAATCGTAAAAAGCAGGTGGTTGCTTAATGCAGGGAAAGGGTAATACAGAAAACTCATATAGGAGCTTTCTGCACTACTTTTGACCTGCATTAAGCTACAATCTGCCTTATAGATCAATAATTATACCTCTATTTGGTGATCGTTTAAGACAGGTTCTTCTGTAATTGAAACTAATTTTGTAGACTTGTGATGGACTAAAATTCTTGTTACAGTTCAGTAAATATGTAAATATAATATTTTAAAACTATACTAAAGCGTACTATTTAACATTTTTGGCAAAAAAACAAATTTGAAGTTGTGGCACTGAAATTACTTTGGAATTTGGAATAAGTACTCCATCGCTTTGTAAATTGCGACGAAACATTCCTGTGCAAATACGCTTTCTCTGACCAGTCAGATAACCCTTTAGCTCATTGATATTTATATAAGAAATAAAGACATCAAGAATGTTTATTAACTAATTTTTTCAATGGCATATAAACATACACTGTGCTAGTAGGCATGGCAAAAAATGTAGAATTATATCTATATAATTCCATGAGCACACAGAGCAGACGCTGATCTGATTGTTTCTATAGGGACCGGCTGATATGGGTCTACTCTGTTCGCAAAGGTACAAACATAGCGTATATATATTGAATAAAACGGATGACTGAATAATGATTGCATGAATGTATCAAGTGTCCAATATCAGACAATGGTCTACCTTGTTGGCAAAGTTTCTAGTGTAACCCATTTATATAGCGGTACAGTAAAACCTCTCTATAACGGCCACTTAAAGCCCAGACATTAGTTAATTGTTGGTGGTCGCCGTAGGCATTTCATTAACAGAACAGAACAGAATATATAAATTAGTTTAGGCATCACGGCTCATCACCATACATACAAAAATACAAATAGATACATACTACATGCGTCGGGTAGATATTTTATGTTTAGCTAAGATCTATTTTTGTGTTATTGATAAAAAGAATTCATAGACATTATTTTGCTATTATTGTATGGCTAAATGCCTGAACTAAGGACACTATATATAAATTAGCGTGCAGTGAAACTACGCTATGCTTCCATTCGTTTATTGAACACAGGCATCTTAAAATGCACGTGTTTGCTTAATGCAGGGCAAAAGTAATGCTGAAAGCTCATGTGTGAGCTTTCTGCATTTCTGTTGACCTGCATTAAGCTACCTGCCTGACAGACCTATAACTCGATAGTCTGTGTGATGGCCGCTTAAGTCAAGTTCTACTGTATATAAAAATATACAGTAAACCCTCTATATAACAGCCACTAAATTGTGTTAGTGTTAATTAGTGGGTATTTAGGACAGGTGGCTGCTTAAAGCAAGGTGGAAGTAAAACAGAACGCACCTATAGGAGCGTTCTGTTTTACTTTCCCCTCGCTTTAAGCAGTCACCTGCCTTTAACACAAACTATTTGATGTAATTAAGTGTCCGTTATAGAGAGGTTTTACTGTACATTGGTCGATACACAGTTAGTGTGAAATCCGTGTGCGTAAACGTAAATCTTAAACATGTAGTTATAATAAATAGGCACATTGGAGAATGAAATCGTCAGGCATGCACATGCATTGCATGTATCATTATTCAAATCATGCACTGAACAACATAATAATAATGTTGAGAGTTTATGGTCATTCAATACATCAAAGGGTGGCCATTGAGAATCACACTGACTTTGTAAAAGTATGCAGGCTAGAATTCGTTTTGTAGAATTCGTTCGAGAAACATTTCTGTTTACAGTAGAACTTGTCTTAAGCGGCCATCAACAAGAGATCTAATTCTGTTCTGTAAAGCAGGTGGTAGCTTAATGACGGTCAAAAGTAATGCTTTGCCTTGCATTAAGCAACCACTTATGGTTGATAAATGAATGGCCGCTTTAGACAGGGACTACTGTATGTCAATACAACATTCTTTTCTTAGGGTTTAGTTAACCCATATATGCTCCCACGATCCCATATATGGGACGTAGGCAAACAGTGTAGACTCTGATCAGACGCCACAAAATGCGGCGTCTGATCAGAGTCTACACTGTTTGCTGAAAGGAATTTCAATATAAAACAAAACAAAAATGAAAATTTAGACCAGGCATCCCTTAGATCAAAAATGGACAAATCCAATGTATAAACATGGAAGAAGCCACTGGGAGCAAATGGGTTAAATATACACATTTGATGCATTTGCAAACAGAGTATACCTAGATCAGATTCTTTACTTATCTTTATGACCACGAGGGTATGTGTTCATATGACATTGTGAGCTTATTTATACGGTAGTTATTTCTTACATGAATATTCATTAGGTAGGGGGTTATATGGATACATAGTTTCCAAAAGTATCAACACAACTGATACTGTAAGTAATAGTACTATTCCAGCAGTCTGAATATAATGAATGATTTTTATCAACCCTTCACACCACTGAGACGTATTTTTACATCTTTGCAAACAGAGTATACCCAGATGAGACAGCTCCTGTTACGTCTTGTATGGCATGTCTGATCGGGGTCTGCTCTGTTTGCTCATTGTATAATATAGATCTGATTATGCAGTTTCTGTCATGGTAAAACGTTTTTTGTTCATTTGTCATTGTGAAACGAGCAAATCAACAACCATGTCACTATATTTACATGATTATTCATGGAGTAAAGGGTTACCATGGAAATTGTAGTGTAAGAATAGTCTCGAGTCTAAGCAGCCACTTAGTATTTCTGTATGATAGTGTTGTACCATTTTTTCTATTTCCTCTTTGATCTTACGTATAGTGTTAATGGTATCAGTTCCTCGCTTGGTTTGGTACACGGTATAGATGTGTTTTCTCGTGTTAATTTACCACTATCTGTGACGTTACCTAGTAGCTCCTTTGTGAGAAACCAGTTCAATTAATTTTATCATCAAACATCCCTACTTTTCAATTTCCATTCGAAGTGTACTTTATTTATATCTACATCTGTCTTGTTTTCGCACGAACATTTTCTAATTACCTGAGGGTTTGGTGGAAAACTTTTAACACTCGTCACGGTCTTTCATGACCGCAACAGGCCGGGTTTGAGGGATTTAGTCCGTCCCTAAGGAGTCTTATCAGATGACAGCAGAATAATCTCTTTCCTCTGTCGACCAGGCCTTCTCGTCAAATCTTCGCGTGCTGAACTGTCGTTACGGAGGACCCCGAGGGCGAACTCTGTCAGAATCCAATATGGCGACCACTTAACAGAAATGACTGGAACTACCCATTGTAGCTGTTGTCTTTCACCTGGCGTTATCTGATTATGGTGGAAGTTACTTATAGAGATCCGGGACTCACTAAAGAGATCGATCTCAGTCGTTTAACTGCGATCTAAATGAAAGTTTTACGGTAGGAAACAACGAGATGTGTACATCGAATTCTCGTGACGATGAAACTTAAGGTTACGATAACATCATTTGTTATTAACACTTACTCCGGTGCAAAAAAAAATAATGTCTACTGAAATTCTGATTTATTGCAGTATTGACTATTACCAATTCGATCAAGATTTTAAGAAACAGCTGACCGAATGTCAAACAGCTTGGGTCCTGATGAGATGCCGAGTTACTCGACGTCTCATCTGGATTCAAGCAGTTTGCAAATGCGAGTCTGATAGCGGTTGACGGAATGAGGGTTAACAGGCTGAATATTAGTATCGCCTCGGGCTGCTGTTGATACGGTGTTTAGTATTCTGAGAACTTGAAGTCATAATGTCGACACAATATTTATGGTGACATCTACAGTGCTTAGTAGAGAAGATTCTGATGTTCTTGCCTAGAAAGACGCATGAAAAATGACCGATGGTCTAAATGCATGCAGAAGCCGCGGAGGCTTACACAGACAGACTAACCCTGTGTCCTGTTATTAAAAATGCTGTCTGCACAAACTGTCTAAATACAACATTTTTAACACTGTCCACTTGCCTCTATATATTTAGCAATCATTTCCCTAGTCTCAACCAAGTGGTATATTGGCCAGTGACTAGTTTTGATTTGGACCCATATTTATTTGTAACTGTCAGTTATGTTGAGATACGCCAGATAAGGGATAACCCTTTGAATGCGGGAAACGAGTGTACTGGCATTTACAAACAGTGTAGACCCAGGTCAGAGGGCTCCTAAAGGTCTGCACTGTTTGCCATTTAAATTACCTCCCAATTTATACCCTTTCACGCTGAATGGACTATGCCGTTGAACAGTGATGGAGCAGTCCACATTCAACAGAAATTAGCCGCCAGAGGGTTAACTCTTTCATTCATATCATCGCGTTTTCGCGCATTTGCCCAACAGAGTAGATCCAGATCAGACGTATCTAATAATAACCGTCTGGTCAGCGTCTGCTCTGTTTGCTTACGAACCCATCTAGATCTGACTATACAGTTTCTACAAGTACCAATAAATATTCATGATGTCATTATGTCTTGCATGAATATTGAACAGGGAAAGGGTTTAGCATATAAAAGCTTTCACGGTATATGTACGCCGTAAAAGTGATAATAGCTTTCCTCATTTAAAGCATTTCAATTAAGTTGTTAAAACAAAAAAGCGAACGAAAAGATAATTTTATGATCTAATAAACATGGTTCTGATTATGGAGGATGTTGTATATAAATGTAGAATATTATGATATGCAAATACAGCCGTGTTGGAATGAAACAGCAAACTTACAAAAATAGAATGTTTCCTAGGAATTATATACTGCAGAGTGACAGTTAAAGGTGCCTACTGAAATACTAAACTCCCCAATTAATCTCAGGGTAAAGGGTTAAGATTTACTCAGCCATGTATTGCTTTCGTCTAAATTGGTCACGTGTTGCTATTCTATTTTTATTCTTGATTATCTTCCTGTTTGCTTAACAAAACACTATAAGCTATCAAACAGTTTGGATCCTGATAAGACACCGTATTGTTCGGCGAATCATCTTGGTCTGAACAGTTTAAAAAATTTCACACTTAAATTTTTCTACAGCGACCACCAAAATAATCCTAATTCTGGTCTTTTAAAACAGGTGGTAGCTAAATGCAGGAGCTATGTACTGCGTTGAGCAACCACTCGCTCTTACGGACTTCCATTTTCATCATATGTTTGCTATAGGCAGGTCTCTACTATACCCCAATTTAATTTGGCGCAGTCCTTTTCGCTCCTGTAGTTTAACCCTGTCCATGTTCTATATTCATGTAAGAAGTAATGACACCATGAATAGATCAAATTTTATAATGTAAACTTTTCAAGGCAGATTTTGCTTTGAAACAAACTGTAGAATCAGATCTATATCAAGTCAAAATCAAACAGAGTTTGTATTGATCAGACGGCTCCTATAGGGGCCGTCTGATCTGGGTCTACACTATTTGCAAATACGTGAAAATGGTTATGAAACGAGTTAAAGTTTGCAAATGATAACCAAGTAACGCTTTTCAACCATGAAGATATTTTTTAGTTTAATATAAAAACCCTCATCAATAACCGATGTACGGAAGACCTCCATTTTCAACGCACGGTGTGATATTACTGGAAAGCTTCCACGACTCTAGTATAATGTTCTTTACATGATTTATAATTCATTTCCACAAACATTAAGTCAATGAGACACGGCGTCATGTTCTCCATCCAGCTCTGTAGGATGCAGGCCTGGGAGAAAATGACTTTTTAGCAAGTGTCGATCACTTTCTTTACGAGTCTGTCGATACCCGTCGGGATTTCCTCGGATCAGGAGAATGTATCCTTCCGCTGTCTGCAAAAATAGTCCGCCCACTTCCTGAGATGTCTCCTTATATGACTTTGTGTTTTAAATATAATAACTTGTAAATATCTTAATTTTGAGGAGCGCCAAGCGGCTTTTCCGGAAAAGTTATTTGGTAATTCTTGGTCAGATTTGGTGCCATACTAAACACAAATATTTGTCACATTTGAGTGAACGTGGTAAAGGGAGGGCGGAAAGAGAAACCCGATTACTAACAGCAGCCATCACAAAGTCGGTTAAAAAGCCATCTTCGTAACTGCTTCATTGTTTTAACGTGGCCAAATGAGATTTTTATTGCATCTCTCACAAAAAGTATTTTCGGTTAATCGAATTTGACATGTCGGTCATTTGCAGGGATTTGTCGTTAATTGAATTCCAATGGAGTCGGAACTATGTACAATTACCATTTCATCTTCTAGCTTATTATAAAATCATATTACCACTAAAACCCTTTTAAGGATCAAATCAAACATGATTAGCTGTGCTTATGCTGGTCATTGTGTCTGCTAGTATCTATATGGATCAGTCTTGCACGAGTAAGGATTACTGAACCTATTCCCCCTAGACTATATGTTTAGACCGTACCTCCTTCAATAAATCTACCGAAAAAGAGCATTTTCTAGAGAAAACCAACATTTTAGAATTATGTAGTTTTGAAACCATTGTGAAAAAAGAGCATTTGCTCCTATGCTTTATTTATCACAATTGTTTCAAAAAATGACTTTTACAGAGGCGTCAAATTACGTCACTAGAAGGGAATGAGTTAATGCATGTACTCTAAAACCTCCCCACAACAACCACCAGAAAGGGATGTTAGGCCTGGCCTACACAGCAGATGGTTTATCAACCCATTTATTCCCATAATATATAAGGAAACCCCGGGCAGATCTTAGTTTGGAACCCACCTATGTCTCATGTTGAGTGGGACATTTAACCTTTGACATTTGTGGGTTCAGTGCATACACAGATCAGAGGACTCCTTCAGAGGCACAATGGGGTATAATTCTCGTTCTTAGAGACTCGGTGGTAGCCTAATACAGGAGCTTTCTACATTACTTTCGTTTAGCATTAATCAGGCATTTGCTTTCAAAATATTAAACGAATACAAAGACAAACACAAGACTAAAAGACAAATGCAAATGTTAGCGATCATTCCCTAAGTATTCTGAGTATTTTGATTGCAATATGTGATACTTACCGACCGACGACCGCGCTGTTTTATGGTGATCCTTGATAAACAGTGTAGGCCCTGATGAAAAGTCGCATTTTATCGTGATGCGTTCAGTTTGGTTATCTCGTATAACGCTTATATCTCAATGGACTGTCTAAATAAATGTTCAGAGCGAGTCTAATTTTCATTAGTATTTTGATTTGGTAAGCAAACAGCAGGCCCTTATTAGACGTCCATGAAATGCGTATTTATGGAGTAAAGAGTTAAAAGAGCCAGGTCAGAATTCGCGATTTATGCTAACTTACAGAGTTACAGGAGAAAGATCTCGAATGCTCTTTTTTTGTCGCTCAAACAACAAAAAATACTTTTGATATGTGTCTCAGGGTAGCGGGTGCCCAATGTGTATGCATGTAGTCAAACCAATGTCCCCAGGGCATTCAAAACAATTCCCATTTTGAACTGGAATAAAAGTGCATACGATGCACAGTATATATATATATATATATCTTTATTTCCTCCATATTTGAAGATTACAAATCACATGTAAATAGTGAACAACACAACAGAACAAAAAAAAAGATACAAAGACAATACAACAAACCCAACATTCATACTGCATATACACATACATAGTACACACACAACTCTTGATGGAAATGCAAAAAAAATTAATATAACTAATGCATGTACCCTAGTAGTACGCCTCTAAACGAAACGAAAAGTAGAGACTGTACAAGAGAACACGTTAACTTAGTATAAAATAAGTAAATGGGAATACTTGTCTGTGGTAATTACATATAAACAAACATACATAAACATGCATACACACCATTAGACAAGTACATCAGATACATATACGAAACAAATGTACACAAATTGGCGGGTGAATATCAATTTCAGAACGAGATTCCATATAATATATAAGTTCCATTCAAACTACATGCATGTGTCGTGTATCTCTCTGATCGAAAAGAAATACAGAGAGTATACAAAATAACATACTTGTAATTACAAACTTGCATGTATAATTATGAAGTACAACGACAATTATAGAGTTGCTAAGTCGACATAGCGTTGACTCTGTAGACTGCCAACTTTGCAAACATAATGTACATGTCTGAAAAGGAATTTTAACAAATCGTTATAACATCTTTCAACCGGAAGTGATAGTTCAACATCTGGATGATATACACCTAGTAGTGTATTCACATACGCTGATCGGTCAAGGGATATAATACAATTACCAACTTGATGCCCAAACAGGCGAACGATACCATCTAACATGTTTTGTCTTACTGCTAATGTCATTGGACAATCTAAAATAAGATGATCTGTTAAATTACACATATTGCAATCTTGTGTACATTTAAAGCAGACATCATCGTATCTAGACAAATAAGCTACTAATTGAGCAACTGACTTGACATAGATTAACAGTTTAGGAAACAGTTGAGAGAATTTCCATAAACTACACATTTGATAGTTACAATGAACAGATCTAAATCTACCAAATCTCTCAACAGATGTGCGAGTATTCCAGTCTAAAACATAGGAATTTCTTATCGCTCTTTTAATCATGCGATTCCAACAATCCTTACTAGGAAAAGATCCTTCATTTAAATATTGCACTATGAAATGTCTCAAACCATATTTAATCAGTATCTGGTCTATATCCGGCATAAATCCAAGCTTAACTTTGCTTAAAAAGTATGAACTTAATCTAAATAAAAACATTTGTTTTACAGCACAATCAGCTTCTAACCTGCATAACTGACCTAAAAGGGTAAGTTTCTTCCGCTCTATTTCCAAGGCAATAGGTAGGCAGTCAATCATGCTTAAAGCGCAGTCTGTACTGGTCCTTGAACTGAAACCCTGTATGTATTTTAAGCATAAACGATGGGCTCGCTCAAGTAGCAGTAACTCAGTTTTACTTAACGGTGGCCAACATTCACATCCGTATAAAGCTTTAGGAATAACTACAGCACTGTATATACGCTTACAACTGGTAGGTTGTAAGCCATCGTCGTTAAAACCATAATTTGTCAAACTAAAGAATGTACCCCTTATCTTGTTACAAGATTCCTTAATAAGAGCATGAGATTTGTTATTCCCCTCGAATAGAACACCTAGATGCTTGTAGGTCTGCACTGTTGGTAACACATCAGTCCCAAGGTAGAAAGAGGTCACATTATTATAGCTCTGCCTTTTTTGCTTACAAGCAAAAACCAGTACTCCACATTTACTAGGGTTATACTGATATCTCCAAATACAAGAATAGCGGTAACATTCGTTCAGCATAACCTGTAAAGATTTCTTTGAAAGTGAGAGCAAAAGCATATCGTCAGCCACAGTAGGGGCACAAAAACTATTATCTTCACTCAAAGAAAAACCAACGTCTAAACCTACTAACCTTTCAATTAATTCATTGACGAAACAGAGATACAGAAATGGTGACCATATTCCACCTTGTCTCGTTCCCTGTTTAATTGAGAACCAGTCAGACCTAAACCCCTTGTGTAAAACACAACTAAACATATTACTGTGCATCTCTATTACACTTTGTAATAACGGTAACGGTAACCCATACCTGTAAAGTTTGTAAAACAAGCCATCGTGCCAAACTCGATCAAAGGCTTGTTTTACATCCAAGAAACATGCATATAAAGTGCTGTCATTCTCATGACTATGTGAAATTGCCTCTCTCAAAACAAATGACGTCATGATACAGCCTCTATTACTCTGAAATCCACCCTGAAGTCCATGAACAGACATGCTTAAGTTATTCTTCAGTTGTTCAAGCAAAACACTCTCATATAACTTCAGTATGCAAGATGATAACGTGATTGCACGATAGTTCTTCGGATCGTCTTTAGGTTTACCTCCCCCTTTATGAAGGGTAACAATAACTCCCCTTTTAAGGTCAGCTGGGACATATGACAACTTATACATCATATTGAATAAAGTGGAAATGTATGATTGCAATGTAATACCTCCATAAAGAAGATGCTCATTATAGATGCCGTCAAAACCACACATCTTGCCGCGCTTAAGTTTCAGTATAAAACTGATCAGAATTTCACTATCAATAATATCTTCATTTACAGTAATATCCATACGTTTGATATCATCCATAGCGTGGGTGATACGCTCATAGAACTCCTCGTCATAACAATTATTTTCAGTATCTGAATACAATTCTGAAAAATATTGTCCCCAAGCGACTGTAATGTCCTCAGAATCCCTCAATGTTAACCCTTTAAACTTAATTTCACCGCCTGCCTTAAGAATCCCACCGTTTTTTCTTGCATTAAAGAGGCGCCAAAATAAGCCACAGTCTACCCCAGCTGCTCGGTCAATCTCGTCATTTACCTCTCGTAAATACTCACTAACCCTTCTTCTATGACAAGCCCGAAATTCACGCTTAGCGGACTTGTACGTAGAAAAAGATTGCGAGGTTGGACAGTGCGGTTTGCCTTCGGACACCCACTCATTTCGTCTTAATCGCATAAGTGCATGTAAATCTTTCAAAGATTGGTCCCAATAAGGCTTAAGATACGAGCGGTAACTCTTATAAGGGAGATAAGCCTTAGACGTTGTATGAATACAATCAACAATATCAGCATAAAGCCGGTCTACACTCTGAGGGCTAATATCTAATGTACCTATGTCTAAATTATTCAACAGTAAGTTAGACAGCATACTACAATATCCATTTATCTCTGTTTGGCTAACTCTATTCCATTTAATAGGTTTAACAGAAGGTACATTTCCATCATAATTCATTGTAGGAATACTCATTGAGAATAGAACTGGTCTGTGAGATGAAACATTTAAGCAGTTATCATCCACAATGCAACAGCTATCTATCAGATCACTCGATTCACATGGAACGAGAACATGGTCAATAAGGGACTCGTGTTTACCGTCATACGATACAAAGGTAGAATGAGCACCCGTGCATAACGGTAACGTGTCAATAGCAACAAAATTATTTGTTTCCATAAACGAAACGAGTTCACGACTGCGAATATCATTACGTTTAAGAAATGACCCACCATGGAGGCGAGCATTAAAATCTCCCATAACTATCACCCTGCCTTTGTGTGCGTATGCATTAACACAATCATGCAGTAAATTGATTGAATCCCTGTAACTTTCAATAGGATGGTTAGTACAAGGGAAATACACCTGCAATACATACATAAAACTGTGTTTAGATAACTGCACTTGAATGCCAGCGATCCTATCGCTATCAATAGTAAGCGGTGTTACCCGATCATTTAAGCTTCTATGCCAAATTAAAGCTACCCCACCCTTACCCACACGTCTGTTACTAGGTAACAGAAGGGAAACGTCAGATTTGCCAAATCCACTAAAATCTTTATGAACGGAATTCAAAAAGTGTAAATCATGGCTATACAGCCAATGTTCAGATATCCCGCATATATGAATATCATTTGCTACTAGCAGATTACTGAGATAAAAAGCACTGGACATAAGTCCACTAGCATTCCAAGTACAACTATTTAAACAAGTCATAAGATATAAAACGTAACCAGCACAGGATAGAACTTTCATAACTGTCAAAGCAATTGGGCAAGTAAAATAGTGTCACTATAGCCATAATCTTAAGTTACGAATTGCGATGTCTGCCAGACTGGAATTTCTCACGTGCTTGGTCATTTTCTTGAGAACTTTATTTTAGATGAACGGATGGACGCGTGGAAAAACCATGTAAATTTGTAGATGTCATTATTCTTCGAATAAGGCTGGAGTAAACAGACTTATCAAGGTACATCTGTGTAAATGAAGTTTGTCTCTGTTCCAATCATTAACGTATATTTGAACAATAATTCCCAGATCCGAGGTTCTCAAACGAAATCTGAGGTTTATCTTTATGACGACAAACCGGCATTAGAATCATTTGAGCGCATAGGATTTGGTGCGATGTTTCATTGGATGATATTCCATCGATAATCGGTTGCTACCGGTATTTGATATTTCATTGATAATCGGTTGCTACCGGTATTTTGCAGACAGACAGTTTAGCTTTATACAATCATGCCTCTGGAAATGGGAAAAGGCAGATAAATACATGAATAGTATATAAGCTTAGGAAATTAAAATATAAATGAAATGAAAAAATGAAATTGCATAGTCTAATAAATAACAAACTACGTAACTTATGTTTGAACTACTTGTAAGGCCCCGTGATCATAGCAGTTTACTCCATAGATGGCCCCTTTGACGTCATTGCAAACACAGTAGAACCGGATCAGATGGACCCTGTAGTAGTATTAATGTGTTCAATGGTTTTTATCAGAGGAAGGGCAAGTATATAATGAAAAAAATATGTTTTTCCTTCTTTTCTTTCTTCTTTCATTTTTACAATATCAATTATCGAAGTTATACAATCCTATATATTGAGGTTAATTTTTACAGACAGAAAAGGCATGTACAGTATTTATTATTTTTTCAATATGTTGTATAACATTGGGTCTTGATTGAAATCACCAGGGCTTAGACGGGAACCTTTGCTTCTGGAATTGTTTTGAAACGGCAACATTCAGATCTACTTTGTAAACGGCGTGCAAAATGATACAGACGAAAATCCAATTAAGAAATGTTGATTTGAAGACAGTTCAATACAGGCGACATTTAGTTATAGTTTTGGGGAAATATATGTAATTCCGCATCTAACATTTTATTATAATACTTCAAAAGAACCTGAAATTTATGTATTGTTCAAACTTGGAGGAAAAATAAGCAGCCTCAAATACTAAATCATCGAGTAGGATATTTCAAGGAAACCGACAAAAAAGTTTGTTAATGTATATATAATTAGTAATACCAGCAACAATGAACCAGTGCGCGATTTCATCACCAAAAGTTGAGTGACGTCACGATCTTGATTAAAATGTCTCCGAATATGAAGGGAATCTGATACATGCACGCGGCTCGTCTTTGATGATGGTGTTATTCTCCGTCATTAGCGTGTAAAAACAGGAAACAACGGTTATCGGGTGCGTGATGCTGAGAGTTCGCCGTGACAAGACATAACGGTATATTTTACACTTATCTTGCTACTGTCAAACTCTCTTTCGTTGTTTCGTTGTAGTTGTTTGATTGTTGTTGCATGTTTTAATAATTTCCATTTTCTTAAAATTAATTTTTAGTCTTTTCGCCGAGTGTGGCAAACAGCTTGGATCCTGATGAGACGCCGAGTAACTCGGCGTCTCATCTGGATCCAAGCTGTTTGCAAATGCGAGTACCGTCGCGGTTCACAGGGTGGAGGTAAAGATATGAGATAACCTCATAGTTAAACTGTTGTCAAGTTGTCAACGGCGTTTCTTCATACTGTTGAAACTCTGGGAAAACATATTGATTCACGTAATTTTCTGTGAACACTTTGGCCGGAATGAAGCTAATAAAACAGCCAACGAGGGCTTAATTCATTGAATGCAAGAAACGAGTATACTGACATGGCAAACAGCGTAAACTCAGATCAGACTGATCAGGATCTGCACTCTTTGTCATTCAACATTCTCTCGAAACTTTCAGCCTTTAATGCTGATTAGACTCGTCATTAAACTATTGATGGATCAGTCCACATGTATACAGATCAGTCCACATGTATACAGTCAGCATACAGTATAACCTTCTTAACCCTTTCCTTTGTGTAAACGCATTTTGACGCATCTGCAAACAGAGTAGACCCACATCAGACGGCTCCTATAGGAGCAGTCTGACCAGGGTCTGCTCTGTTTGCTTATTGTGTAGTATAGATCTGATTCTACAGCTTCTTCCTGAACTAAAATACCGTGTGTTCATAAGCCATTACAATAATTAATATTATTACTAATTATGACGTCATTATTTCCTATATGAATATTCATCAGGGACAGGGTTAAGAGGCAAACAAAAGGATCTAAGTAAGGCAGGTGATGCTTAATGCGGGTCAAGTGTAATACATATAGCTCCTGTAGGTACTTTCCTCATTACTTTTGCCTTGCAAGCACTTAATGTTTAACCAATTACTCCACAAATACGGCTTTCCACGTCTTTGCAATATATTGTATACTACACTAAGAAACAGGAAGTCTATACTTTACTGACATAAAAAAAGAAATTAATAAAAGGCTTTACCACATTTTACTTTTCTCCCAATTATCGTGATTTGACTCATAATTGTAAACAGCTTCCGTCCAGATGAGATGCCGAGTAACTCGGCGTCACATTAGGTTCCAAGCTGTTTGATACTCGGTCAAGTGTTTCTCAAAAGCTCGAACGAATCGGAAGTAGTCAATGTGACACCAGATTAGAATTTGAGTAGACATTAACCTATTCCTTCATAGGTTATTTTTAGACCCAACCTAAAAGAATAAATCTACCCGAAATGAGCATTAACTAGAGAAAAGGAAACATTTTGAAGTTTGTAGTTTGAAACCATTGTGATAAATGGAGCATTTGCTCCTATAGGAGCAAATGCTCTATTTATCACAATGGTTTTAAGAAGTGACTACTACAGAGGCGTAGAAAGTCGTATTTATGGAGGAAAGGGTTAAGTTGTCCATATCGGTGTAAGCAATCAAGTAAGTAAAACCTCGATCATTCTGAAAAACATAATAAAGGAGATTTGAGATCTTGTTCAGACAGGTGATTGCTTAATGCAGAGTGAAAGTCAGACGGTAATATAGAGCCGTTCTATAGGGGCCGTCTGGTCAGGGTCTACTCTGTTTGCTTATAATATTATATAGATATAATTCTAGAGTTTCTGCCATTGCCGAACATGTGTGTATCCATGTGCTATTACAACATATAATCTAATTAATATTCATGATGTCATTATTCCTTACATGCATTTTCATGGAGTAAAGGGACAACCTCTGCTGCTCTGTTTTCTAATGGAATTGATAGATCTGTTTCTGTAGTTTCTAAAGTTGCTACACTATCTATCCCACGTTCCATATTTTATCCATGAATATTCAGTAGGTATTGAAATTTGGTATAAATGCAAGGAAAATGTAAGACTGCGACTTGATTCCAAAAAGCGACAATGATAACTACAGTAAAACCTCTCTATAACGGCCACTAAATTACATGAAGTATGTTGTGTTAACCCTTCTCTTGCTGAATTTTAAAATACATTTCTCCTTCTTTACCCATGCCCTGTTGTATAATTACATATATCTTCACTTTGTACAAGTATTGCGCTGTGCAATCACTGCTGTGGAGTGAACTGGTTGCACATTCAACTTGTAAATAGTGCAGACCCTGATGAGACAGCTCCTGTAGGAGCTGTCTCATCTGGGTCTTCACTATTTACAAGTAGGTATATTGACGTGAATAGCAAGCGAAGGGTTAAAGGCAGGACTGGTGACTGCTTAAGGCAAGGTGAAAGTAAAACAGAACGCTCCTATAGGAGCGTTCTGTTTAACTTTCATCTTGCTTTAAGCAACCACCTGCCCTAAATACCAACTAATTAACACAATGTAGTGGCCGTTATAGAGAGGTTTTACTGTATTTGAATATTCGAAGTAACACTGTTTACTGGTATTATCATGTATAAAATACACTGTAGTTCATGTATAAAATGCACTGTAGTTCATCGACACGTGCTGTTTGTTTCATAAGAACTACTTTGTACTGCTTGAACTTTCTATGTACTTTTTATTCTCTCTGTATAAAACTTTATCCATCTGTTCGCGATCTGACTTCAATGTACAAAAAAGCTCGGATCCCAATGAGATGCCGAGTAACTCGGCTTCTCATTAGGATCCAAACAGTTTAACACTCGTTCAGCAGTCTCTCAAAAGTTTGATATTACAACAGATCCTAAGTAGAACAGACGTTTTGTTATCACAATATGGTAGCAGCTTAATGTTGGTACTTGATGGCGGCAAACTTTGCCAACATGTCATCTGGTATTGGTCTATGGGTCAAAGGAATAGAATATTTAAAATTTATTTTATTAACCCTTTCTATTATGTAAAAGTCTTTTCGTGCATTTTTGCAAACAGAGTAGACCCGGATCCGACAACTTCTAAAGGGTCTGTACTGTTTTAAGAGCTGCCGGACCAGGGTCTTCTCTGTTTGCTTATGGAAGTTCAAAGTCTCCAACATAGTGAAAACAGTATCTTTTCCAAATTCCATTTTATTGACTCTGTCCAGGCATACTGACGAGGTGATACAATCTTGGATGAATGTTAAACACGGAAAGGGTTAACACTGTCCTTCATATAAACGCCATTTTCATGCATTTGCATACAGAGAAGCCTCAGATCAGACGGCTTCTGATCAGGGTCTGCTCCGTTTACTTTTGACCTGATAAAGATTTGTTTCTACAGTTTTTGTCATAGCAATAATTTCCTTGAAAAGTTTATATTATAAACTCCAGCTAATAAATACTCATGCTGTCATTATTTCTTACATGCATATTGAACAGGGAAAGGGTTTAACCCATTCCCTCATGGGCTATTTTTAGATCCAACCACATTGAATAAATCTACCGAAGAGGAGCATTAACTAGAGAAAAGGAAAAGTTTAGAAGTTTGTAGTTTGAAACCATTGTGATAAATAGAGCATTTGCTCCTATAGGATGGCTTCATAGGCGTAGAAAGGCATATTTATGGAGGATAGGGTTTAAGACATAAACAAACCAGAAAGAAAAGATGGAACTGCGTTCAGTGAGTGTAAAAGTGTCCATTGCAGCAGAGGATACTTTACGGCCCTGAAACCTGAAAACAAGAGAAACCATTGACATTTAGCTGACAGAACACTGGAGTAAAATTGACATTTGGTAAGGTTTATCTTGCTGTGAGGCATACTGTCTGCAAAAACACGATTCTGTGGCATTGTTTTACTTACTTTCGTGTCGGTAGAGTCTTTGAGAAACTATGGATCATGTAGCGAACCACCATGGGTCTCCAAGAGACTCGGCATCTTATCTCGACACGATGTTTGCAACAAGTGCGTATTTTCGCAAGCAGCTGGGAAAAGGTTACCTCCTTCGTTGGCGCGTTTTGTCGTCTGCAAAATGTGTCGTCTGCTACACTTTTCTACTTTGTTTTCAATATTATACGATTATTCCAAGAAGCATAATCACAGCATGAAACAGTTAGGATTCTGGTGAGACGTCTAGTTACTCGTCGTCTGATCTGGATCCAACCTGATTGCATAGATAATCACAGCTCCGCCATTGGTAGCGAAAGGGCTAATTTGGAACGAGAATTGGCCGACCTTTTCTGGTGTAGAAAATAAAGAGGAATTTCTTAATGGCGGACGATAAGATGGTCCCTGGTATGCGCAGCTGGATCATTTGACACTCTGGTATTTGGAATGCCTTTGTTTTTTATCGTTTAACACTTTCCGCGCTACGTATGAATTGGCGACAACCTTTGCTTGTAGTGTGGATGCAGATCAGACGCCGAGTAACTCCCTGTCTCATTAGAATATTATTTTTTATTAAGAAATGGATGAAAATACAGTAGAACCAGTTTTAAGATGCCATCAAAAATAGGTCTAATCATGGGTCTGTAAGGCATATGGTAGCTTAATGCAGGTCAAACGTAATGCAGAACGCTCCTATAGAAGCGTTCTGCATTACTTTTGTCCTGCTTTCCATGACTCCTATTTTCAATTAGAAGAATTGCCGCTTAAGACAGGTTCTACTATAACGTATTTTAGAAATGCAGAAGAAGAACATTAGTCTCTGGTGTTGCTAGGTTATTCCTTAACTTAACCCTTTCCTTGTTCTATGTTTATTACATATTTCAATACCTTTTATCATTCATGGACAAACTAGTTATAAAGAAATATGGACGGTAGAACATTATAGCCATTTTAGAAAGTAAAGAAACAGATCTTTCAAATTCTATTAGCAAACAGAGTAGACCCTGATCAGACGGCTCCTCTAGGAGCCGTCTGATCTGGGTCTTCTCTGTTTGCAAATGCGTGAAAACACGTTTATATGAGGGAAAGGGTACCTCTTTTTGATGTTCATTGTGTATGTATCGTCAGATAAAAGTCTACTTTATATGAGATAATGTAGGTATTATTTTACAATTTCTGCCATAGCCCAAATGCATGAGATCAAGAGCAATTCTAAAACTTAATCTAATGAATATTCATGATGATATCATTTGTAGCATGATTTGTTTATTTGAGAAATTGTTAATAGGATTCATTGTCTTACTCATTCGGAAAATATTTCTTGATAGAATATCTGACCTTTTCAAAACTATCGTCTTCGTATAATCCAATATTACAAGGTTATTTCGAACTCGTTTCATATAATTAGCAAATTCAATCATCATCATCACCCAAAATTTAATTTGACTAGGTGGGGGTGACTGGGTTGGGAAGGGATGGGGAGGGGCGGGACTTCAAGCAAGTCTTTGCCAATGGAATCCTTTGCCAGAAATGTTGTTTTTAAAAAATGTTTGAATACAACAGTACATTTCCCAATCTACTTCAAAAGCTTGCTGACTCGGTTCTATTTTGATTGCACGCGGTCCCTTTGTAGGGCACCAGGTGTTTAATCAGTTCGAGAAAGTGATATTAAATGCTTTCATTAAATATTTCATTTGATTAAATCGAATATTTTCATAGACTTTCACGGAATAAAAGTCTATGAAATCTTATTCAAACTACTCATTCAAAACATCTGAACCCTTTAGTACTGAACACAATAACAGTAACAAACAGCTTGGATCCTGATGAGACGCCGAGTTACTCGGCGTCTCATCTGGATCCAAACTGTTTGCGTAGGTAATCACAGATCCGGCTTTGGCAGCGAAAGGGTTAACTACACTTAGATATTGCTAACCTTATTAACCATGTCCCTCACTGACATCTTTATACGCCTTTGCAAACAGAGAAGACCGAGATAAGACGGTTCCTATATGAGCCATCTGATCAGGGTCTGCCCTGTTTGCTTATGCCATGGTATCGATCTGATTCTACAGCTTTTGTCAAAGCAGAAAAATCCCTCGAAATTTTACATTGAAAAAATAAGATAATAAATATATGAGAGTGCACCGTATAGATAATGCTGCATTGAATGACGACTTCTTATTTTAGCAAATCTTGTTCAGATTGAATACCGGTACTTATTTTAGGTACTTTAACCTTTTGTCCCATGAATAGTTATGCCAGAAAGAACGACATCGGGAGTGTTAATTAGCTGTTTTAATACAAGAATTTACATTATGTCATAACATAACCAAACAAAGTAGACCCTGATCAGACAGCTCCTACAGGGGCCCTCTGATTTTGGTCTACTACGGCTGCAGAGACGTTAGAATGCTATCTATCATGTAAAAGGTTGATAACAACCAGTACTTTCGGTCCTTTGATCCTTCCCGACCAACGTCGATCGACTTTAGTGTCTCCCTGATAGACAGCCGTGAAGAAGATGACACGTGCTGTGTTCATATTAAATATGAAATATTGTCGCTTACATCATAAGAGAAATCTCCGTCCAAGACAAATTGCTTTGGAAATAGCATTTTTATGGCGTAAGAGTCAAACACACGGACAACGATGGCAATGCTTTTACAACTATTGTCTCCGCACATCAATCATTTGCGTCGCTATGGTCCCAGTTCTGTCGCTAAGGATTTCGGCCTTTAACACGCATGGAAAACCGCCGCCATCTTAAAATTGCCGACCCCTTCTTAGCTGTATAATTCAAACTGTGCTGTCTTCCCTTTAAACAAACGGTCTATATTTTTAATTACCAACTCATTAGGCGATTCATCTGGATCAAAACAATTTGAAACGTTATTACATGTTTAACCCGTGTAATGATAGAGGTCTGTTTCCGTGCATCGTCATAAACCAATCTATTACAGACGGCCCAATAGAAAGAAATAAGTATTGACATGAATTGAGTCTATTCATTTTTCTGTCTACTTTAAGCCATAAAACCCGGCATAGGACATGGGCAAATAGTATAGACCCAGATCAGAGGGCGCCTAAAGAGGTCCTATGCTAATGATCTGCGTTGTTGTGCTATCAATCATTGTTAAAGGTTTCCGCAAGCACAATAATATTTAGGAAGAACCTATCGGAATGTAATATTGCTGGTTTTCATTTATTTTTTTTCATTTTTGACTTGCTTATCCTATATTGTATAATATGCGTTACCCATTTACTCCACGAACATACATGTACGAAAATATAATAAAATATTTTTTTGTAATGGAAGCATGAACCAGGCGGTGACTACCGTGGCAGATCAGATCTATATGGTTTAATAAGCAGCTAGAACATACCCTGACCAGCCGACTACTACATGTGTATTCAAAGAGACAAAAAGCTTCTCCCGGTGTCCGTGAATCAGCACTTGGTGGCAAAATACGAACATGCAACTCGCATGCTTTTCTATTTCTTTGTGAAGAGAGTAAACGCCTATCAGATGGCTCCTGTAGGAGGAGTTTGGTGAGCGTCTGCTCTGTTTGCTTATAAAGTAATATAGATATAATTATTTTCTGCCATGACCACATATTCCTGTGTCCATGTGATATTCTAAAATTAATCTAGTTGATACTCATAATGTCATTATTTCTTACATGAATATTAATTGGGGGAAAGGGTTAACAAGTAACAACCATTGAATAACGGAAAGGAATCGATCTGTGGGATGGCTGTGTTAAATGTTCGTATTTTGCCACCAAGTGCTGATGGACGGACGCCGGGAGAAGGTATTCGGATATAAAAGAGCATTTTGCCTCTTTGAACACACATATACTCCTGTCTGAATTTCATTTTCTATTTTTGTACCCAGCAAATTCAATTCCTACTAATCCGAATATATAGACACTTTTCAGGTGTATGCTCTATTCGCCCTTCTGTCTGAAATGCCGATTTTTTTGTCTGTCTGTGTCTGTTTGTCTGTCTGTCTGTGTCTGTTTGTTTATGTTTGGCTGTATGTCCGTGTATGTCGGTCTGGTTTGTTTTCTGTATGTCTGTCTGTCTGTCTGTATGCCTGTCTGCCTGGTTGTCTGTCTGTCTGTTTGTCGGTCTGTATGTATGCCTGTCTGTCTGCCTGTCTGACACTCCGTCAGTAGCTTATTAAAGGTTTTAACGAGTAGGGCAGGTACAATACTTTCAACAGGCTAAATGTTACTGTTGAACCGGAGAACGTGTGATTACCTTTATCAACATTTGGACTTAGATGGCACAACGTAACTCCGTCGTCCCATCACAACACAAACCGTACATGTAGACAAAACAACAACGAAGTTGTTCCTACCTCAAAACACGAACGAAAGCCAGGTTCCATAAGACATTTTACCCAGTAAGTTCAAGGTAGCAACTCTATCACCGTTTTGTTTCTCTCGCTATTTCAGCAGCATGTATCATAAACATTTTCTTAACGCTTTGACATTTCACGAGGTTTCGTATTTTCCCACCACTTTCGCTCCGCATGTCCTGTATAGTCTTATTGTAACTACTCATTTACTCACTATATTGTTTACGACCTAAGAACACTGGCGCCGAGCTCTAACCTCTGCCATTTCAAGTAGACATACAGTAAGATCTAGCTCTAGCGATTAACCATTTACTCTATATACAGTAAAACCCCGCTAATGCGACCACCAAAAACGGGCATAATTCTGGGTGGCAGAGGCAGGTGGTAGCTTAATGCAGGACGAAAGTTATGCAGAAAGCTCCTATAGGAGCTTTCTGCATAACTTTCGTCCTGCATTAAGCAACCACCTGCTTTAGACGACATCAGTGGCTGTTTATTAAGTGGTCGCATTAGAGGGGTTTCACTGTATATATGATTTTAACCCTTTAGGCTACTCCTGGAATATGTATGCAAGAAAAATGGCATCATTAATTAATTAGATAAAAAGACCTTAAACACAGAACGTTTTAGCCGTGGCAGAAAATGTGAAATCAGAACTATTTATGTGTAATTTCATAAGCAAATGACATTAATTCATTAATTCATTCGGTCATTTAGTCATTCATTCAGTCATCTATCCATTTGTTCGTCCGTCTTTTTTATCTTCCTTTATCGGTTTTTATATTTTTTTTGATCATTTGATTCTTTCCTTTATTTATTTTCCTTCATCTATACACCCATTTATTCCAACATTGTTAAGTAACTTGTTCTAATAAGTTGTTGTTTTTTTTACTTATCTTTCTCTATATATATTATCTACTTATCATTTATTTAACTTCATGGGCAATCATTTTTATCTTTTATCTATTCTGTCACGGAATTGCAATTATTTTCAAGTGTTTGTTTATTCATTTAACTATTTACTCCATGAATATTCATTGTAGAAATAATGACGTCATGGATATTAATTAACACATGGTTTTTTACCAAAGCAGAAATTGTAGAATTATATACGAATTATAAATATATATAAATTGTAGAATTATATACTCGTATATATTATCCCATAAGGAAACATAGCAGACCCTGATCAGACGATTCATATAGGAGCCATCTGATCTGCGTCTACTCTGCTTGCAAAGGCTTAGAAAAGCGTATAATTATGGAGTAAAGGGTTAAATGTCTCGTTTCACTCCACACTTCTTCCAATTCTCCTTCCTCCACTGAACACAACAGCGTCATCATTTATGTATGTTTCTGTCGCCATTTAATCACCATCTTCGTCGCGGTTTGTGTGTTTAGATGATTACAAATTATTCACGATATCATCAATTCTACACTTTTAATAACCTTTTCACTGCTATGGAAGAGTTAAACCAATAACTTCCGTATGAGTTTACCCTTTCCCACATAAACGCCATTTCACTCATTTGCAGACAGGATAGACCGAAGGGAACCGTCTGATTAGGGTCTGCTCAGTTTGCTTCAGACATGCTACAGATCTAATTCTACAGTTTTGTCACAGCAAAAGGTGTCATTGAAAGGTTTACATTATAGAAATTTAGGTAATAAATATTCATGATATCATTATTTCTTACATGAATATTTAACGGGAAAAGGGGAAGGAAAAACGCATACATTTTTCATGTTGTGCATAATGACACAATAAACAAATATTTGCAAGAATTATCTATAGGCATCGATGAGTTCTGCAAACAGTGTAGATCCTGGTCAGACGCCCCATCTAATATGGGTCTACACTGTTTACATATGTCCCTTTAAAGGGATACTGTGCACAGATAGGAACCATTTATTCCATAAATACACTTTTCTAAGCCTTTGCAAACAGAGTAGATCCAGGTTAGATGGCTCCTATAGGAGCCGTCTGATCAGGGTCTACTCTGTTTGCTTATGACATAATATAAATCTGATTTTATAGTTTCTTCCATGGCCAAATATCCCTGTGATCAAGTTTCATTATTAAAATACATGTATATATAATAAATATTCATAACACCATCATTTCTTACATAAATATTCATGGAGTAAAGAGTTAATAACCGTTATCCTGCCGTGGAAGAGTTGATTGCCACATTTGCAATAGTAAACTCCTTCTAAACCGAAAGTAGAATTTAGAGATCAATTTAACCAGGTGGCTGCTTAACCCTTTCCCTGTTATATGTTTATTCCTAATTCCAATATCTACTAAATATTCATGGACAAAATGGTCATACTGAAAATGGGAATGTGGAACATTGTAGCCAAATTAAAAAGTAAAGAAACAGAACTATGAAATTCCACTAGCAAACAGAGTAAGCCTGTTTGCAATTGCGCGATAAGGCGTTTATATGAGGGAAGGGCTTAATGCAGGATGAAAATAATGTAGAAACTTGTGTATGACTTTCTCCCGCATTAATGTTCCGTGTATATGTTTTCCCAAATTTCAATACCTACTGAATGCTCATGGACAAAATAGACATCATGAAATATGGAAGGTGGAACATTGATGCTAATTTGATTGTCCGGTTTACAGGGGTTTTACTGTATAAGCTTTTATTTTAACCGATTCTAACCGTTATTTTTAGTGAACCTATCCAAACATGTATTTTTTAATCATTTTTTTGTTTCTTGATGAGGGTATTTCGGAAATAATTATATCATGACCTTTAGAAAACAATGTGTAAAGCAAACATTGCAGACCCCTAATCAGAAGGCTCCCCGGGAGCCAACTGGTCTGAGTTTAACTCGTTCCTTCATATAAACGCCTTTCACGCATCTGCAAACAGAGAAGACCCAGATCAGACGCTTATGGAGGAGCCTCTGATCAGGGTCTGCACTGTTTGCTGATGGACTTTTAAAGATCTGTTTCTTGAGTTTCTAAAATGGCTACAATATTCCACCTTCCATATTTCAATTTAACTAATTTGTCCATGACTATTCAGTAGGTATTGAAATTTGGACTAAATGTAGAACAGGGAAGGGTTAAAATAATTGTCTATGCCCAAATCAGGGTACAATGTGGATAAATGGGTTAACATTATAAAACATGAAAGATACGGGAAACGAGTGCACGGGCACTGGCAAACAGATTAGATCCAGATCAGGGATCTCTTCGTTGAACAACTGGTCTGAGTATCTATGCCTCTAACGGGGACACTAGGGATAAATGGATTCAGCTTAACCCTTTCCCTGATGAATATTAATGTAGGAAATAATGACGTAATGAATATTAATAAGATTATTTTTCATCATGGCATATGAAGAAAGGACATTTTGGCTCAGACAGAAGCTGTATAATCAGATCTATATGACACCATAAGCAAACAGAGCAGATCCTGATCAGAAGGCACCTATAGGAGCCGTCTGATCATGGTCTACTCTGCTTGCAGATGCGTCATAAGTGAAAGGGTTAAAAGCACATGCACGATTACCCCTTGAATGTATTTTGTAAACAGTGTAGACACAGGCCAGAAGTCTCATAGAGGAACCTTCTGATAAGTGTCTGCACTGTTTATCATTCAAACTCCTGTAGACAATGAAGCTTAAGTACTCTACTGGCGAGAGTGTGGTTGTCTTTTCAAACAGTTTGGATCTAGATCACACGCCGAGTAACTCGGCATCTCATTAGGATCCAAACTGTTTGTTATTCTGAAACTATATTTGAATAGAAATGGAAGAAAAATGATTTTTTAAACTGAAGCAGACGACAATATTTGCAGACGACAAAACGGAGAATGTTAAAGTACTTTCCCACTGGTGGGCCGTTCTATTTCAGCATTCAAAGAGTTAAATGGAAAGCTTTGAAACAGTCAGTATGACACAGCATAAACAAGACAAGCAAATTGTACCTAGAGAGAGAAAAGAAAAGAAAAATACACACAAATTGTCTGCTTTCACCTTTTTCTCCCGTTGCAATAATACAATAATACGTTTGATATTAAACCATGACACATTTATCTTTGGACACGTTCCCTCTCTGTGTTATAGCAGCAATCTTCCTAATGAAGTCAACGTAAGTTCTCATTAATTTTTCATTGTTCATCTTAGGAAGTGGGTTTTATAGCACCCACCATTTACTCAATTAAAAGCACCGGCATGCGACATCATCATATACATCATGATGGTCTAGAAACCCCTGGGATTCCAATTAAGGAGGTCGTCTCGATGAAAATGATTTGCTTCGGTATAAATGGTTTCCTAACTTCTTTGAGTAACGATCAAAACCCCATCCCCTGTAGATTCGCCGTTCTCATTTACGCTTAGAAATGAATGGAAATAATTATGTCTAAAAGAAATTAAGTAAATAATTAATGTGTAGTGAGCGAAAGCGTTTTGTTGCAAAGAAACAATGCGATCGGGTGTTTGTTTGTATTTTTCGCACTGCATTGGGAAGTTATACTGGCAGAGATGAATATTTATTCCTCCATTAATATTTAACCGTTAATGAATGTTCACGTGTTATTCGCGCTAATGTTAATCTGTTATATCTTACGGTACAATATGTAGTAGAACCTGCCTACACCGGCCATATAATGAATAAATATTGAGGGTGGTAAGAGGATGTGGTTGCTTAATGCAGGACGAAAGTAATTGAGAAAGCTCCTGGAGGAGCTTTCTCCATAACTTTCATCATGCATTAAACTACCACATGTCTTAAAATTATAGACTTAATTCAGAGCTACAGATACTGGTGCGTACTCAAATACTAAGGTCGTCATTTATACACCAAAATCCTATATTGTGACCACTCCTTAGAATCGTCTCGAAGAGACGATTCTAAAGAGTTCGCACAGTATAGGATTTTGGTGGAGAAATAAAGGAGTTATTATTGAAAATGTTTAAAGTTAAGCACCTTTTCTGGACCTCTGTGAATTATAATGGTCGCTCTAGACAGGTTTTCTGAAAACAAAAGTAAAATAAAATACAAGAAAACCTCCCCGTAACTAACACAATTTTTTGTATTTGGGTGTTTTTAAAACATGTTGTATTTTAACGTAGGACAAAAAGTTGTACACAGAGCTCCCATAGAAACTTTCTATATTACCTTGTTCTGTATATGAAGTAGCCACCTGCTTTTAAACACGCCCTTCCCATTTACATGCGCAGGATAACCGGTAAAAGACTATTATTGACTTTATAATGAGTGCAGATGAGGTAAACACACGGCAGAATAAACCATTAGTATAAGGATAGACAAAGTAAAAGAACAGATGAAGAAAGAAAAAACAACAACAAAATAAACGAACAGGTATACAAAGTTAACAAACAAGTATACAATGTAAACAAACAGGTATGCAAAGTAAACAAACAGGTATACAAAGTAAACAAATAGGTACACAAAGTAAAAAAACAGGTAGACAAAGTAAGGAACATACATACAAAGTAAACGACCAGGTAGACAAAGTAAACAACCAGGTGCACACAGTAAGGAACAGGTAGACAAAGTAAGGGAACATATAGAAAAAGTAAGCGAAAAGGTGGACAAATGAACGAACAGGTAGACAGAGTAAGTAAACAAACCAGTAGACAAATTAAACTAAAAGATAGACACAATAGACAAACAGGTAAACAAAGTTAACGAAAATGTAGACAAAGGAAAAAAAAACAGGTTAACAAATGAAACGGACGGGTAGACAAAGTAAACGAAAAGGTAGACACAATAAACGAACTGACAGACAAAATAAACAAGAAGGTAGACACAGTAATCGGATATGCAGACAAAGTAAACGAACAGGTAGACACAATAAACGAACAGACAGACAAAATAAACAACCAGGGAGACACAGTAATCGGATATGCAGACAAAGTAAACGAAAACTGACAGGTAGACAAAGAATTCGAAACGGTAGACAAGTAAACGAATCGGTTGTCAAAGTATTCAAACAAGTAGACAATATAAACGAACAGGTAGACAAAGTAAACGAACAGGTAGACAAAGTAATCGAACAAGGAAACAAAGTAAACGAACAGGTAGACAAAGTTAACAAACGTATATACAACATATATACAGAGTAAACGAACACATATGTAAAGTAACCGAACAGGTGGGCAAAGTAAACGAACATATAGACAAAGTACACGAACGAGTATACAAAATAAACGACCAGATATACACTGTAAACGAACAAGCACACATATACCACTGGTCACGTGTACCAATCGCTCACTAGTACCATCCTTGGTATGACATTTAACTCTTCAACTTATAAATTATAATACAAAAAATAATAACTGCGTGAATATGTATTGGGTTATTTTTTATGATGGCATTAAAAAGAAGAATTGTATCTTATATAATGCAACAACTAAATAATTCATATGCGTATTACTTCATAGGAAAACAAAGCAAATCCTGATCTGACGTCACCTACGTTAGCTGTCTGATCTTGTTCTACTTAGTTCATTAAAGTGGCTGAACTCTTCTCTATGAGGTAAAGCGCTATCAAGAGACACAGTGTAGATCTTTAAACTCTCTTGTGGCGGCTATTGTAGGTCTACACTGTTTTAAAAGGATATGTTCGCATTCAAGATATCAAAAAAACTATTGAACGAGTTTCAAATAGCTGAGGTCCTGATGACCCAGTGCAAAACAGAGTAGACTCATATATATAGGAGCTCTCTAATCAGGGTTTACCCTGTTTGCTTATAGAATTACATAGACTTGGTTCTACAGTTTCTCCTATCGCCATAAACGTCATTGCTCGTATACCACTATAGAAATACAGCCAATAAATATTCCTGATTTCATATTTGCTGACATAAAAATTCATTAGGTTTAACCCATTCCCTCATATTGACGATTTTTGACGACTCTGTAAAAGTCACTTTGTGAAACCATTGTGATAAATAGAGCATAATTATGCTCCTATAGGAGCAAAAATTTAATGCTCTATTTATCACAATGGTTTCAAAATACATTTTTTTCCTTTTCTCTAGTTAATGTTCCTTTTCGGTAGATTTATTCAAAGCGGTCGGATCTAAAAATAGCCTATAAGGTAATGGGTTAATATTAATATAATTACATTTTTACAGCTGGACGAGCCTTAATATTTTTTTTAACAGCTATTGGATAAAAATTCTGGGCATCAATCTTTCTTTATACAGGTTCTGTTTTCTATTCGGGAAAAATCACATTTTGAAAAGCTTTTAAAACTAATTGATATAATATTTTTGTCGTCACTGAGATGACATTATCAGACGAACAGCTAACACCTCTAAAGATATTGGGCTACATATTTCAGGATTTGAACAACACATTTCGTAATAAATAATGGACTATTTACCGACTGGTCCTATGGTTTTATGCCTTTCATTCATAAATGCGCCTTTTATGATCGGCTTTGCAAACAGAGTAGATCCAGATCAGACGACCCTGTCGGAACCATCTGATCAGGATTCTCCAGTTTTTGTGTCAAGCAATCCTTTATTTATATAAAGCTATAATAATTATGTTAATTGAAATTCTTGATTTCCTGTTGTAGTTTTATGCATTACTTTTGACGTGTATTAACCTTTCCCTGATGAATATTCATGTAGGAAATAAAGACGTCATGAATATTAAATGATTTTTTTTACAATGGAATACGAACACATGGTATTTTGGCTCAGGCAGAAGCTGTAGAGTCAGATCTATATTACACCATAAGCAAACAGAGCAGACCCTGATCAGACGACTCCTATAGGATCCGTCTCACATGGGTCTACTCTGTTTTCAGATGCGTCAAAATGCGCTTACATAAGGGAAAGGGTTAAGCAACCAACTGTGTTTAAGATCCATGTGGTTAATCAGTCAAATGTCGTTTAGGACAGGTACTACTGTAATTGATTGCATTATCAGATGTTTTAATATCAATTACAAACCTTTTTATTTGCCTATCTAGTTAACATACACGATCCTCAAGCAATCATGAACACAACGCATATAAACAATGAAGAAAACGGATCGTTGAGGTGATCAAAGAAGTGTTCTATTGCATAAATAAGATATTTCTTTGTCTGCATTCATCGTTATCATGCTACGCGCGACCTGACTCGCATTTGCAAACATCTTGGACCCAGTTACTCGGCGTCTCATCAGGATCCAAGCTGTTTGGCACGAAGTCAATAGTATCTTAAAGGGCTTATAACGAATGTAAAACAAGTAAAAAATACAGAAGTTAGAACGTTTTAGCGGACATTGTTGTTTCAGCAAGATAAGGGTTAGTGATTTTCAAACTATCACCGTAAAGTGTGGATACGTGTGCAAACAGTTTAGATCCAGATGAAACGCCGGAAATTCAGTGTCTCAACAGGAGTTAAACAGTTTCTCAATGTGATTGGATAATCAAACAGAGGAAAATTAACACTGTCAATTTCAGCAAGCTTTTTTTCTTGCTGACAACAATAATACTTAGCTTGCTAAAAGTTAAGTCAAAATGCAAGTGTAATTCCGGAAACAGCTTTAGGTGCCTTAATGACTGCTAGGCACGGCATTTGCTCTGTCGTGCATTTGAACCTTTGATCGACTGACAGGTGACGTCTGCACAGGGCGTCGTCTGCTCCATCTAAGTATCATAGTATATATTAAAATATTTAAAAACAAATGTGTGAACATTTTCTTACAATTGTTGTAAGTGTCTATGTACATAATAATATTGACAAGGTATTTGATCATGTTCAGTGCTAGTTACCGGGGATGGTGATTTTAAATCACGTCGCTTAAAGGTTATCTAAAGTCTTAATAAGTTATACAAACGTTTTCATTGATTTTATCTTACATTTCCCTTCAAAGTAATTATTTCATTTTAATCACCCCTTCGAGCGCCTGACTTGAACGGCATCTCATTATGAGGCAATTTATTCAAGATCAGCAACTTAGTAACTCGGGTCTTAATCAGGATTAAGCGTATATATACTGTAATTGTTTATTACAAGATAGGTCCACTTTCAATGCGCATTTTCTGAGTTATAACCCGACGACATTGTTCAGGCAGGCGACAAGTTTGACGCTCAAGGGTTGGAATACTTCGAGTGTGTCCTGGCGTTTCCTGGAAGTTATCAGCTCCGTCTTTGGGGACTGTCTTGGACAAAGATTGCTTTAGCATCGCTGTCTGCAAACGCCTGTGTGCAAACTGCTGTAAAACTTTGTAAACCGACCACTGAACACAGGGTTATGTCTATTTTAACACAGGCAGTAGCCTAATATAGAACAAAAGTTATATTCGAAAGCTACCTCGCTACATTGCTGCATGACCTCCGTTCTACATTTAACAACCATATGTTCTCATATGACCTAATGTTTATTCAAGTGGAGGTCGCTATAGGGACACACCCCTGTGTGTAATAACAGCGAAGATCCTTATGCTTAAGTAAGTTACTGGGTGTCTAGATAGATGTGACGGGTCGAAGGTTGTAGGATGAAGAGGGTTGAGAGTGGTATAAGAACGTGTTACTGACAGTATGGTGGATTATTTCTGTCATTTCAAGATGTCGTGTCCCGATCCTGAAAGGCTGACGGCACTAAACGCCATCTATAGCGGTATGACGCAATAAAAGGCCACCGACAGCTGTGTGACGATACAAAAAACCATCTATAGCGATGTGACGGCACAAATAGCCACCGATAGCGGTGTGTCGGCATAAGAAGCCATCGATAGTGGTGTGATGGAACAAAAAGCCACCGATAGCGGTGTGTCGGCACAAGAAGCCATCGATAGCGGTTTGATGGCACAAAAAGCCACCGATAGCGGTATGTCGGAACAAGAAGCCATCGATAGAGGTGTGATGGCACAAAAACGCCACCGATAGTGGTGTAATGGTGCAACAATTCACCTAACACGATATGACAGCATGCATGACAAGTCACCGTAGCGGTGTGACGGCACAAAAAGCCACTTACATGTATAACGGTATGACGGCATAACATGCCACCGACAGCGGTGTAACAGCATTATCCACTTATAACGGAATGATGGCATAAAAACACCGATAGCAGTGTGATGGTTCAACAAGCCACCGACAGCAGTGTGACAACAACACCGACCAAAATGCGGTACGAAGAGATGGCGATACTGAATAGATCAACACCGCTCCTTCACCTCGGTAATATCGTTTTATCTGCCCGCCATTGTCGATCTTTCATCACGCCAATTCCCATTTCTGTATCTGTATCTATAAGTCGTAGAATCATATATAGGCGTTTACACGACTTTTACACACGATTTATTATTATGTTTTCGACCCCCGTTGTCGACGAAATCACAACGTGGGGATGCCAATGAGATACTGACGGGCCGACAACATGCTAACCCTGTGTTTGATGAATATTCATGTAAGAAATAAGGTCATCATGAATATGTATTGGCTATTGTTTATAATAGTATAAAAGGTATGCACAAATACTGTTTGGTTTTGGCAGAAACTGTATATATATTTAATAAGTAAACAGAACAGACTATGATCAGACATCTCCCATAGGGTTCGTCTTACTTGTACCTACTCTGTTTACAAATGCCTAAAATTGCGGCTCTATCAGATGCATGTTTAATGCAGAAAGACGTTTGGGCTATATTTGGTTCTGTGTCATAATTGAAGCCGCGAGTTAACCCTTCGCTTGCTATTCACGTCAATATACCTACCTGTAAATAGTGAAGACCCAGATGAGACAGCTCCTGCAGGAACTGTCTCATCAGGGTCTGCACTATTTACAAATTGATTGTGCAACTAGTGCACTCCAGAGCAGTGATTGCACAGCGAAATACTTGTACACAGTGAAGATATATGTAATTATACAACAGGGCATGGGTAAAGAAGGAGAAATGTATTTTAAAATTCAGCAAGCGAAGGGTTAACTTCTTTTTCAGTGTTGTTTTAGAAAGGTTTTACTGTATCATCTTGGAGAAAGTTTGAGTAACCGATAATCCAACAACTTATATACACATTTATGTTTACAGTTAAACACCGCTAGTTCGTGCACTAAAGTATCATTATCGATCTTTAGGTTGCAACCTAATGCAGGGTGAAAACCATGGAGCTTTCTGTGTGGCTTTCACCCTGCATTAAGCAGCCACCTGTCTAAACGGTTCTGGATTCTCCATTACTGAAACTTCAAACTATTGATTTTTTACTGATGTTTTGTTATTCTAATAAAGATAATGAACAGTGAAGATCCTTTTCAAATAATTCCTTTAAGCACAATCTGATCTGGATTTATACTATTTACCTATAAACCAATACCAGGACACTTGGCACGCATGCGCTAAATCTCTTGCTTGTTGTCAACGAGATGAAAATGACGTATTGCCTCACTCCTAACACTTTTAAGAGATTGTTCTGCAATTATTCACGCCATAAGATCACGCCATTACTCGACTCGAAGACATAAGGGCATGCCGAGCCATAAACAGATAAGCTTCATAAAAATTCCGGCTTCCTAACATTGCGCAGAGCTATAAATATTGATAACAAGTGAATTGGAGAGAAGATATAGCGCTTCGACACGTCTCGGTCCTGTCTATTAATTAGGAAGAGCATTTTCTCGTCCCTGCTTCATGTCTTTGTTGTCAAGCAACCCGCCTTTCACGGCAATAACTTCTTCTTAGAACTGACAGGCTTCTATTGGCAATTTCCATTTTAGCAAGGTGCATCCTTTATTGGTGTTGGAAATTCTTGTCTGTAGTGTTTGTTGCCTGCTTTACATTTTCAAAGTACAGTCTTTAACCATTCTTTTAAAATGGGATTAGAGTTTCAACCAATTTGAAGGCTGGTAAGACGATAAGTAACCCCGTGTCTCGTCTGGAATCAAACTGATTTCAAATATTATAATAAAAAGTCTCATGTGGATTTTAAAAAAAACCTTAAAGGTCAGGTAAAAGCATCTATCCGTTAGGAGACTAGCACTGTGGTCTGTTTCGAATTATTTCATTCAGGGGGAAGTTTGAGAATTGGTAAAATAATTTCGGATAGCACTACATATTGAAGGAAAAGTGAATGTCCCAAAGGTCTGTGTTTACATGAGGTGTGATCATGCTATAAAACTGCTTTGTGGTTCCTAGCTGGTCTTGCCATCAGCTGCAGCAAGGGCATAAAGTAATTGAAAGCATCTCTTGTGACAATATGCGATAAATAAATCCGGTTCTAGGAAACAGAAGACACGTCTGTGTGGTGCGGGGATCTCAATGACAACCTTAATTCAAGTAGGATTACTGGCTTAACGCATTACTTCTTGAATATTCAATAAGAAATATTGACACTATGAATATTTATTAGCTGATTTTTTCACTATGGCATATGAACACAGGAGCTGTTGGCCATGGAAGAAGCAGCGGATTCCACCAAAACAAGCAAACAGAGCAGACCCTGATCAGACGACTCATATAGGTCTGGGTCTCCCCTGTTTGCAAAGACGTCAGCATGTGTCACAATGGAGCAAATGCTTAACTATTCCTGCTAATCGCAATTTTATGGATATTTGAATATAACTTGAATCTACATCACACTCGACGTTTAACCCATTACTCCATAAATACGTCTTTGCAAACAGAGTAGACCCAGAATCCAGAGTAGTGGGGCTACTCGGTTTGCTTATGATTTAAAAAATATATATCCATTCTGTATATTCTGCGATGATCAAACATTGTGTGTCCATGTGCTATTATTTGTATACCTGTAGTTAATACTCATGATGTCATTATTTTTACATGAATATTCACGGAGTAAAGGGTTAATTGATGAATATGAGGCGACAACCTGTGTGACACTAGCTATGAGGTTATTTTAAACATGGAGATCATATAAATAATCACATTGTTTTAAATTGCTTCGGACGCGATTAATGGTGACAGAAAGTTTTGAAATCAGAATTTTCGTGGCTATAATGACGAATTCGTGATCATATTTTTTTGTACACAGTTTGGATCCTAATAAGACGCCGAGTACCTTGATGTCTCACCAGGACCCGAATTATTTTTACTCACATTATGTTTCTGAAAAGAAAACTGCCACTTTGATTCGGATACAGACGGTAATCTACACAGGTACCTGATCCTGCAGACTCGAAATTAATACATATAAGACAATCTAAAAATAGCCATCCGATCTGCCATAAAGTAGAACCCCTCTAAAGTTACCCGTCAATGAATAAATAATGTCTTTAAAAGCAGGTGACTGCTTAATGCAGGACGAAAGTAATGCAGGAAGCTCCAATAGGAGCTTCATACATAACTATTTTCTTGTAATCGATGGTTTGAGAGTCCGAGGGAAAATACACATGCAGATAGACAAGAATAAAGTTAGTGAGGGGATTCTCGTATTGAGCGTCATGTTCGGTATTATAAACCTTAATCACCAGCATTGAAAAAAGGCAAATCATGTTAAACAAATAAATGTATGTGACCTTACATTGTGTGTTTCCATTTTGACCAGTTAACTCATTCTCTCCTAGGCTATTTTTAGATCCAACATTTTGAGTTAATCTACCGAAAAGGAGTATCAATTGTAGAAAAAAGGAGAGTTGCAGAATTGTGTAGTATTGACACCATTGTGATAAATGCTCATATCGAGCAAATGCTCTATTTATCACGATGGTTTCACAATGTGAATTTTAAAGAGGTGCAAAAATGCGTCACTAGGTGGTAGTGTGTTAATAGCTTAGATTTATTAAACCTTTCCCTGTTGAATATTCATGTAAGAAATAATGACACCATGGATGTTTATTAGCTCAATATTTATAATAATATTTTTTTCGAGGGAATTTTATGCTTCAACAAACACTGAAGATTCAGATCTATATGTCAATAGCAAACAGACAACATCCTGATTATCAGATGACCCCTACTGGAGCCGTCTGATCTGGGTCTACTTTGTAAAGGCTTCGATAGGTGTGTTTATGAGGTCAATGTGTGTCTATGAGATCAAAGGTTAAATGTCACACGCGTCGCTGCTGTCTTTTTTGTAACTTTTGGTAAAAGATTCGACATAATGACTTTTAGATATGCATGAAACGCGAAACACATTTAGGCAGTGACCATCAAGATATGATCAATCTTGACTCAGAGATGTCATTGTATGACCACAGTCCAGAGAGGCTACTTATCTCTGAAAATCTAATTCATTTGATCCCAGCATCATTAATTTTCATGCACCTTATCGGTCTATGCATTGTTTAGGAATCGCCCTTGTGGAGTTTTAATGAGATTTGAATTAATTTTCAGTTGTCCGCTACTATCGGTCATGCTGTCAAAGTATCTGAACGACCATGGTGTGAAGGTGGGCAGAAAATTAATGCACGTTTTTTCTAAAGAAGAACGGTGCCGAACAGATAGCCACCAGCGTCTTGTATCCGTCTTGCACGCGAGCTTTTGTCAGGCTGGACATCATTTCATTACTGATGACATTTAGAGGACAGGTGAGGTGTAATAGAATATGAAAACATATCGCCGTCGTCTTTATTGTCCAGGGTGACCATAGCATGAATAAATGTTAAAGTAACTGTGATAAACGAAATGGAAAAGAAAGATGCGTTATAGGATAAAAAGGGTGCTACACAAAAGAAAATACAGAGATGGGCAGGTGATTAAAAGTGATTCTATCTCGTCTTAGTTTTTGTTTGACCACAAATACATTAAAATTCATACAGACTTGTTTTTAAGCTTTGCGCGTGCATTTGAGACTCCGCGGGTAACCCAATTTATGCCATTCGGCTTAGCTGGAGAAGTGCAGCGCGTTAGAAAATGATAATGTAACTGATTATAAATGGGCAAATGGACACCAAACCTTTAAAGTCTGCTATAACCTGCATGTCACTTCACTGTTAGGGGAGCCAATAACGGTGCGTACTCAATTACTAAAATTGCCATTTCTCCATTAAACACTCTGTTATGACCACCCTTTAGAATCGTCTCGAAGAGACGATTCTAAAGAGTGGTCACAACATAGGATTGAGTGGAGATTTAAAGAATTTATTCTTGAGTATGTTTTAATATACGCATCTTATTTGGACATCTGCTGGGCTAACCCTTTAAACATTCATGTCACTTCTCGACGGTTAAAAATTCAGATGTTTTGTTACTGAAAATATATGTTTAATTATGCTATCGTCCTGCAATGTTTTGTTCAGGTTTGGCAACGTTTAAGTAAACTCCAAGTGTAATTAAAGAGAAAACCTAAACTTCATAGACTACATGTTCAAGGTTAATTCAATGAAGTTAAACTCATAATCGGATATATTTCATCTGAATGGCCCTGTTGTACAGATATGAACATCTAGTCCTGTTTATAGAACGCTTGATTATAATACAGTAAAACCTCTTTAAAGTGGCCTCCTAATTGATTTTTAATGCTGAGCTTAAATGCACGTGGTACAATACACTTGGTGTAGGACGAAAGCCGTATAGAAAGTTCCTTCATTCGTCCTTATTGTAGGAAATGACTCGGGGCACGTGTTTTAGATTGCACCACCGGAATAACGATGACAACATACTGTCAAATTTTAGTCACAATCTGTCAAACAAAGAGACGAAATACAAATGCCAAATACATATTAGCTGTAACTTGCGGAAATGCCCGAGACGCCATGCCATGACACACATAATCTAAGAACTTAACCACACACTATTGTTACACATAACTGACCTTTATTAAAACTTTACTCCATGAGTGTTCATCATAAGTATTAATAATATTAATCGTTATAACGAAACGTAAACTCAGAAATGTTTGGTCTTGGAAGAGCCTGTAGAAACGTATCTAGCAAACAGAGCAGACCCAGATCAGACGGTTCCGGTACTCTAATTGAAAAGGTGTAGCAAGAGGTTAGTAAGAAGTAAAGGGTTAAATCTATTTAACTTATCTTGGTTTAGTTCTAAATTGAGTAGCTTCCATTTTTTTAAATCAATATTAACCCTTTCCCTCATATTGACGACTTTTGACGAGTTTGTAAAAGTCACTTTGTAAAACCATTGTGATAAAAAGAGCATTTGCTCCTATAGGAGCAAATGCTCTATTTATCACAATGGTTTCAAACTACAAAATTCTAAAAAAAATCCTTTTCTCTAATTAATGCTCCTTTTCGGTAGATTAATTCGAAGATGTTGTATCTAAAAATAGCCTATGAGGTAATGGGTTAATAGGTCAACAAGGTCATTGGCGCCTTTGCAAACAGAAGCCGTCTGATCAGGGTACGAGTATATCCTCTCTAGCTTTGAAACAATATAGACACGATTATACAGTCTCTTCCATGGCAAAACCTTTGTGAATATGCCATAATAAAAATGCATCTTATTCGTATGCAAATATCATTACAGTAAAACCTCTCCAAACCGGACGTTAAAATTGGTATAATTATCGGTCTTGGAGACAGGTGTGAGCTTAATGCAGGGTGAACATCATGCAGAAAGCTCCTCTAGGAGCTTCCTGCATGACGTTCACCCTGTATTAAGCAGCCACCTGCCTAAAAGTATCTAAATTCTTCTCTACTAAAATTCCGGTTTAGAGAGGTTTTACTGTATTTCTTATACGAATATTCATAGCGTCAAGGCTAAATAAATGAATCTGAACTTCTTGGTTGAATACGGTCTCCTTATGTTTCAACAGTCTCGTGCTTGGGACGCAATGCTTATTTCAAACAGTGTTCCCGACCCAGAGGTTATAAAACATTTAGTTGATTCTCAAGCACCTGACCAATCAGATTCTGGAGAATGATCTCGGAATCATACTCAGAAGGTTTATAACCTTGCACCTTGGTTCCTAGTTTCTACCAATGAACAAAACAAACAGGTGTGTTTGGTTCTCAGCTTCAACGATTGTACACAATACAGGGTTTTTCAGTTGGTTATTTGCACAGATTTTACAATTGGCCACATTCTCTATAGGTCCGCCTGTACATTTCTCGATTGGACAAGACAAGATTGCTGGATCGATACAGTGTCTTAAGATGCATTGGAAGACTACACAGGGAGCAACAGGGTCGGTTTTATTGGACCGACAAATATGATATCGCTTTCTGTCAAATCAGCCTTGAGTTCAGCTAACAGTAACAGTTACAGTTTTATGCAACTGTTCGCAATTTTTAAGACCGAAATGTTGCGAATACTTCTGTAATCGCAACATTTCGGTCTTAAAACTCGCAAACAGTTGCACAAACTTGCGACAGTTACTGTTAAAATGGCAATCCCTATAATAAACGCATATATTCAATAACATCATAAGGCTTGGTATTTGTTATGTTTATTATTATTATTATGAAGATTATCAATTTGAATTTATATCCAAAAATATCCATGTGAAAACAATATAAACCGTTTTCATAGATACTAAGATTTTTTGTTCTTCAACAACATAGTGTTGGCCTATGTCGAACAGTTAAAAAACTAAAGTGGAAACTGAATAAATACTAATACATTACCGAATAACATCGGGACTTCGATATCAAGCATATGAAGGTTTTGTTTTCTTCGGTGTTTATTTGATTGGTTTTCTTGGACTACAATTCTATTCACCATATAAAGTATAACAGAATGCTGGTATGTTTTGTATTCTATGCATTTTAAACACGTTGTTAGTAGAGACAATCACCTTGTAACTGAACAGGAAAGATTATTTGTAGGAAACCTTTGACGAACATGTCACACGTACTATCCTCGCGTACATTTCCTAATACATGTACGCTACTTGTAAGACATATGTGTATTTACAGTATAAACCTGGTCAAAGATACGTTCATTGTACATGGTGAAACATTTAGAAAATTTAATAAAATGCAATAAAAAAATAGTTGTAACATTAAACCCCGCCAGTTCGAAGACTTAAACAAGTACAGTAAAACCTCTCTATAACGACAATTAAATTATATCAACTATTTTGTGTAAAAGGCAGGTGGATGCTTAAAGCAAGGTGAATGTAAAACAGAACGCTCCTATAGGAGCGTTCTGTTTTACTTTCACCTTGCTTTAAGCAACCACCTGCCCAAAATATCAACTTATTAACACAATTTAGTGGTCGTTATTGAGAGGTTTTACTGTAAAAGTATTATTCTATAAGACAGCCGGCAGCTTAATGCAGGGTGAACATAATGCAGAAAACCCCTCTAGGAATTTTCTGTATGACTCTCACCCTGCATTAAGCATTCACACTTCATTAAGCATCTCTAAAATTTCATACTGTCGGATGTTTACTGTACATGCATATGTTCTATACCTACCCGCCATTCTCTATCTTGTACATGCATATGTTCTATACATACCCGCCTATCTCTATATTGTACATGCATATGTTCTATACCTATCCGCCAATCTCTATCTTGTACATGCATATGTTCTATATCTACCCGCCAATCTCTATCTTGTACATGCATATGTTCTATATCTACCCGCCATTCTCTATCATGCTGCTACTCGGTAGAATTGCATGTTTTATCTAATACTCTTGTGAGATGATACATGGAGATAACCCCCTAAATAGTAAATACATGTTTTACTCCTTAACCCATTGCCTCATAGGCTATATTTAGATACAACCTCTTTGAATTAATCTACCGAAAAGGAGTATTAGTTAGTGAAAAGGAAAATTTTAGAATTTTGTAGTTTGAAACCATTGTGATAAATAGAGCCTTTGCTCCTATACGATCAAATGCTCTATTTATCACAATGGTTTCACAAAGTGACTTTTACAGAGTCGGCAAAGGTCGTCAATATGAGGGAAAGGGTTAAATGTTTAGAATGCAATGTTTCCATATTCTTGTATTGAAATGAAAATACAACGAATGTACAATGTACGATTATCACGCACACTCTGGACACATGCCTTTAAACAGTTCCTTATCAACCCTTTACTCTATGAATATTCATGTCAGAAATGATGTCTTTACTACTGCTTAACTGAATTTTGTAATGATATGTGAACACAGATATTGTTTGGTCATTGCAAAAAATCAGATCTATACATACATACAATTCCATAAACGAACTATGTTTGCAAAAAGGCATTAAATGCGTATCTATGGAAAACGTGGTTAACTGAATTTTATTAAATGATATACGCTACGCTTGATAAATTAACAAAATTGATGCACATGTCTATGTATACACTTACTAACAACGAACTACGAATATTAACTATCGACATTTTGATCCGACATGTGTTGCGTCATTTACACAAAGTGTGTGAATATCATCATTCACTTGCATGGACGTGACAAGTCGTCATTTACTCCAGATAAACAACAATGTGTTGAAATATCACGTACATAATGTAACTTATTAATAGTTTTGTATCCATTTAGGTGTAGTATATTAATAAATCACTCCTATACGCAACCTTTTACGCGTTTGCAAACTGAGTAGACCCAGATCAGACGGCTCCTATAGGAGCCGTCTGATCTGGGTCTTTTCTGTTTGATTTTAACATGATATAGATCTGATTCTACAGTTTTTGTCAAAGTAAAATGTTTCCTTGAAAAGTTTACATTAACCAATCAGCTAATTGATATTCACGATGTCATTATCTAGCACATGAATATTAAAATTTTAACAGGGAAAGGGTTGATACAAATGTAGTTTTAGTTGTAACATCTACATAATTATGCAATAGCCCTCATTAGCATCTAATCTAACATAGCTGTTCTTGATGACTTTGCAAACTAAGTACATCCTGGTCAGGATTTGTTCTATTTGCCTTTGAAATAATATACGAGTTGATCTATAACCGACATATTTTGAAATTAACAGTGTTAATAGGGATATTTCTGTGATACTTATATTTTAAGATAATACCTGTGATAGTTATTGATAATGATACCGTGACTCTGTGTGTCTTGCCACTAGAAGCAAGGACCACAATGGAAATAAGGAACATATTTTCCTTTTTTGTGTAATCCTTGGTTTCTAGTGCACATTACATGGCTTTTTATATGTTGTCTTCGTTATGTTTTGCCATGTTATGTACACTTTTTACCGAACTAAATCTATCTATCTTTCTATCTATCTATCTATCTATCTATCTATCTATCTATCTGATCGGATTCTACAGTTTCTGAAATGGCCAATTTCCCCCTTGTTCATTGGCCACTAAAGGAAAGTTATTGGATAGTCATGAAATCATGAGTTCTTGTATAAAAGTACATGCGGGAAAACGTTAATTACTAGTCGACAGCGTCATCATGATGAGTCCTTGTGCGTCATAGATGGCGCCAGCCCATAGGGGCATGTAGATGTATTGCTATACAAACAGAAGTAAAAGTATCGTGCTATGGTTACAGATGTCGCTGACAACTTAATCTGAATGCTTTAACCCATTCCTGAGTTATTTTTTGACCCAAACTATTTGAATAGATATGCTGAAAATGAACATTTACTAGAGAAAATGGAAAAACAGAATTGTGTAGTTTTTAAATCATCGTGATAAATAAAGCATTTTGCTCCATAGGTGCAAATGCTCTATTTATCACAATGGTTTCGAATGGTTTCGAAAAGTAACTTTTACAGAAGCGTCAAAATGCGTCAGTAGGAGGATAGCCATTAGAGTTAACCAATTCCCTCGGCATTGTCTTGAAAAGATGGAATATTTTGAATTCAATCAGTATAAATAGTTTACCTTTTCTGTGGGCATTGCAGACTGTGATTAGAGGAACCTTCTTTTCTGTGTCTACACCGTTTGCAAAGACCAGTCAGGTTTCAAAGGTTAAAATATATTTATTTCTTCCTTAACCTTTAGCCTGCTACAGGCTTATGTGTGATTGATTATACAAATAGATTCGACCCACATCAGACGCCGAGTAACTGGGTGTCTCATCAAGGTCCAAATTGTTTGATACCCTGACCGGTTTTTTTTTAAAAATAAAAAGAAATACAAGATAAATCAACTGTAACAACTGAATTGGATGACATTTTAAAGACTAACAATAAAAGGCTTAAGGTTAATTTCAATGTCTATGATGACATCTATATGTAACACGTAATATAAGACTGTATAGTATATATAATTTATTGTATCTATTGAAACAGGAACATGTATAAGTAAAACTTGAGTATTTATCATTTAAACAGGGGGCGAGGACACCGGTTTTACTCGCTTGATCTTAAAGAAGAATGGTTTAATGCTCTCTCTTAATACAAAGACAAAATTGAGATGCACTTTTTGTAGAGGTTTTTGCAAATCGACCATGTTTCCTGTCAACTCAAATCTAAATTTACTCCTCTGGAAAGCCAAGTCATTCTCAACCAAATACATGTCATAAATTATACAAATATATATATATATATACATTTTACGAAATATACGTTGTATTATATACAATAGAACCTGTATTAAGCAGTCATCAAAAAGAGGTCTAATTATGGGTCTGTAAGGCAGGTGGTAGCTTAATGCAGGTCAAAAATAATGCAGAAAGCTTTCTGCATTATGTTTGTCATGTATTAAGCAACTACATGCTTTTTAAGACCTGTAGGTTCAATAAATGAATGACCGCTTAGGACAGGTTCTATTGTAGCAAGAATACCAATTCGAGTTTCATCATTAAATGCTATTCTGTTCGAAGGTCCGTCTTTTCTTAGACGAATCACTTATTGTGTCTGTCTTTCTCTATGAGTTCCTCCGTCCAAAGACCTACGAAAACAAAAGACCTATGATAACACGTGTGTTTTCAGAGGTCTTTGCTCCGTCTTGATTGCGGCCTGCCACTATCTGTTTCTGATCTACCTATGTATGTCTATTCAGCCATTTACCCGATAAATATTCATGTAAGAAATAATGACTGAATGAATATCAATTACGTGTAGGTGATTTTTAAAAACTTGAGAACGAACTCAGACTCAACTAAAAGTTTTATAAGCATGGACCCTGATCTATGTTATTCGATGAGCAGAATAGATCCTAATCATACGGCTTCTAGTGGGGCCATCAGATCCGAGTCTTCACTGTTTGCAAAGGCGTACAATGCATCTCTATAAGGTAAAAGGTTAAATGGATTATGGAATAAAAAGCCACACATTTGGCGAGCGAACTGCACCAAAGACAAAGTATTAATCTTCTTGAAACTCGATTACGGTCGGTCGTTATTGTGATCAAGAGAGCCGTTAATAACGATCAGGCTAAATGTATTCTAGTCGTGTATGGTAAAACCTTTCTAAACCAGACATTTAATTTAGTATTAATACTGTTCTGTAAGACAGGTAGCAGCACCATGCAGGGCGAAAGGCATGCAAAATACTCCTCTGGGAGCTTTCTGCTTGACTTTCACACTGCATTATTCAGCCACCTGCCTAAAGTATCTAAACTGTTCTCTACTAGAATTCCGGTCTAGAGAGATTTTGCTGTGTATCGCCCAGTCTGATGACAAAATGAGAGACTGGTTACTCTTTGTATTCAGGAAATTTCATACTGGAATGGCCTATTATCGGTAATGGTTTGGTCCAGCTCATAAATGGTTTAGTTGGCTAGATGAATATGGTTGACAAACAGTGTGGACCCAGATCAGAGGGTTCTGATCTGAGTATATACCGTTTACAAATGCCAGTGAACTTGTTCACCAGCATTCAAAAGGCCAAACCTCTAATAATAATTTCACAGAGGAAAATTATCCCATAAAGCCTCATGGAAATAATGGTCTTGAAACTATTTGTTAATAAAGTGTCAGCATCACCAATATGCTACAAGATATAGTTAATAGACACCGCGACGTCCAATATTTTATCTTGAAAACCTGCGACAGATTGCAGAAAGATTCGGTTGCCTTAAGCGATGGACCTGGCAACGGAGTAATGAAATAAACCTGATTTATCTAAATCACCACCGTGCATGACAAGCAAGGGATGATGTCTGACAAACGCCGAGGCTTTCCGAATAAGGTGAAAAATTATCCGGCAGAAGGGTGGACAAACTGTAACGACTGTTGCCTGAATCTCACAAAAGACGTGTTTTCTATAATTAAGTGTACACTTGGTACGGACTAGGCAATAAACCTCGAAATAAATGTCGTTCAGGCTATCCGTAATTTAATGTATGTTTGCGGTGACCGACCGATCAATATACATGTTACATCCTACTCATATTCTTTTTCAAAATCTCAGAAAAAATTAGGACCATTTGTTTTTTATTTTTGTCATAGTTCAGATAACTAATCTGAACTATGACAAAAATAAAAAACAAATGGTCCTAATTTTTTCTGAGATTTTGAAAAAGAATATGAGTAGGATGTCATTTGTGACGCGACATACTGGGTGGATAATATATTTAATAAGTAGTGCACTAAATACTGACCAAGTGATTCTAGTAAGTGTGCACACATGTGGGTGGTACTGAAAATGGGCTGACTAGCCTTTATCTAATGAATATATCCATGTAAGAAATAATCACTGTATGGATATACTTTACATGAACTCTTATAATGGCTTAACTATCTACATAGGAAGCATTGACCATGGTAGAAAATGTGGAAGAGTATTTATAGATTCTATATTAGTCCATGGGCAAACTGAGCAGACCCTGATCAGACAGCTCCTACAGGATATGTCTGATATGGGCCTACCTTGTTTGCAAAGGCGCGGAAAGGTGGCTCTTTAAGTTAAACTGGTTATTGGGTGATAAACTTTTACAAGAGGAAGACATAGACGTATCCATCAATTCTAACCCATTACTACATAAATATTCATGTAAGAAATAATGACGTCATGAGTATTAATTAAGATTAATTTGTTATAATAGTACATGCACATGGGAATATTTAGCAATGGCAGAAACTGTGCGAGCATATCTATATTGCATCCTAAGCAAACAGAGCCGGTCCTGATCAGACGGCTCCTACAAGAACCTTCTGATCTGGTCCTATTGTGTTTGCAAATGCGTAAAAATGCGTATTTATGGCGTAAAAACTTGTGCGTAGGTCACTGCAAACAACCGATTATAAATATAAATATGTCAGTTTCGCTTTCAACAGTATAGCATACCGTTTCACTGTAGTCTGTTGATACGTTTAAAATATTGTTCAGGATCCAACGCCTTGCAAATAATAACGGTCCAGGTCTGGTGCAAATCAGAGACTGATCTGAGATCAAGTTACATTATAATATTGTCTGATCTAGATTCATGCCGTTTATTATGTTTGTCATTTGATTGTCTTTTGTGTCATTTGATTGTCATTTGTGACGCGACATAGAATCATGCTTAGATTTTCATATCAAAGCCTGCATATTAATTGAATTATTGTTTTCATTACCAGCACGAGTGGTGACAATGAATCATACTCGGCTCAATTCTTTGATCTCGGGGTTTAAAAATAATTCAATTAGTTTAAGAATCAGCGAGTGTATTTCAATGCAGGTTTCGAAATTTAAAGAGCATTAACACATCTCCACAATGGCCTATTCTGAGATTCAAAAGTTACATTCTGTCATTTTTCCAGCAAATCAATAAACACTAAAAGTTGTACTCGTATACACAGAGGTCCAGATTACATCTTTTTAAGAATAATTTCTTAACCCATTCCCTCATAGGCTATTTTTAGACCCAACCTCTTTAAATAAATCTACCAAAAAGGAGCATTAACTAGAGAAAATGAACATTTTTAGAATTGTGTAGTCCTGAAACCATTGTAATAAATAGAGCATTTGCTCCTTAGGAGCAAATGCTCTATTTATCACAATGGTTTCAAAAAGTGACTTTTACAAGCGTAGAAAGGCGTATTTGTGGAGGAAAGGTTTAAAGAGTGGTCACAACATAGGGTTTGATGGAGAAATGACGAGGTTAGTGCTTGAGTACGCACATTTATATGTTGCTCTACATGTACTTATCACAGGTGCCCTTCGCATGCTATGTCTCAACAACAGCAACAACTCCATCACTAAAACATTACTTTTAATCACATGTCATAAGTATCTGAAACATACTAAAAGATAGTTTTCTGACCCAACCAAAAAAAAAGTTACCAAGTTACTTATTATACAGAGCAGGGGTGTTCGCGGAGAAAAAAAACACATTTCATTTTTAGGGGGGTTTGGTCAGAAAACTATCTTTTGGTATGTTTTAGATATGTATGACATGTGATTAAAAATAATGTATTTTTAATGGAGTTGTTGTTGTTGCTGCAAAGCATGCGAGGGGCACCTGTGGTACATACAGTAAGACGGGTTTACAGCGACCATTAACAGCCACCATTGCCTCCGCGTCGATATTAGAACATTTACAATGCTACAAACCTTTATCATTTACTCCTTGAATATGATTAATTGGTATAAGAGCAGAATTGTAGAATTATATATACAGTAAAACCTCTCTATAACGGCCACTAAATTACATCAAGTATTTTTTGTTAAAGCAGGTGGCTGCTTAAAGCAAGGTGAAAGGTGTTTTACTTTGACCTTGCTTTAAGCAGCCACCTGTCCTAAATGCGAACTTATTAACTCAATTTAGTGGCCGTTATAGAGAGGTTTTACTGTATATTATATCATCATAAGCAAACAGAGAAGACACTGGTCTGACGGCTCCAACATGAGCCGTCTAATCTGGATCTACTCTGTTAGCAAACGCATAGAAAGGCGTATTTATGGATTAACTGGTTAATAAAGTCATCACAAACAATGGCTGATATGGGTCTATCGAAAGCGAGGAAAAAGCAAGTGACCGAATCCACGAAGAAAACAACGAAAGCAACGTGGTCCAAATGAGTATATGATTATATATAATTTTAGAGGCGATAGATTCCGGCACTTCTCCGCTGGTTTCCGCTGCATTCCTGATTTCTTTTAAAGCTCTATAGCATAAGGCAAGTTTCACGTTATATAGATGCTGAAACTAAAGTAAATATTTTTTTGTGTAAATAATCCATTAAATCAGAGCAATTGATTATTACCTGGATATTTCGGCTTTATCGCAAAGCCTTCGTCAACACACTGAGATGTGGTCAGTGGGTTTCACATGACTTTGAGTCGTCACGTGACACAAGGAGAGGATCATACACTGTTTGCAGTTTCAGTCCCTCGTCTCGGTTGAGTGATGGTCGCCGCTGTTTTATAAGAATGGCTTCTTTCACTCTACGTTTAAGATGCATTTCTTCTGACGTCAAGACTTTGGTACAGCGAGGGTCAAAGTTGTGACCAGTGGTTTCACAGTGTTCATGTAAAGCTGAATTGGATCTAGACACATGCTCTTTTAGTCTTGTTTCCAGAGGTCTACCTGTCTCTCCAACATAGTCATGTCTGCATTCCTCACACTTAACATAGTAAACTACGCCACATTTCTTCAATTTGTCCGTTTTGTCAAATTGAAGAAATGTGGCGTAGTTTACTATGTTAAGTGTGAGGAATGCAGACATGACTATGTTGGAGAGACAGGTAGACCTCTGGAAACAAGACTAAAAGAGCATGTGTCTAGATCCAATTCAGCTTTACATGAACACTGTGAAACCACTGGTCACCACTTTGACCCTCGCTGTACCAAAGTCTTGACGTCAGAAGAAATGCATCTTAAACGTAGAGTGAAAGAAGCCATTCTTATAAAACAGCGGCGACCATCACTCAACCGAGACGAGGGACTGGAACTGCCAACAGTGTATGATCCTCTCCTTGTGTCACGTGACGACTCAAAGTCATGTGACACCCACTGACCACATCTCAGTGTGTTGACGAAGGCTTTGCGATAAAGCCGAAATATCCAGGTAATAATCATTGCTCTGATTTAATGGATTATTTACACAAAAAATGGACAATCCAGAGCAAGAGAACAATCTTCATTGTTGTAAAGTAAATATGTTACACAATATCGGCGAAAATTTGAGCAGCATACATATTTAAGCCGTATTAGCTTGATCCTTGAGCTGATGAATATTCATGTAGGAAATGATGACATTGTGGTGAAATTTATAATTATTAATGGTTATATGAAAACATGATGTTTGGCTATGGCAAAAACTGTAAATCAATCCTATATTATTTAATTAGCCAACATGGCAAACCCTGATTACGTGGCTCCATAAAGAGGTCATCTGGTATTGGTCTACTATGTTTGCAAATGCATCAAAATGCGTCTCTGTTATAAAGTGACGATGCGAGACGACATTACTGCAGCAAGTTCCCATGGTTTTAAAACACGCATAACTATAGACAGTAAAACCCCGCTAATGCGACCACCTAAAAGAGGTATAATTCTGGGTGCTAGATGCAGGTGGTAACTTAATGCGGGACAAAAGTAATGCAGAAGCTCCGAGTTTTCTGCATTACTTTTGCCCTGCATTAAGCAACCACCTGCTTATTGAGACATTTATGTTTATTCATTAAGTGGTCACATTAGAGGGGTTCTACTGTATGTTGCTGTCGCTGTAACGGAGTTCGTCTGTACTAAATAACCCCTTTAATCGATAGATTTGACGCCATGTGCAAACAAAGTAGACCCAAATAAGACGGGTCATATAGGAGTCGTCTGACTAGGGTCTTTCTGAGGGAATAATATAGTTCTGATTCTACAGTGTCTGCAATAGCCAAATAAAACTGTACTCATATGCCACAATAATAATTCAGCTATTAATTATTCATGTTCTCATTATTTCTTACATGAATATTCATGAGGTCAATGGTTAAAGTGGGTAAAAGTCCATATTATAATAATGAAGCTTCATAAAATATGAAACTCTCCCATCTGAAAACGGTCAAACAATCGGACTGTGAGTATAGTAGAACCCCTCTAATACGACCACTTAATGAATAAACATAGGTGTCGTTATAAGCAGGTAGTTGCTTAATAGGTGTCGTTATAAGCAGGCGGTTGCTTAATGCGGGACAAAAGTAATGCAAAACGCTCCTCTAGGAGCTTTCTGCACTACCTTTGTCCTGCATTAAGCTACCACCTGCCTCTACCACCCGGAATTATACCTCTTTTAAGTGGTCGCATTATAGGGGTTTAACTGTATACTAAATATTGTATCACCGCCTTTACCTCATGAATAGCTTTTACAAGATTTCATGACTTCATGAATATTTATTAACTGAAAGTTTTACAATAGTATACGAACGCAGGATTTTAGACTATGTCAGAAACTGTGGAATAAGTTCTATAGATTTATTGCTTTTTATTTTAAGAAAACAAACATACCCTGGCCAGACGGCTCTTTTCTGAATATATTGTTTGCAAAGAAGTCACAGTCATCTCCGTCGGGGAAAGGGTTAAAATTGTTACCTACACACAGCAACATTTTGCTTGTAACCCTTCCCCTGCTATGAAAAATAATGTCTGCTGATATTTGGATTGAACACAATTCTATTTCCGATTCGATCAAACTTAGAACCATTGACAGAGTCTTAAGACATGGTTCTACTGTACTCGAATTACCGTCAGTATTCGATCAAATAGTACTGACACTGGCCAAACAGCTCTTGAAAGTACAGTTTGACCATGGTCTTCACTGTTTGCTACTACATGATTTTCAGTCATAAAGTATTCAAAGTTATCAAATGATGTCAGCTTTATTCTGATTTTTAACCCGTTCCCTCATATTTACGACTTTTGATGACTCTATAAAAGTCATTTTGTGAAACCATTGTAATAAATAGAGCATTTGCTCCTATAGGAGCAAATGCTCTATTTATCACAATGGTTTCAAACTTCAAAATTCTAAAAAAAAGACTTTTCTCTAATTAATGCTCCTTTTCGGTACATTAATTCAAAGAGGTTGTATCTAAAAACAGCCTATGAGGTAATGGGTTAAATCCATACAGAGGCGGAGTGGATGCCAAATGCTCAACCTTTTCAACCCTGTTTGTCAAAGTGGAATATACCAAATTACCAAGAATAGAGTCCACTCTGTCGAATAATAAACAGTGCAGACTCTGATCAGAATGCTCCTCTAGGAGCCCACTGATCTGGGTATACACTGTTTGCAAATGACGGTATATGATTGTCCCGGCTTAGAAAGGTTAATGCAATTAGGGTTATTCCAATTACAATGTAGTTCAATATCTGACTATATGTCGTTTTGCTAAGGGACTAGTCTGGCTCCAAACTGTAAATGTCGCAAATTCTATGCCGAAAAGCAGACACAAGCTGAAATGCAGACGAGAAATCCATTTCGACGGAGTGCTATTAGTCAAGGGTAAATATATAACTCGTCACATTCTAAATAAGTGATTGTTTTTTTAAAATCATAACGTTTAAAACCAAATGTTTTGAATTATGATGAGACGGCGAGTAACCAAACTGCTCCTTTAAATCCAAACGGTTTGTTAAACAAATCATCTGACACCCGATCACTAGCGTGCAAGAAGTAAGAGTAAGGGACTATGTGAAAGCATTATGGACTAATGGAATGCTGTCGTTAATCTTCTTCCTTAGACACTTTCTAAGATTTATAGATGAAACAAAGTCGCTTTCATTCGTGCATCGGACTTATAAAATTTCCATTTACATATTGCAAAAGATATGATCACCTTTTATATCGCTCCACGGTTGAAACTTGTGACAATAAAATGACAAGAATAGATCGCTAACAGATTATGGGAGAGTTTGTGTCGTAACGTCTGAAAGACACTTTCACAAATAAATAGGATAAAAGTGAAAGGGTTTCAATATTTATGACAATATGCAAGGTAAGACTGCATGCAGCCCTCAACACATAAAGCTCAATAGTAACGGCTCTTATATCAGAGGTTCAGATAAAATGCGTATATTTAAAATATTTTCTAGAATAACTTCTTTATTTCTCCACTAAACCCTATGATGTGACCACTCTTTAGAATCGTCTCTTCGAGACGATTCTAAAGAATGGTCACAACATAGGGTTAGGTGGAGAAATGACGATTTAAGTATCTGAGTATGTACATATTGCTGCGTTATATGATGAGTACATAATTATACATATGCGTCTTAATTATACGTGTTCCCCGTAATTTTCGTTTAATAATCGAAGAAAATGACACGAGAAAGCCTTTCAACTCTTTACTCCAGTAATAATGACATCACGTAAAAAATAATGACATCGTGAATGTTAAATTGATGATTTTTATTATGGCATGTGAATACAGGAATTGTTGTCCATGGCAGAAACTGTACAATCAGATCAATAGTCAGTAAAACCTCTCTATAACGACCACTATAGTGTGTTGGTTAGTTGGTATTTAGGGCAGATGGCTGCTAAAAGCAAGGTGAAAGTAAAACAGAACGCTCCTATAGGAGCGTTCTGTTTTACTTTCACCGTGCTTTAAGCAGCCACCTGCCTTTAACACAAACTACTTGATGTAATTTAGTGACCGTTATGGAGAGATAAAGAGAGTAGATAGCTCTTACGGGAACTCTCAGATCTCGGTTTACTCTGTTTACGAAGTCGTTAAAAGACATATATACATGTATTGAGTTAATGGTTATATCCACGTGGACAGTTGGCAAAAAATATATTCACGAATGCCTGCAAATTCGCTTCCTGTAGGATAAAAATAATCTTAGTAAGACAAACTGTTTCCTTTGTAGTTATCTATTTCGTTGTTAAATATTGTCGTCTGTAAATGTTACCGTCTTCTTATTTATTAATTTTCTCCTTGCTTCATAAAAATAATGATAGTACCAGTTTGAATCCAGATGAGACGCCGAGTAACTCGGCGTTTCATCAGGGTCAAACTGTTTGCAATGAGTTAACCTGTCATCAGAATATCTGACAGCCAAGTTTGTTTTGATCTAGCTTAGATAATATTCATTTAAAAGTTCGCCAGCCAAAACAATAAATGCTAAATACAGCCCTCGACTGCATGCTGTCTTGCGGTGGTCAGCAAGACACGTCTCGTGAGAAAATAGACGATTCTGTCAAGATTAGACCTGTAAAATATCCTGACAACTCCGAGATGCTTGCAATATGGAGGACGTAATGTTGTCTTCACTTTACACGCCTTCTTAACTGGAGAGTTTGACGCCATTGTAGTAATCTCCGGGCCTCGTGCTAGGTGACGGTGTCTCGTTCAGCACCTGGTCAGAACTTCGGTACTAAGGTGATGTGTTTGTGCTATTTTAGTCACCTGCACAAAGCCTATAATACTATTCCTTTTTACAGATACAGCCAGACTTGTAAACCGGGGGTGCTAACACAGACTCGTGTTTTTGACAGCCTCGCTCGTATTTCAATATAGTCCCTTGCGTCAGAATCTGATTACTTAGTCTTGGAGCAGCCTTAACCCTTATCATGCTAAGCGCGACTTTGTTGGTATTTGCAAATAGCCTGGGTCCTGATGAGACGTGAGTTACTCGACTCCCCATCCAGATTCAAGTTATATGTTTAACCAAGATTTTTGGCACGCGTGCAATAGTTTCTCATAGCTTGTTCTAATCGAAAGTAGTCAAATTTGCATCAGATCAGGATGTGAGCAGACATAATAAGCAGGGTAAGAGTTAATATTGAGAAATATGTAATTAACATTTAGTATTGTTAGAAACAATGAACTTAAATGGGAAACGCCATCTTACTAGTATGTCGTACAGCTGGCGCCTCTACAAAACTTCAAATATTATAACGACGTTGAATGGCAGGTCTTGTTCCAGATCAGACCTTTCTAGTGTTGTTCTTTTTCAAAATCTGTATTAGGTAATATTCTTCTCGTTGTCAGCAACAGCTGATTGAAGGTCTGTCGCTGAACGAAATTGGTATATTATCTCTCTATTATCTATCCACTCGACACAGTTGTATAATTATGGTTTATTAGCAAGAAAGAATAATACGTTATTAGTGATGTCGCGAAGGGGGTCTCTTTGTTGAATTACGGAAGGTTATCTATGAAGAATTGTATTGTACAAGTATAGATTTAATATACAGCACCTGTCAACGTTGTGACAATAGATTAAAGAAACAATGAAGGTAGACAAAAGACACGGCGAAAGTTGGAAATGAAATCTCTCCAACATGATGCATTCTGTGTATACATGACAGTGATATATTGAATCAGACTCGTTTTCATCAGTTTAACCCATTCCCTCATATAAACGTGTTTGCACGCACTTGCAAACAGAGTAGAACCAGATCAGACGGCTCCTATAGGAACCGTCTGATCAGGGTCTGCTCTGTTTGCTAATGGAATTAATAGATATTTTTCTTTACTTTCCAAAATGGCTACAATGTTCCACCTTTCATATTTGATTACAACTATTTTATCTATGAATATTCCGTAGGTATTGAAATTTGAAATAAACACAGAACAGGGAAAGGGTTAACCCATTACCTCATGAATATTCATTTACGAAATAGACGTGCGCATATCAGCTGACTTTTTATAATGGCATATGAACACAGGTACGTTTGGCCATCACAGAAGATGTAGAATCACATCTATCTACAGTAAAACCTCCCTATAACGGCCACTAAATTACATCAAGTATTTTGTGCTAAAGGCAGATGGCTGCTTAAAGCAAGGTGAAAGTGAAACAGAACGTTCCTATAGGAGCGTTCTGTTTTACTTTCACCTTGCTTTTAGCAGCCGCCTGTCCTAAATACCAACTAATTAACACAATTTAGTGGCCGTTATATAGAGGTTTTACTGTACGTGTATATATAAAACCAAAGCAAACAGAATAGATCCTGATAAGATGGTTCCTACAGCAGTCGCCCGATCTGGATCTTTCCTGTTTGAAAAAGTGTTAAAATGTTTCTATTCCGATCTGGGTCTGCTCTGTTCGTAAGGGCGTGGAAAGATGTGTTTAAGGAGTAACGGGATAAACGACCAACCAAAAGAGGTCTAACATATTCTGGATAGTAACTGTTTGTGATAGCTTAATGCAGAACGAAAGCTATACAGAGTGCTCCCATATGAGCTTTCTGCATTACTTTCTTCGTGCATTTAGAGGACGCTACTGTACAGTAAAGCCACCCAAAGACGAACACCGAAATATGTCTAATTATGGATCTTAAAGGTATGTGGTAGCTTAATGCAGGACAAAAGTTATGCAGAAATATCTCATATGAGATTACTGCATCACTCCCGCCGTACATTAAGCACCCACATACTTTAAGCATTTCCCTGTTCTATGTTTATTCCAAATTTCAATACCTACTGAATATTCATGGACAAAATAGTTATAATGAAATATGGAAGATGGAACATTGAAGCCATTTTAGAAAACGATCTATCAATTTCAATTTGCAAACAGAGCAGACCCTGACCAGGTGCTCCAACATGAGCCATCTGATCTGGGTCTTCTCTTTTTGCAAATGCATGAAAATGCGTTTAAGTGAAGGAAAGTGTAAATAGACATACATGTATGTACTTATCCAATAAGTCGCTTTAATGGTCGGTTAAGAGAGATTCTTCTATAGAATCCAATCGCTATATTGACAACGCCTTCCGGCAGCTGATCTGTATCTACAAAGCTTGAACGTATATCTTGTTTCACGTCTCGTATCCTGTACCTGACATTTAGATATTACAAACAAGAATGAAACCTGTATTTATAAATACAATAAAAACTCGATACTACGAACTTTTAGTAATGACGACGGTATGATTTTCACCCTGCATTAAGCTGTCGCCTGTTTTGAATAATGGTACGTATTTGAGTATTCGTAATATCGAAATTTTACTGTAGAATCGGTTATATTCTAAAAAGATAAATGACTAATTACTTATTCAACACTTAACCTCATAGATATTCACGTAAGAAATAATGTCATAATGAATATTTATTAACTGATGTTTATAGCGGTATATGAACACAATATTTCTTGGCTATGGCAAACAACGGTAGACTCAGAGCTATATATTTCCATATGCAAACGCAGCAGACCTTGGTTGGACGGTTCCTTTCAGCGTAGTCAGGTCTTGGGCTGCGGTGAAAAGACGGCACTATCAGAAGGAAGGGATAATTATGGAGGTGATAGACTCCAAAACAAATTAAATAATAAAAGTATTACGGAATAGTATCATACAAATCAAACGTGTTACTTCGCAGACAAACACGAGTCTCTATAAATTGAAATAGTATTTCATTGTAAGGATGGTATCGAGTTCATGTTTGTAACTGTCATTTTTATTACACAAACATGCTACAGTCTACTTTCAAAGCATGGTGCAATATAACCTCAATAGTTCGAAATAGTAGTATAGAAAAATTTAGGCTTAATGCAGGATGAAAGTCATGCAGAAAGCTCCCAGAGGAACTTTCTGTGTGGATGTCACCTGTCTTAATAATCAATAATTATACTTATTTGAGTGTTCGAATAATCGAATTTTATTGTAATTAGAGATGATAAACATGTTATAATGCAAGAGACTTCACGTGTACGTCTCTCAAATAAGTATCATTATCAGTCTATACGTCAAGTTGCAGCTTAATGCAGGAAGGAATTTATGGAGTTTATGTATAGCCTACACTTTGCACTAATCATATCGGAGATTTGTGCATAACGTTTATTCTGCATTACGCTACAACTTGCCTTGATGTCTTTTAAAGGAATAGTTCTTACAATAAACGAATATGTCCAATGACATCATAAAACACGTTATGTGTTATGCTCAATGATTCTTTTTCAATTTGAACTTATATCAAAGGTTTTTCCTATGATACAAATTAAATCTTTTTCGTCGATACTTATAATTGTTTTTGTAACCTATGTCGATCAGTCACGAAACTGAATCGCGGCCCGAATAAACACTAATGCTTTGGTCGCCATAGTGAGTTCTAGTGTACTATATTTATAGTAACATGTTCTGTAACTTCCCATACAGTGCTTTTTAACAGAACACAATTCTGCTAGTGGTGGGGATGATCAGGTACGTATCTTAGGCGTTAGATGATAATACCTTATGACAGAAATACTTCTATAATGAGCTGGTCGCTAAGTGATGACAAATAATTCCTTCTCACATTGCGATATGCCAGTGGACAACATTATTAACTGTTATCCCGCTATCCATCATCTCACGGTCATTTGCAAACAGCTTGTATCCTGATGAGACACCGAGTTACTCGGCATCTCATGAGGATACGAGCTGTTTGATACTCGGTCAATAGTTTCTCATCAGCTAGATCGACTCGGAAGTAATCAAAGTTTAGCCAGATTGAAATTTGAGCGGACATTAATTTTTTGCAGCTTGGTTAGGGTGAAGGATTAGCAAGGTGTCTCACGACTCTAGCCAATATTTCCTTTATTTTCCGAAATGATAGTTTGGTGTCCATGGTAATCGGAAATTCGTGATCAAATTGAACTGATCCGTTTGCTGATTAGTAGAACAGTAGATTCTTACTAAAGCAGCCATCTACAGTATTAACATAGGAGTTTTTAAGAGTAAGTGGTTGCTTAATACAGGGAAAACGTAATGCAATAACTCCAGTAGGAGCTTTTCTGTATAACGAAGCTCCTATATTAGGTGGCAGTGGTCTAGTGGCAACGCGCTTGACTATCAGTCCGGAGGTCCGGGGTTCAAATCCCGGTCCCACCCGGAAATTTCAGAAACGCTTTTCACCAGGGGTTAAAATGGGTACCTGTGAGGGCGGCTGCATGATTGCGCCATATGTTAGCAGTGCTCAATATTGTAGGCCAATGACTCAATGACCAGGGGAGTAAATGTACAGTCGGCTGAGCGGTCATTCGGACTTAAAGTAGACTGTAACTATATACTTTACTTTTTAGCTCGCCTATTCGAAGAATAGGGGGGCTTATGGAATCACCCCGGCGTCTGCGTCTGCGTCGGCGTTGGCTTTTGCTTTTGGTTGAAGTTTTGGGGTAAGTGTTGAAATGCACTAATACTACATGAATTATTTGCCTTAGGAAGCTGATACTTGAATTGGAGGTTCCTGGTGTGTTGAACATTGAAGTAGTGTAGCTAAAACTTAAAATAAAACTGAATTTTAGTCAAAATTTCACCTGTTTTGGACTTGGCATTTTGGGCTGAAATCTCAAGGTTAAAGTTTTGGGGTAAGTGTTGAAATGCACTAATACTACATGAAATATTTGCTCTAGGAAGCTGATACTTGAAATGGAGGTTCCCGGTGTGTTGAACATGGATGTAGTGTAGTTGAATTTAAAATAAAACTAAATTTTAGTCAAAATTTAACCTGCTTTGGACTTAGCTTTTTTGGCTGAAATAGGAAGGTTAAAGTTGTGGGGTAAGTGTTGAAATGCATTAATAATACATGAAATATTTGCTCTTAGAAGCTGATACTTGAAATGGAGGTTCCCGGTGTGTTGAACATTGATCTGGCGTAGTTGAAATTTAAAATAAAACTAAATATTAGTCAAAATTTCACCTGTTTTGGACTTAGTTTTTTGGGCTGAAATCTCAAGGTTAAAGTTTTGGGGTAAGCGTTGAAATGCACTAATACTACATGCCCTAGAAAGCTGATATTTGGAATGGAGGTTCCCGGTCTGTTGAACATTGATGTAGTGTAGTTAAAATTTAAAATAAAACTGAATTTTAGTCCAACTTTTACCTGCTTTGGACTTAGCTTTTTGAGCTGAAATCTCAAGGTTAAATTTTGGTGTAAGTGTTAAGATGCACTAATACAACATGAAATACTTGCCATAGGTAGCTGGTACTTGGAATAGAGTTTGCCAGTAGGTTTAACATTGATGTAGTTCAGTTAAAATAGAAAAATATTTTGGACTTCATCTTTGTAGACAAGGTCTACAATAGGCGAGCTTTGCTGTCCTGCGACAGTCTAGTTTTATATTATCCTATACCACCTGTTTTAAAAGTCTAGAAGTATACTTCTTTTGAGTGGTCGTTATAGAGAGAATTTACAGTACATGTATACTTACCATAAAACCTGCTGTAAGCGCCCGTAAGAATATTTATAGGTGTGTGTCTAAAGGGAGATAGGGTAACCCTTTACATCAGGAATATCCAAATAGAAAATAATTAATGCATGCATGTCATACATGCACATGTACTATATTTTTTATAATGGCATTTTGGACAAGGACAGTGTTGGTTTTGGCAGAAACTGTAGAATCATATCTGTAATAATTTATTAGCAAAAAGTACAGACCCTGGGCACACGTTGTGTCTACTAAGTTTGAAAATGAGTAAAAAGGCGGAAATATGGAGTAAAGTGTTAAATCATTCCCCTATGTTGACTGTATGCATGTATAAGCTGATTTTTTCATGATGCCATTTGGATAAGGAAATTTTGTCCATGGCAGAAACTGTAGAATCATATCTGTATTACCGGTAATTCATTAGCAAAAAGAACACACCCTGGGCACATTCTGTGTCTACTATGTCTGCAAATGTGTAAAACGGCGTAAATATGGAGTAAAGGGATAACCCATTCCCCTCTGTTGACGCTTTTTGACGCCTCTGCAGTAGTTACTTTTTGAAACCATTGTGACAAATAGAGTATTTGCCCCAAATGAGCAAAATGAATGCTCTATTTGCCCTATTTCACAATGGTTCCAAAACATAATTCTAAAACTTTCCATTTATCTAGTAAATGCTCCTTTTTCAGTAGATTTATTCAAAGAATTTGTGTCTAAAAATAACCTATGAGGTTATTGTCTGAAAATAGATTATGAGGTAATGGGTTAATACGTGGAAAACGTAAGGCAGAAATCTCAAAAGGCCGCTTTCTGCATTCTGTGTTTCTATTTCCCATCAGGATGAAACCATCTGCGTTTTAACCCTATACTCCATTTTACGCATTTTTATGCCTTTGCAAACACAGTAGACCCAGATCAGACCAGGAGAATTTTGATCACGGTCTGTTGTGTTTGCGTATGGAATACTACAGACTTGATTCTACTATTTCTGTCGAAAAGTAAACCCGCGTTCCCATGCCATAATGGTTGTTAAAATGTATTCAATTAACCGTTTACTCTATAAATACAGTTGAACTTCGACTACGGGATAACTCGAACAAAAAGTTCAGTCCCTCCAAAACTTACAATACAGAATTGTTCTAAAATGTATGGCTATAGATATCTAGAAACACATGATACAGGTCTAAAGTAATGCTGAAGCTACTACATGAGCTTTCAGCATTACTTTAGACCTGTATTAAGCTGTGGCCTTGAGAAATGGTTCAGGTTAGACATCGGATAACTCGACATCAGTTATCTCGAACTAATTTGTATGGTCCCTTGAAGGTCGAGTTATCGAAGTTCAACTGTACATCTTTCAACAGTGAATACCTAGATCAGGTGGTTCGTGTTGGACCCGTCTGATCTGGGTCTTCTCTGCTTGCTTACTAAATACTATAGATATGATGTTACAGATCCCGTCATGGCCAAACATTCCTTTGTCCATGTGACATAATGAATATAATCTAATTATTATTCATGGTGTCGTTATTTCTTACATGAATATTCATGGCATATTGGGTTAACATTTATGATTTCATTAATTCTTACATGAATATTCACGAAGTAAAGGGTTAAATATGTGTACATTGTTTCATTATAATACAACATAATACACTTTGGTATTGTTCACTTTTTCCTGCGTTTGCAGTAAGACCCATCTAAATCGGAATTCTAGTTGAGAAGAATTAAGATACTTTTAGGCAGATGGCTGCTTAATGCAGGGTGAAAGTCATGCAGAAAGCTCCTAGAAAAGTCACCAGGAGCAATAATTATACTAAGTGAACTTCCGGTTTAGAGAGGTTTTACTGTATTTCAAACATTACGACACGACCTCTCTACAGTGACCACTTAATGGATGAACATCGATGTCTTTAATATCAATGGTTGCGTAATGCAGGACGAAAGTATCCTATTTAGCGTAAGTATTCCGACACATAACATCTTTAATACAGTAAAACCTCTCTATAACGACCACTAAATTACACCAAGTAGTTTATGTTAAAGGCAGGTGGCTGCTTAAAGCAAGGTGAAAGTAAAACGTAAAACAGAACGCTCCTATTGGAGCGTTCTGTTTTACTTTCACCTTGCTTTAAGCAACCGCCTGCTCTAAATACCAACTAATTAACACAATTTAGTGGTCGTAATAGAGAGGTTTTACTGTACATAGGTTTGTAATGCTGCATACGTGGATTTGGTGCTATTTTGAGGTATGTGAATTAGACTGACATTGGGACAAATATATGTAGAGCGGGTCTTGGCCAAATTGTTCATTTAGGAGCAATTTGGTCTAGGTCTGTATTATTACCCAAACTTATCTGTCCGAATACTTGCATTAAACATGAGCATGCGGAAAGCTACTACATGCATGATAATAGCCTGCATGTCTTTCGTCCTACAGCTTCAGCACGCATTTCATATCTAGTCTCGGACAAATGTTTGGCTGTCGCTTTGAGGGGTTTTACTGTTCATTCAGATCATTTCGAATTAAAGGAGCAAGTATGGCATTTTAGAGTCTAGTTCAGTATAACCTCTATTAAGCGATCACCAGTCCATTTTCACAATCTAAAAAGTATGCTGTAGCTTAATGCAGGACAAAAGTTATACAGACAGATCCATGTGGGAGCTTAATGCACTACAGTAGCCCCTGTATTAAGCGGTCGTCAACAACAGGCCAAACATGGGTATGTAAGGCAGGTGGTAGCTTAATGCAGGTCAAATGTAATTCAGAAAGCTCCTATAGGAACATTCTGCATTATTTTGACCCTGCATTAAGCAACTATTTGCCTTTTAAGACTCTTAAGTTCAATAAATGAACGGCCGCTTAAGACGGGTTCTACTATATTGTCGTCCTGCAATAAGCAACCGCCTGCTTTAAAGGGCACATGTGTTATTTTAATAAATGGTTGCTTTAGAGAGGTTAGATACTTACAAGTTTCATTCGTTTAATGTTATAATGTTTCTCATACATTTAAGTGGCCATTAAACGATGTCTAGTTTGGGGAGTTACAATGCATGTGGCAGTGTTGTGCATGTCAAACGTGTTACAGAAAGTACTTACTTTTACCCCGCATAACCCATTCCCTCATAGGCTAATTTACACACAATCTCTTTGAATAAATCTACGGAAAAGGAGTTTTTATTAGAAATAAAGGAAAATTTTAGAATTATGTAGTTTGGAAACCACTGTGATAAATAGAGCATTTGCTCCTGTGGAGCAAATGCTCTATATATCACAAAAGTTTCAAAAGTTGACTTTTACACAGGCGTCAAAGGGTGTCAATATGAAGGAATGGGTCACAACCACCTGCTCTTTTTTAAAAGACATATATTCAATAAATATAAAATCTCTTAAGACAGATTCTATTGTATAACAAATTGTGTTATTCCCTTATCTCAAAAAGCACCGGCAACATCAAGTCAAACTCTAAGCTTGCTGTTTGGCGACTTCGTGATAACGTTTGCAAGTCTGTTAGGACTCAGATGAGTTGTCTAATAATGCGTGGCATAAACTGTTTGAAACAAATAGAAATAACATTAGATACTAACAATTATTTAAACGATATTTTTCTAATAAGGGAGTAGATTAGATGGATAAAGGGTCAAAATTATGAATATCTTTGTCGGCGTCGTTCGTGTCTTTTAATCTTTATCATACTAAGCGCGACCTGACTTGCATTTGCAAACAGCTTGGATCCAGATGAGACGCCGAGTAACTCGGCGTCTCATCTGGATCCAAACTGTTTGAATATCAGTCAACATTTTCTCAAACACTCGTAAAACATGTAACAGATCAGAGTTTTGGCAGACATATTTTTTTTTCAGCAATATAAAGGTTTATACACTCGATCTCCAAGAAAGTTTCGAGTGTAATAAAGTTGTTGTTAGGGCTGTTCTAAGATACGACACAGATGGTGGAGAACACTGCACTATCTTTGTATTTTAACGTTTGCTCAAGATGTTTCCATGGTAATAATAATATTTTAGCGACGAAAAAGCTGTAAATCATCTTCTCTAATATTGACGTCTGTTAAAACAAGCACACAGCACTTAACCCTTTACCTGATAGAGATGACTTTTGTCTTCTTTGCAAACTGAGTAGACCAAGATCAGACGGCTCCTGTAGGAGCCATCTAATTAGAGCCAGCTCTGTTTGTATAATGGCTGATCCTATACTTTCTTATATGGCCAAAACATCCTGCATCTATATGTCATTACAAACATACGATTAATAGACGTGGTGTCATTATTTATTACATGGATATCTATTCGTTCAGGTAAAGGGTTAACAATTCTTTGAAAGACCTTTCAGGGGGTTATCCTTCGTCTTTAATGCACGAGAAAAAAAACAGGTCTCTTTTTCTTGTTAACAGTTATGAATAGTTTACAGATACTTTTTTATACTTTTAAATGTTGTGTTCCTTCTGGTAAGGGAGAAATAGCTCATTGACGTAAAACATGTGTTGCCGAGCTTATGTTAAACATTTTGAAAGGACGGACACGATTAAACCTGCGTTTGCAAAACAAAAAATAGTGCATCGAGATACATGTATAGTTTACACCCGTTCTTTGTTTATCTTTCAGTAAACCTCACTTCGAGGCATACGTCGTTACCCGTGCCTCGTTACCCGTGCCTCGTTACCCCTCGTTACCCGTGTCTCGTTACCAGTGCCCCCTTATCCCTTTACGTCATGAATGTCCGCGAAATGATGACATCATGAATATTAAAATTTAAATCAATACTTTATAATAGCATTTTGTGTATGTACACAGGACTTTGGCAATGGCAAAAACTTTAGAATTATACCTACATGTATATATCATGTCATAAGCAAATAGAGCAGACCCTGACGAGATGACTCCAATAAAGTTTGCCTGATCTGGGTCTACTCTGTTTGCAAAGACGTTAAATGTATTTAAAAGTTTCATAGATGCTAGTTACACATTGATCAATTTAGTAAACTCCGTATAAGGGACACAACTCAATTTGTCGAATTTCGTTAAACATGCTTTTGTTATCCCCCTTTAATTAATGGTTTGGTGAACGCACTAATTACTCCATAAATATGCCTTTCTACGCCTCTGCAAACAGAGTAGAACCTGATCAGACGGCTCCTATAGGAGCCGTCTGATCGCGTCTGCTCTGTTTGCTTATGATATAGATATGATTCTAGACCTTCTGCCATTGCCAAACCTTTGTGTGTCCATGTGCATATAACAGATAATCTAATTAATATCCATTTTGTCATTCTTACTAACGTGAATATTCATGGAGTAAAGGGTTAAGCAAATATTGCAGACCCAGAACAGCACTGATCGGTATCTATAGCATTTGCTACGTTGTCAGTTTAAATTCTTGGAGGGTTCCCGAATACGTGGGGTATTTAGAACATTCAAAATGGACGCCTTAGACATGTTTCTATGTGTAGTTCATTTGTAGTTTTGATGACACATTTACATGCACACAGGACTATGCTACATGTAATCCTATGAACAGAATTGAATTTTCAAATGCTTGTTTAGTTATATTGGTTATATGAAAGCATGCATGTGGTGTTTCCAAAACCTATCTTGTACCTCGATGGTTATGCAATATAAATATGCCATAGGAAATCAGCAAATAAGACATTTATTGCATCTAGTCTGATTAAAAGCTAATGGTACATGGTAAGTTTAGCTAACCCTTACAATGCTGAATTTTCAAATGGACTATTCCAAAATTCAAACAGGTCAAGCTTATGGTGAATATCTAGGGATTTTATAAAGAAAAGTGTAATATGACAAACAGTGCAGTGCCCGATGAGATGGCTCTTCTGCGAGTTCTCTCAACTGGATCTACACTGTTTGCAAAGGACATTAGGGACTCGTGTCCCGCACTGTAAGGGTTAATGCTAGAAATTCAGAACTTTTTCTTTCGGTTATGGTGGTTTCAGATGAATTTATACATGTACTATATCCTTAATGGTTCTGAGTAAAGCTATACCAGGACATATGCTTGAACTGTATTGTTATCTCGGGGCGGGGTGTATTAACTACAATTCATTCGTAGTCATGCCAACCTTTTCAAATAGTGAGTATCCTTTTCACGGTTATTCGCTCAAACTGTCTGTCTGTCTGTGTGTCTGCCTGCCTGCCTGTCTGTATGTATGTATGTCTGTGTGTCTCTGTGTGTGTGTGTGTGTGTCTCTCTCTCTCTCTCTCTCTCTCTCTCTAGCTCTAGCTCTAGCTCTCTCTCTCTCTAGCTCTAGCTCTCTCTCTCTCTAGCTGTCTCTCTGTCTGTGTCTGTGTCTCTGTCGCTGTCTCTGGTCTCTGTCTCTGTCTCTGTCTCTGTCTCTGTCTCTCTGTCTCTGTCTCTGTCTCTGTCTCTGTCTCTGTCTCTGTCTCTCTGTCTCTGTCTCTGTCTCTGTCTCTGTCTATCTGTCTCTGTACCTCTGTCTCTGTCTCTGTCTGTCTGTCTCTGTCTGTCTGTCTGTCTGTCTGTCTGTCTCTCTCTCTCTCTGTCTCTCTGTCTCTGTCTCTCTCTCTGTCTCTCTCTGTCTCTTTCTCTCTGTGTGTAAGAGTTCTCTCTCTCTCTCTGTAAGAGTTAACCCTTCAGTTCATGAATATTCATGTGAAAAATAATGACTTTATGATTAGTATTTAGCTGAACTTTTCTAATGGCACATGCATGCAGTGTTTGGCCATGACAGAAACAAGAATCCGCTCTAATATGTCCATAAGCTAATATAGCAGACAATGATCAGACGGCTTTTACAGAGCCGTCTGATCTGAGTCTACTCTGTTTGCAAAGATGTAGGAGGCGACTATGTCAAGTAAAAGGTTAATTAAAAGCTTGATAGAATCAAACTTTATGTTACCAATTAGACAGATGCAGAACGGAAAGTACAGCCGACGTTGATCAATTTTCTGGACTCTTTTTGAACATTCAGCATGCGACTGGTGAATAAGATACAGTAAAGCCTCTCTATAACGGCCACTAAATTACATAATGTATTTTGAGTTAAAGACAGGTGGGTGCTGAAAGCAAAGTGAAGGTAAAACTCCTGTTTTACTTTCACATTGCTTTAAGCACCTACCTGCCCTAATTACCAACTAATTTACACAATTTAGTGGCCGTTATAGAGAGGTTTTACTGTACATGTATTACCTTTACAGACTGCTTGGGTCGAGATGCGAATCCAAATGAATCGACGTCTCATCAGGATCCAAGCTGCCTGGCACTCTCAGCGTGTTTGAAAGGAACGGTGCAGGAAAAATCCAATGTGAAGAAACTGAAGTATCTAATTACCGTTAGCATTCGGACAGGCAATACATGTATTAGGAAAATAGTGTACGCCCAGATCAAACGACCCCTTCAGGGTCTATTCAGTTTGTTATTATGTAAGTGGTTGCTTAATGCAGGACAAAAGTAATACAGAAAGCTTTTCTGTATTACATTTAACCTGTATTAAGTTACCACCTGCTTTACAGACCCATAATTAGACCTCTTTTTGATGACAGCTTAAGACCGATTCTACTCAACTGCATGTATTAAGTTTTAGGGTAGGTTACATCTTCAAAGACAATTTGCTCAGCAGGCTAAATATTAACTCTTTACTCCATAAATACACTTGTCTACTCCAGTTGCAAATAGGAGGCGTCTGATTAGGAGCTGCTCTGTTTGTTTGGAACAATATACAATAAAACCTGTCTATAACGGCCACTAAATCACATCAGGTATTTGTGTTAAAGGCAGGTGGCTGTTGAAAGCAAGATGAAAGTAAAATAGAACGCTCCTATAGGAGCGTTCTATTTTACTTTCACCTTGCTTTCAGCAGCCACCTGCACTAAATACAAATTAATTCACACAGTTTAATGGCCGTTATAGAGAGGTTTTACTGTACGTCTGATTCTACGGTTTCCACATTGGCTAAAATGTCTTTGTTCATGTGCCATTATAAAAATAAATCTAATGAATATTTACGATGTAATTATTTCTTACATCAATATTCGTGGAGGAAATGGTTGAAGTTTGGATGCTGGGATAGTCTATATTGACTCTTGGTCTCATCTGTTTGCAAAAATGATCACCTGCTGTCTTTAACCATAAAATATGAGGAATAAATCAAAGCAAAACGACCATATATATAACATGATTATTTTTAATCTGTACATTTGTTATTGGTTAACATATATAAATAACATTTTCATATAAAATCTCGAAAATAATCGAACAAAAAACAAATTTGGTTAAAATGTAAGTTTCCTGGGTGATGTGATTTGATTTTGACTACATATGTACTTCCTATAAGATCAAGTTTTTGAGAAACTATTGACCGGGTATCAGACAGTTTGGATCCTGATGAGGCACCGAGTTACTCGGCGTCTCATCTGGACCCAAGCTGTTTGCAAATGCGAGCCAGGTCAAGGTCAGCTGGAGAAGGGTTAAGGGTCATGTTATGCAGCATGCAAGAATACATGTAAACATAGATATATTTAAAGTTTTAAAACTATACCCGTAATGAAATGAATATATGTTTACTAAGTTTCGTTTGCAGTTTTAAATCTTATTGAGTTGGTTTTGAAGTCTCATTACACCGAATAAAACAAGCCTAATACTGTGCCTTTAACCCATTCTCTCATATTGACGACTTTTGACTCCTTTGTAAATATCACTTGTTGAAACCATTGTGATAAATAAAGCATTTGCTCCATAGGAGCAAATGCTTTATTTATCACAATGGTTTCATATAAGTACACACTTCGAAACTTTTCCTTTTCTTTAATAAATGCTCCTTTTCGGTTGATGTATTCAAAGAGGTTGGATCTAAATCAGCTTCTGAGGGAATGGGTTAAGACAGGTTGTAGATTAATGCATGGCAAACGCAATATAGAAAGCTCCTATATGAGCCTGTTTTAAAACTTATTATCGAAACTTGTCTGTGTATTTATTAGAAAGGATCGCCTAAGACAGACTTTATTGTAATTTAGTTCTTCCTCTTTTATGCTAAACCCTCCCTTGTAAAGATTTGTAAAAATGCCACTATGAAAAGTTCATCTCATTAATATTCATGAAGTCGTTGTTTCTTGAATGAATATCCATGAGATAAAGGGATCAGCTACAGTTGTGTATACGTAGATGTGTTTTGTAACGTCTGTCCGGACCAAGATGTTGAAGGTGGTGAGAAATACGGATTACCCAGTGATGCCACACGCAACGGCTGATATGGATCCTCTCCTATACTGGAGGAAGGATATTGGGGCGCCGGTCGTAGAATCTGATCTGGTTGTCTTAACGACGACAGAAGCACTGGATGTTCAGCCATATACGGAAATGGAAAAATACCATTTAAAGGCCTGCTGTGGGGAAAACTGTTGATGCCATGGTGGAAAGATTTCTCAAAATCTGGACGGGGAATTTGATGGGGTTGTTGATGGGGAAGAACACTCGGGAAGTGGGGGTTTGCTGCAGATATAATATCTTTGTGTCTGGCGTCTAGACTGGACTTGTAAGACAGTAAGTCAGATAGAATTGGAATGTCACAACCGCCAGGAGTTCCAATCGGCGGGAAAGAACTAGAATGGGCATTGCCATATAAGTGCGCTGGCTGTCGAGGTAGATGAAACACGTTATACGCGCCACTGTTACCGTGGCGACTGTTGCTGTTGACAATATTGTTACTATGACTACTGTTTGTCGGAGACACCTCACTTGAGCTAGATTCACTACTCATTTGAACAGGCTTGTGCAAATCACTTGGGCTCGCAAAAGCCGAAGTTCCTTTGGAATGACTGAAACCACGCTTTGCTTTATCAAAGAACGCAGTAGGTGTTATTTGGTTAGGTGGGGAGACCATGTCATAGCCCCCACTGAGCAACGTCTGCGCTAACCCTTTCTTTATATCTGTCCTTTCCTTTTCTTTCTTCACTTTTGATCTCTTTTTCTTCTTCTTTTTTCCTTTCAATGGATCGTTCACAAATTTTAAAAGCTCATTTATAACACTTTTCAATACAACATTAGGCACTACTTTTTCATCAGAGTCATTTGTCTGGCTGCTTTCCTCAGTCGAACTATTATCAGCACTGTCTGGTGACGGACTATTTCTTTGCTCGGAGTCTTTACTGTCTGAACTGCATGTGCTTCCTGGGCTCGTTTCGCAAGATTTGCTTTTAGTTGAATTACCAATCACGTCTTTTCTTCGCCTGTTTTGAAACCATATCTGAAAACATGAAAATACAGAACTACATTGTATGCTTAAAGAACGAGTGCTTATGTCCGGTTACGCTCTTCTCGTGATTCACCATCATCAACACAATCATCATCGTCATCATCATCATCATAGCCAAGATATAATTACCACTTGTCTATATATTTCAGTACTATGGTGGTAGGGTATACATGTACGTAACCGTCAACACAAGTAATGGACATCACATACTGCCTGTAAACCCTATACGTGATAATAACACCATGAATAGCTCGTATTGGCTGAAATTTTATAATGGTACATCAACACTTGACGTTTTAGCCGTTCCAGAAATTGTATGTTATTCCAAAAGCAAACAGAGCAGACCCTGATCATACGGCTCTAACAGGAGCCGTCTTATCTGGGTCTACTCTGTTTGCAAAGACGTCAAATGGGCGTCTTTATCAGGTAATGGTTTGATCCACATTTAGCTTCCTAATCACAATCTTAGGCGCATTATCTTACAGTGGCGTGCTATACCGTACAGTTTAAGAAGATAACGTATAAAAATAATGATCGTCTGTACCATTAAATATAGTTTGTTACAATCTGTAATTCCGAGATTATCTTAAGTCAGGAGAATTATTGATAGTGTGTGATGCTATCTTTAGTCTTTGAATTGTACTACAGTAGAGGCAAATGCAATAAAATTAGGTACAGGTCGAATCTGGTAGTCAAAATTTAACCAAGTTCCAATTTTATGAGAAATTATTTTTTTCACAGCTGAATAAGGATTATACATGTTTTATTATGTATGCCCACACTACGGGTAATTAACCCTTTGCTCCATATATATTCATGTAAGAAATAATGACAACAAATATTGATAAGGTTATTTTTATAATGGCACGTGAACATAGGAATGTTTGGCCATGGCAGAAACTGTAGTGTCATATCTATATCATTTCATAAGCAAACAGAGCAGATCCTGATCAGATGGCTCCTTTAGGATCCGACTGATCTTGGCCTTCTCTGTTTGCAAAGGCGTATTTATGGATTAAATGATTAACATTTTTATCATGTAAAATTAACGACTCTGCAAATCTAGGACTCGTTTTTGCAGAACTGGTGTCCCTGTTTTACCACTGACACTGATTCTTATGTACATACTTTAATTGTCTCCTTAAATGTTTGCCTCATAAGTACGCCTGTTGGCGCCTTGCAAACAGAGGAGACCCAGATCAGACAGATCCTGTAAGAGCCGTCTGATCTTGGTTTACTCTGTTTGCAAAGGCTTAGAAACGCGTATTTATGGAGTAAAGGGTTTAAATTGGAGCGGTCTTTCAGGGTTCAGTGTCTATTAACTCTATTCAATATTAAATGATTAAAGTTACGGGAGGGTTTTGAATGTCAAACAGTGCATACACTGACTCCTCGCTGTTTGTTAATGGCAATGTAATCGATTCCCGCATTCAAAACAGGTACATGTAAATCTGAATAATTGTCTGTTGGTCACCATTTAATTTTTGTAAGTAAATGTATTAAGTTTACACACAGAGAAGTTAATATAAAATTATGAGCTAATTTAACTAAACGCCTTTTCACGCATCTGCAAACAGAGTAGACCCAGGCCAGACGGCTCCTATAGGAGCAGTCTTATCTGGGTCTGCTCTCTTTGTGTTTGACATGATACAGATCTGATTCTACAGTTTTTGTCCAAGCAAATAGTTTCCTTGAATAGTTAACATTATGAAAATTCAGCTAATAAATATTCACGAAGTCACCATTTCTTACATGAACATTGAACATGAACAGGGTTAATATACCACGTTTTCCCGTTGAGCAATAATAATGTTTTGCAGCATTCAAAGTACTGCAATTTGATTTTGGCATCTCGTGTATGTTTCTATACACATAGCTTAAATTGTTCATACATTGTATCTACTAAATGAAGATTAAATAAGTGTTGGTTCAAGTTATCGCTATGCTATCGATAAAGCTGATAGATAACATGCCACGCCCGTTCTAATTCATCGCGATTATCGATATAAATCTAACGTGTTGATTTAGCAACGCGTTTATGACTCGAATGTCTACATCTTTTACTGCTTAGAGATGGAGCTAGGCGAGATATGGACAGGCTTGTCATAATGAATGGCCAGACAGGTTACTTTGGAAACCAAAATATTTATACGTTAATAAGACTGTTTGTCCGTGATTTATGACTGTCATATCATTTCGGACATGCCGATTTCTTACAAATACAAAGCTTCACCTGATTTAGACAGAATGTGATCCAATCTTATAGAAATACAATAAAACTTCTCTGAACCGGACTGAAATTAGCACCAATGCCTTATTTTAGACAGCTTAATGCAGTGTGAAAGTCAGGCGGATTGCTCCCAAAGGTGATCCACTCTGAAAATGCAGGGCAGAAAGGGTTAAGAAACCGTCTTATAAGGGTTCTACGGTACAAGCCTACCTTTACTTGTTCTCTTGTGATGCCCACGCGTTTAGCGATCAGCTGTTTCTGAGTAGAGTTCGGGTACCGGACTTCCTTGTAAATGGCGTTCAAAAGTTCAAGCTGGTACCTGGTATAGCTCAGTCGTTCCCTCGGCGGCGGAGGGGTGAATGGTCGGTCTTCTGAAGAAGAAATTCAATATCTAGTCCCGATACGTTCATTTAAAGATAAATCATACAGCTGTTATATTCATTCTTCGTTCCTCCGTCCATCCATCTAGCCATCCATTACATTTAACTGTCAGTCCTATCAGTTAGCATACAAACACACCACCCGTGCATCCACTCGTCCGTCTGTCCGGTATTACGAGTATCTATCCATCTATGTATATGACTATTTGTATTCTCTCAGTCTATTCCTGTGTCGATGGCTTTCTGTCTTTGATTGAATGTAATACCACTGCTATTCTCTTTAAACTCTAAATATTAAATGTATGATTATATATGTATAAAACTTACCATCGTCGTCGTCATCATCTTCATCCGACCTCACTCCGTCGGCTGGGGGTCCTGCTGTCGACGGACCCTGGTTCATTGTCTGGTTCCAGTGCACCAATGCCCTGTGGTTGTCCATCATTGGGGCCCCGCTTGAAACCCCAAAAGGGCGCTGTGCACCTAAATCATACGGACCTATTTGATAAAGAAAAAAGTCAATAATTTTGTGAAAATTGTTGCAGTCAGGGAGAAAACATCTTCATGACTCTGCGAAGGAAATACTGTAACTGCATTAGGCGGAAGTATTCCTATTAAGTACAGTAGAACTGTCTCAAACGGTCATCAAAATCAGGTCTAATTATGGGTCGGTAAGGTAGGTGGTAGCTTAATGCAGGTCAAATGCAACGCAAAAGGTTCCAATAGAAGATTTCTGTGTTACTTTTGTCCTGCATTAAGCAATCACCTGCTTTTTACAGGTTTTACTGTATAAACTTGTCATATTCGACAAAAGGGTTCGGAATCAGATGAGCACAGAGTAAGTCTTTTAAAAGCAAGATTAAGAATTTTAGCCCCGCTGTGAAAAAACAACATATGTTCGCTCAAATTTGGATCTGGTACAAATTTGGACTACTCCCGGTTCGATTAAGCTTCTGGGTTAAACGATTGACCGAGTGTCAAACAGGCTGGATCCTGGTGAGACATGGAGTTACTCGGCGTCTCATCTGGATCCCAGCTGTTTTCACTTGCCATTAAGGTGTCGAATAGCGGGATGAGAGTTAAAGGGCAGTCTATATATGTCAAATGGGAGCGGATCTGACACTCGCCTTCTTTGTTTTGCAAGACATCGATGAAATTGTAGTTGTTATAAATGTGGAAAAGAGCAATACAAATTTTCTTTTACAATAACGTCCTCACTAATCCTTGGAATGTGGATGTGAAACTGATATGTCTAACAGACCAGGGCAAGAAATTTAGTACTTGTAGAGTAAAACGTCTTTAATACGGTCAATTAAACGTTAACCCTTTCGCTGCCAAACTCTGTCGTCTGCTAACTTTGTCGTCTGCTACAAATTTTCATTCTTTTGATTTTCTTCATTTTTGTTTCAAAAACATAGTAACAGTAACAAACAATTTGGATCCTGATGAGACGCCGAGTCACTAGGCGTCTCATCTGGCTCCAAACTGTTTGCATAGGTTATCACAGATCCGGCATTGGCAGCGAAAGGGTTAAACCCTTTACTACATGAATATTCATCTAAGAAATAATGACATCATGAATAAAGTGTTAAATCGACGAACCTGGGTCCAATGTTATAAAACTTCTGAGTCTGAGTGGTCAATTAAACCTTTAAAGCGATCAATTAATTTAACACTTTGCTCCATAAATACGCCTTTCTACGTCTTTGTAAATCGAATAGATCCTGATAAGACGGCTTTCACCCTTTCCCTCAAAGGCTATTTTATATCCAACCTCTTTGAATAAATCTACCAAAAAGGAGCAATAACTAGAGAGAAGGAAACTTTTAGAATTTCGTTGTTTTGAAACCATTGTGATAAATACAGTATTTGCTCCTATAGGAACAAATACTCTATTTATCACAATGGTTTCAAAAGTGACTTTTACAGAGGCGCAGAAAGGCGTATTTATTGAGGAAATGGTTAAAATAGATAAAGAGTTAATGCAAGATGACTTTTATGTGGAAAGATATCATACGATGGGTTTGGTGCGGTACTATGGTAACTGCATTCTCTAATCTTTATAAAAATTCAAATTGAATGTCTAATTTTTTATCTTTCATTCCTACTGACAAAAAGCCGTCAGAGTGTCAAACAATTTGGATCGTGATGAGACGTCGAGTTACTGTTTCATCTGGATCAACACTGTTTGCAGAGGACACCGCTGGTTCACCCCATAGACTGTAGTTATGACAGTTTTACGCTCAACCCAGTCTCTTGATATAAGCTTCTGCAGTTACACATCGCTCTGCAAGAAGGCATTCTGCTTTAACCCTTTCCTCCGTAGATTCGCCTTTTAACCCCTTTGCAAACAAGGAAGATCCGGATTATATGGCTTTCAGACCAGGGTCTGGTCTGTTTATGCAATTATATAGATCATGTTTTACTTGTGACGTAGTAAAAAATAACCCTGTTCAAAATGTCAATATAAAAATTATCAAATTAATATTTGATATGTCATTATTCCTTACATAAATATTTATGATATAAAGGGTCAAAGGGTTTGAGATACCAATGTTTACTTTTTATTAGTTTTTACAGTAACACCCCCCCCCCCCCGATAGTTTGGGCAGATGGCAGCTTAATGCAGGATGGCAGCTTAATGCATGGCGTTCACCCTGCATTACGCAGTTATTAAGCAGTCACCTGCCTAAAGTATACAGATTTTACTGTATTTTCTCATAAAGAGGTCGTTGTAGACTGGTTCTACTGTATAACTACAAGTCGCTGTAGACTGGTTCTACTGTATAACTACATGTCGCTGTAGACTGGTTCTACTGTATAACTCCACGACAGTGCATGCTGCAGAAGTGATAATAGTGTAAATTCGATTATTCGACACTCAAATACGCATCAGTATCGATCTTTAATACATTTGGCAGATTAATGCATGGTGAAAGTCATGCAGAAAGCTCCCCTAGGAGCTTTCTGCATGACTTCCATCCTGCATTAAGTAGCCACCTGCCTAAAAGGGTCTAAATTATTTATACTATTTTGAATTATCCAATACTGTAATATGAGAATAAGACAAAATCATACATTCTCGGGTGCAATGCGAACTCCTTTTTCAAACAGTTTAGTTCCCATTTTAGACGCCCTGTCACTTGGCAGTTTGATCGAGATTGTGTTTATTATACCGAAGTGGGCAACGAATCTTACAGGCAAACTTATTTATAAAAGTTTGTTAAGATTTAAAAATATATTTCTCTTTGATTATACTTAGATCTTTATATTTGCAGGTATATTTGTAAGATTTAGATTACATTGCTGTCACATATATAATTTCTTATACAATCAATTGTATCATTTAAAAAGAAACATGTCAATGTTTACGTTACTAATAAAGTGTTTTGAATCTTGAATCTTGTATGATACTATAGAACTATTGTCTACTTCTGTGGTCATATTTTGTTTAATATACTCCATGAATATTCATGTAAGAAATAATGTCATCGTGAAAATATATCAATATATATTTTTACTTCCAAAACATCTACATGAATGTCGTGCAAAAGCAAAGGTGAACATTGAAAAGATCCTCTGAACAGGATCTATACTGCCCATTTCTCCAACAAATTAACCTTATCCCTGTTGGACATCCGTGTAAGTATTAAAATGACACCATGAATATTCATTAACTTATTTTTTTTGTAATACATGTAGATTCTTCAAAGGAATTTTTGGTTTAGACAAAAACTGTAGGATCAGATCTATATAATTGCATTTATATAAAAACAAACGGGGCGGATCCTGTTCAGACTCGATCTGCTCTGTTTGTAAAAGCGTGAGAATGCGTTTGTATGAATGGTTAAGTCCCGCAAAGAAAAATACAGTAAAACCTCTCTATAACGACCACTACATTGTGTTAATTAGTTGGTGTATTAGGGCAGATGGCTGCTTAAAGCAAGGTGAAAGTAAAACAGAACTCTCCTATAGGAGCGTTCTGTTTTAATTTCACCTTGCTTTAAGCAACTACCGGCCTTTAACACAAAATACTTGATGTAATTTTGTGGACGTTATAGAGAAGTTTTACTACACTTCGAGTGAAAAACGCAAAAACACATATCTATGCCATAAGAAAGACTAGGGGGTTCAATTTAATACCTAACGCATATTTATATGACTCCCCTCCCATTATGAATAAATTTATTAAAATTTGAAAATAGGGAATTTTATTGTCTTGGCGGTAGCGAATCAGAGCTGTAGAATTTAAACAAAAAGAGCAGACCCGGATCATATAGCTCCTACAGGAGCTGTCTTACACGAGCCTACTCTGCAAAAATATCAAATGGTAAGATTCTCATATATGCGTTAACCGTGCACTCCATGAATACACATGTAAGAAATAATGACGTCATGAATGTTGAATTATATTAATTGTTATAATAGTACATGGGCACAGGAGTGTTTGGCCTTGACAGAAGCTGTAGAATCATATCTATATCATATCCCTACAGGATCTGATCTGGTTCTACTCTGTTTGCAAAGGCGTAGAAATGCGTAGTTATGGAGTAAAGTGTTAAATGTGTTCCACGTGACCATAAGCCAACTGAACATTTAACAGTCTGCTTCATAGATCTATACGCCTTTTGAAGATATTGTAAACAGAGCAGAACCAGATCAGAATCTGTCTGGTTCTACAGTTTTTGCCATGGAAAAATAGTACATTGTTCATAATGACATCATAAAAATCATCTTACAAATATTCATGAAGTCATGATGTTTTGCTTAAATATCCAGAAGGCAAGGGGTGAAGACTATACAGTAGAAACCCCTCTAATGCGACCACTTAATGAATAAACAAGGATGTCGTTATAAGCAGATGGTTGCTTAATGCAGAACAAAAGTAATGCAGAAAGCTCCTCTAGGAGCTTTCTGCATTATTTTTGTCCTGTATTAAGCTAACACCTGCAGGTAGCATCCAGAATTATACCTCTTTTAGGTGGTCGCATTAGCGGGGTTTTATTCTGAAATGAAATGGTAAAATAACTTACCTATGTTGAAATTCCTACGAGCTGATTCCACGTCAATCATAGCGTTAAGATGCTAACGTCATGTAAATATCATAGACAATTATGAATCCTTTGACTGCACTGTGTTCTAGTATTCACCAATGAACATATCAAACTGCAATCCTAGCACTATAGATGTATTGACACTTTGGTGAATCTTCTTTATTTATAAAGACGTTTGTGAGTCGCTATTCCAAATGTGGTTTCATTTTATGACCGGTCGTCTCACTGTCATTTATGACAATATTTTACTCATACTTTGCACCTAATTACTCAAAATTGTCCCCAGATTAGTTTATGATACCTTGTTTGTCGCGCGTCACCAAGTTCCTTTAATGGCGTTAGATGACACGCGTTAAGGGTCTTCCAGGTATCGCTGTCGGCCCCTTTCCAGTACACAGCTGGAGACAAATTGTCACACAACAAACTTGAGAAAAGCTAGATCGATTTTCCCAAAGTTATCCTTTGTATTGATATACACACGTCTGTGCGTCTGCGGGAATATCCTAACATAAAATACAAATCTTCCTCTACGAAACGTTACCGAATGGAAAGTACATACAATGCCAAAAGCGTGCTTTTTGACAACTAAAATCAATTGCTTTAACTTCTAAGCCCCTAATGCCAATTTAGGCAGCGTTTTGACAACATCTGAGAGAGAGTATATTATCATTTATACAGTAGTGTAAACCCATTCAAATCCTTGATAACACCAGCTCGTGGATTGGTCCGTTCACAACTCCCCAACACTAGATTAAACCCACCAGTTGGGTTTGCTATCAAAACTTTGAAAAATTATATTATCATTATGAAATAACGTGCTTACGAGGGATTTTTCTGCCCATTGTACAATCAAGCCTTCTTATGAAGGCTTTTGTTAATATTTATCCGAATGTTAAGGAATAAATAAGCTGGTTCGCCCGTTAACTCGTTATCGACTTAGCGAACGTCAAAGTTTTTGTAATCCCTTTTGTTGAAGTAAAATTGCAACATAAACAGTACAGGCGATATTTTTTCGCAGTTGAGTGTTGAGATTTGGCAAGTTTATTTAACATTGTGTTTTCACTGTGAGGTGCCCAGACCGCAAACCTGTTGATTCTGGATTAAATAATTCAAGAGCCAATTTGAAGCTCTCCACACTAAAAGAACAAATCTGGAGTGTCTTCGAAGTAGTAAAAGATAAATATGAACTCGGCACATATAGAAAAAAGCGCCATGATAAATTGACAACTCCAAAAATGGGACTATTAATCTATTAATGTAAATACAGTAGAACCTGTCATAAGCGGTCATTTATTTATTGAACACAAGAATCTTTAAAAGCAGACGGTTACTTAATGCAAGGCAAAAGTAATTAAAAAGCTTCTATGGGAGCTAATTGCATTATATTGAGCCATCACCTGTCTAACAAACATATAATTATAACTCTTTTTGATGGTCGCTTAAACCATTCCTTCATAGGCTATTTTTAGATCCAACCACTTTGAATAAATCTACCGAAAAGGAGCATTAACTAGAGAAAAGGAACATTTTAGAATTGTTTAGTTCGAAACTACTGTGATAAATACTTGTCACAATGGTTTCAACAGGTGATTTCTACAGAGGCGCAGAAAGGCGTATTTATGGAGGAAAGGATTCGGTCAAGTTAACCTTTCCCTGCTGAAACATTCATGTAGGACATTTATGAGCTGATTTGATACAATGGCAAATGTACACACAGGGTTAGTTGGTATCGGTAGGGACTGCAGAGTCAGACCTATTGTATAGTAGAACCTCTCTAATGCGACCAGTTAATGAATAAACATGGGTATCATTATAAGCAGGTGGTTGCTTAATGCAGGACAAAAGTAATGCAGAAAGCTCCTAGAGGAGCTTTCTGCATTACTTTTGTCCTGCATGAAGCTACCACCTGCATCTAGCACCCAGAATTATACCTCTTTCAGGTGATCGCATTAGCGGGATTTTACTATATATGAAATAAGTTCATAAGCAAACAGAGCAGACTCTGATCAGACGGCTCCAGCGGGACATCATGAATATTGATTGGCTAATTTTATAATGGCATGTGCACACAATATTGTTTTTGCCGTGGCAGAGACTGTAGAACCACACCAATCTTATTACGATAAATATATGCATTATATGTAAACAAGTCAATGTACTTTTGTATAAGTCTTCAATAAAAAAAAAATCTGTTCTGTTCTTATTCCAAAAGCAAACGGAACAGACCCTGATCATGTAGGAGCTTTCTGATCTGGGTCATAAAAAGGGTCAAAGGTCATAAGGCGTCTCTATCCGATAAAGGATTAGAATATGCAATGAGTTTAATACAAGTTCGTGCTCCCCTGGAGCTTTCTGAATTACTTTCACCCTGCATTAAGCAGTCACCTGTCTAAAGGTATCATAATTCTTCTCTACTAGAAATCCGGTTTAGAGAGGTTCCATTTTATTCTATTTAAAATAAATATGGTTTTGCATTTTACTAGGATAATGAAACAATATATACACATGTATCATCCTTTTATTTGAATGTGGGAATTGAGTGCACTGTTATTTGCAAGCAGTGTAGACCCAGATCAGAGAGCTTCCCGAGGAGCCCTGCGATTAGGGTTTGCATAGGTTGATATTCAAAATCCTCTAGCATATCTCACCGTCATTCTCTATCAAGAAACAATGATGGTCTACTCTGTTAACCCTTTCTCTGTTCGATATTCATGTAAGAAATAATGACATCATGAATATCTATTGGCTGAATTATGTTTTCTACTCTGATATAAACTGTAGAATCAGATCTATATCATGTTAAAAGCAAACAGAGCAGATCCTGATCAGACGGCTCCTGAATAATCGTCTGATCTGGGTATACTTCAAATGCGTGAAAATCAGTGTTGAAAGGGTTAATTTATTAATAAACAATCAATATTTTGTTGAACTTTTTTTGCAATTCAATATTAATTTGAAGCATATGTTAAAGGAGTGTTTTCTTTCTTGGGTCCTCAACAGGTGTTATCGAAATGTGTCATAAACTTGTAACTAACATGTCTCACACTTGACTGGCATGTTGGATTACGTAACCAAGACACATAAAGCAATTAAAGGTGGCCAATTATGTTTGAGTAATTCTAATCAATGCATTAATTGACTTGTTTGTTTAATCGACGAGTGAATTGTTTGTTTTATTATTCGTCAATTTCCTTTTGAAAACCGTTTTAAGGATTTTCATTAAATTCAGGAAATAAGCATTAACAAAGGAACAATAGATTGTGGAGCATTTGGATTGCAATTGACTTGAAGCGCTAGGTGCAAACTATTGTTAATATTAAACTGTTCCCTTTTAAATATTCATGTAAGAAATAACATTGTCCAAGACGAGTTTAATATCAGTTTGTATACAATGACTACTCGCAACATATCCCATGTATGTTATGTTCCATCATTTGCTTCGTTTACTTGTACACGCTTTTTTTCACGATATTCCAAACAGGGTAGACCCAGATCAGACACTTCCTGCAGAAGCCGTCTGATCATGGTCTGTTATAGAACCGATTCCATGGTTTCTGTCATGGCCAAACTCACCAGTGTTCACATGTCATTAAAATAATCTAATTAGTATTGATTAGAGAGAGAGTTTATTAGTAACTTATACATAAAGCACCTCTTTACATATACAGTAAAACCTCTCTATAACGACCACTACATTGTGTTAATTTGTTGGTATTTATGGCAGGTGGCTACTTAAAGCAAGGTGAAAGTAAAACAGAACGTTCCAAGACGAACGTTCTGTTTTACTTTCACCTTGCTTTAAGCAGTCACCTGCCTTTAATACCAAATACTTGATGTAATTTAGTGGTCGTTATAGAGAGGTTTTACTGTACATACATTCTAATGAAAACACAAGTCACATGACAAAGACACGTTATGTGCCCTTATTTCTTACATGAATATTCATGAAGTAACGGATTGTATGCATATAACCTGGTTAAGGGTGTTGACTAACCGTTTGACTTGCCAATATACAGCAGTCTTTCAAACCGATCTCAAAAATGCAGTAGAACATGTCTCGAGCGACCATTCATTTATTGAACATAATTATGTGTATTAATAATTTTAAGTGTATAATATTGTATGTATATATTATACACGCGTGACTCATAGGTCGATTAACGGTCGGGTATAAAAGTCTACTGAGAAATATGTATTTAATTTGTAATATGTACTTTTATATATGTATGTGACACTTTAATAAACACTAGAGTTGTATTAAAAACATATGGTCGCTTAATGCAGGGCAAACGTAAGACAGAAAGCTCCTATAGGAGCTTTCTGCATTACTTTTGATCTGCACTTAGCTATCACCTGCCTTACAGACAAATAATTAGGTCTTTTTTATGGCCGCTTAAGACAGGTTCTACTGTATATAAAACGAGTACAATAATAAACTCTTGGTACGCAGATCACTACAGAGTTTGCAACCAGTGTTGATCTAGATCACAAATAATGAAATGAGGAGTCACATAACTACTCATCTTGATCCAAACTACATGTATTTGCAAATTTACCTCCAGCAGTCATCAACTCCATAAATTCGCCCTTTGCAAAACAGAGAAAACCCAGATCAGGATCTAGTCCATTTGCTTATGGCATGGTATTGATTTAATTCTACAGTTTCTGTCTGAGACAAAATGTGCTTTTTATAATTATGCCATCATAAAAATATAATTTAATTCATATTCATGATTCGTAATTTCTTGCACGAATATTCATTGTGAAAAGGGTTAAATAAGATCCGTTTTCTTTGGTTAGAGAGAGTAATGGTATGTGATTAATTCGAAGGTGAGACCTCCGTTCTTATCAAAATCGCATTTCACGTATTTTAATCTCCAAATCACAGTTCCCACTACATTCAAATAGCTATTTGGGTTTCAAATAATTTGTCCGTCAGATTTTGATAAACAGTTTTAATTTTCCTTTGCTTTTAAGTTACAAAAGTACCGCCTAAGTTGTCTAAAAGGGTGGCAGTGATAAGTTTTCGCACAACCAGATAACCGGCCGCACACAGGAAACGGGGAGTAAACATCAGCACCGCTCTTTGATCCTCTCATTATAAGTTCAATACACTGGTAGTGTTCAGAATTTAGTCTGTTATCCTTATACATACAGTAAAACCCCTCTAATGCGACCAGCAAAAAGGGGCATAATTCACAGTGACAAAGGCATGCGATAGCTTAATGCAGGACGAAAGTTATGCAGAAAGCTCCCATAGGAGCTTTCTGCATACCTTTCGTCCTGCATTAAGCAACCTGCTTATAAAACAGCCATGTTTATTCATTAAGTGGTCGTATCAGCGGGTTTTCACTGTACTCTACCGGTACCTCGCATTTGCAAACAGAGTAGAGTCGTCCGATCAAGGTCTGCTGTGTTGGTTTATTCTACCGTTTTGCCAGTGTCAGATATTCCTGTCTGCACATATTATAAAACATTATCTAACTAATATTCACGAGGTCAGCATTTCCCTCACGTGATTATTCATGAAATAAATGGTAAAGATTTGTAATCTTAAAAGAAATTATTTACTGTTGGAAATAATACAACTTACGTCCTGATCAACATTTTATTTCGTAATGTCGCTAAATGATACCATAGGGTGAAAAGGTTCCAGTAGGTTTAAAGATACCCCTGTTTGACACCAAATGTTAAAACATTGAACAAATAGATTAATGAATAAATCTAAATAAAATAATAAAACTAGAAAAAAGAAGGAAATTCATTAAAAGGAACATATTTTAACTCTTAACCGTTTCCCTGCTTAATATTCATGTAAGAAATATTGGCGTCATGACTATTCATGTGAGAAATAATTGCGTCATGAATATTCATGTAAGAAATAATGGCGTCATGAATATTTATGATGGCATGTGTACATCTGGGTACAATGTTATAAAACTCTAAGTCTGAGTCTGAGATCATTCTCAAGTATCCGATTGGTCAGATTCTGAGCAAGCTCAGAATCTAACCAATCGGATGCTTGAGAATGATCTCAGACTCAAGCAAAAAGATTTATAATCTCGGGGCAAGATGTTGTGGCTTAGACAGAAAGTGTAGAATCAGATCTATATTTCTAGCAAAAGCAAATTGAACAGACCCTGGTCAGACGTCACTTATAGGAGCCGTCTGATCTGGGTCTACACTATTTGCAAATGCGTGAAAGGGAGTTTATATGAAGATAAGTGTTAACTCCATAGATATGCCTTTGACACATTATCATTCAGAGTTAACCATTTCCTCCATGAGTATTCATGTAAGAAGAGATATAATGAATATTAATTAGATTAATTGCTATAATAGCAAACGGGGGAAGGAATTTTTGGCCATGGTAGAAACTGTAGAATCATATCTATATTGTATCATAAGCAAACAGAGCAGGTCTGATCCGGGCTACTCTGTTTGCAAGGCGTATTTAAAGGCGTATTTATGGAGTAAAAGGTTAAGACAGTTCCTGTAGGTGTCGTCTGGTCAGAATCTGCTCTGTTTGTTATGAAATACAAGTAATATATATCTGATTCTACAGTTCCTGCCATGGCGAAACCTCTATTGATCACAATGCTATGCTAAAATATATTAAAATAATAATTCTGGCAGAACTTCGTACATACATATTTTTGGCCATGGTAGAAACTGTAAATAGATAAAATGTATTGCATATATGCATTTGATGGAATGAACTTGTGTTCAATTAACAATGCATGTTCTGTATAGATTTATACATCGACTAATGCGACAACGAGATTATAAGATAAAACATAATACTGAGCAAAATACACACACAAACAAAATACATAGAGAGACGGAGACAAAAAAACAGATATGATTGTACAGATAGAGAGAGCGAGAGAGGAGAGAAGAGAAGAGAGAGAAATAGAGAGTGAGTGACGGGGGCGTGACAAACAGAGACAAAGAGAGAAGTAATATAAGATGGAAACAAGAAAAGCATAATGCAGAAAGAGAAAACAAAGAAATACAAAGAGAAAGCACAGAGAGACAGACATAAGAAAAGACACAGACACACAGAGTGAGAAATTAGGAATAGACAGTGAGGGATAGAGAGAAAGGGCGTGAGAACAAACACTACGAAATCACCATGAGAGGGTGGTGTAGCTTTAGAGGACTGACTTCCTCTGTAGAATCAAAGAGTAAATAGTTGAGTCACACGGAGGATATGGACTGTCATTAAGTTATTTATCAAAGGATTAGCCACAATCACCTGTACACGATGTTAAACTATTTACATGCTAGCGTCGAATTCGTGATTTTCTGTGCAAACAGTTTCGATCCAGACGAGACGCCGAGTAACTCGGCGTCTCACCAGGACCCAGACTGTTTGATATTCTAATTGTATTTTTGAAGATAAATTAAAGATAATAAAACTTTCAGAATTGCAGCAGACGACATTTTGTTGCAGACGGCGGTAACACAGCGCGCACTGAGTTAAAGTGGACGCAAAACTATTTACCGTGGCATTTAAGGAATCAACAGGTAATCTTAAAATAGAGGGATAGGAACTGTAAACTAGCAAAGGAAACAGAATAAAACACTGATACTCCAAATCCCCACAAGATCCCGCCTAAGCCGTATGGCAATACAGTTAAACCAATAACTACTTCTTCGGTATTAACGGACTTTCAATAAGTGTTGTACTTGAGTGATACAGACAAACATTAACTATTTGTAAAACCCTTTATCTGGTGAGCATTTATATAAGAAATAATAACATCATGATATCAATTAACTCATTCGCTGTCAAATGTTGTCGTCTGCAAACTTTGTCGTCTGCTTCAATTTCCCATTTTTATTTTTCTTCATTTTTGTTTCAAGAAATAGTCACAGTAACAAACGGGTTGGATCCTGTCGAGACGTCTCATCTGAATCCAAACTGTTTGCAAAGGTAATCACAGATGCGACATTGGCAGCGAAAAAAAGTTAACACTTAGATGAATTGTCATCATGGACATGGTATCTTGGGCCATGGAAGAACTGTAGAATCGGTCTGATCTGGGTCTACTCTGTTTGCAAAGGCACCAAAAGACACCTATATAGGGTAAAGTGTTACAAAACACTCTTGGTATATTATCCTTTTGACAGTATTTGAAAGTCTTTAAAAGGTAACAAATGTATCAAAAGAATGTCATTTGGGCTTATCTGGGATAAAAACTACTTTTGGCAGCACTATAACTTGTCTCATGCGGGTGCCGTCTGCATATAACTGAAATACTGTTGGTCGGACGTTAAACCCAAATCACTCACTCACTCACTTTTTACCGGGCTCTGTGTTAATTTATATTATTCATTTGACAGAAGCCCTGTTTCATTCTATATAAATTTATAACCAGTCTGTTGTTTTGAAAATCCGCGACGTTTTGGCAGACAGGGTACATCCAATTCAGACGTCTCCTGTAGGAGCTCTATTTGATTATAAAATCAGACTGATTCTACAGTTTCTGCCTCCTGTGTTCATTGGCCACCAAATGTCCTTTGGCACTCACTCTACTGGCGACTCTGTGACAACCTTTGCAAACAGTTTGGATACAGATGAGACGCCGAATAACTCGGCGTCTCATCAGGATCCAAACTGTTTGTCACGCTGACACTGGTTTTGAAACAAGTTTGAAGAAATACGTACTTTCAGAATTGAAGCAGACGAAAATATACGAAGAATCCCATTGGTCAGATCAAAAGGGCACTGATTAGCAACCGGTAACTGAGTGGACATAAAAGAGTACATGGGGAATAGGCTACGTTATTTTCATAAAAACGAAGATCTTTTATTCAAAATCTTAAAGCAGGTTTTGGCACAGACTCTGATCATATGAGATTTAGTAAATAAAAATTGTAACTTGTTTTTATCACTTCATGAAGGAAACGTACTTGATACGTGTGTTGCCTTTTCAAAAAGGCCACCACGAATACCTTGGTATAAAGGGCAGTGTAGCATAACGTGTAACTCTGACTCCACCTCGGCGCAGAGAATACACTTTCTATCAGTTTCTGCCAGATTCTCATATCGACCTGTTTCTAATTTTATAGGTGCAACCCCACATCTAAATTTACAAGAAACTGCACACTGTTTAAATGGCACTATCATTTTGCAATATGCTTCAGTAGAGAAATCTGATTTCAATGTACAATATTTTCGTAATTTATTTCTACCTCTATCAGACGAATCAGTGGGACTGTTTATCAAATTCTCCCAATCGTTGATAAATTGATTCATCATGTTGTTTTCAAAAGTATTACAAACATGCTTCTTGGATATACCGACATCAATACTTGTACAGTTAGTCATATCACACTCTGTAGATTTTGATTTGACCATACAAAAAACATTCTTTACCATTTCTTACCAATATTAAGTGACTTGAGATATACGGCTAGATCATTAATATATAAATTGAACAAAAATGGGGATATAATACAGCCTTGTCTCGGGACACTGTCGTAAATGAATTAACATGGACACAAGAGGATACAGAACTATATAGTGACTTTAAAGCAACAAGCATTATCCCACTAATTCTAGAATATCTTCTTTCCATGGCTTATTTCTGTTGATAGAATCATACACCTTTTTGAAATCAACGAAGCCGCGAAACGTAGATTTCTTCAACGTTAGTCTAGTTTCTATCATGTTACAAATAGAAAAAACATTGTCTGTTGTGCTACGTTTCTTTCTAAAATCATTCTGTTCATCAAGTTTGTCATCGGCCTTTACCCATTTAGATAATCTAGAATTTTTGACGTTTCAATAAATCTTATACATAGCCGAGGCCAAGGCAATGCCTTTATAAGAAAGTGGATCTCTGGGATCAATCGAAGAGGATTTTGGAATTGGGTTAATTATGCATTTACGTCATGAAGACGGCACCCTACCACGTTCAAAACAAAATTTGCATAAGGCATGAAGAAAATGTAAACAAGAGTATTTTTCAAGAACTTCAACGGGAATGCCGTCACTACTAGTTGCTTTCCCCAGTCTTGTATTCTCAACAGTTTTTCTTACACCCCCCCCCCCCCAAACAACAACAACAAACAAATAGGTGCGTTAAGGACATCATCTTGTCTAAAAGTAAATAAAGAATCAAACTCGTTTTTCCATTTCTTCAAGATGTCCTCTTTTACATCTTCTAAAATAACTTCCATGTGTATTTTACTACTCTTATTTTGACCTATTCCAATTTTGCCTATACGTTTCCAGAAGTCAAAACTGTTAGAATTGCAATCATTTAATAATTCAGTTTGCAATAAATACCAATAACACCGTTTCGCTCTTTTAATTTTACGGTCGAACTCCTTACGTTTAAAAATAAAAACAGATTTAAAACGGATTTTATAATTTCTTGAGTGACATGAAAGCCAATCAGAATCAGCCTGGCACATATCATTCCATAAATGAGTCAGGCGCTCAGACCACCAAGGATTTGCTTTCCTCAGCTTCTTTTAAGATGTAACAATCGGAGACTTTTCTATGTGGCAAATCCCTAAGCATTGTACCTTTTTAAAACTTCACACCAGCTACCATACAATGAATCAATGTCACTTTGGGACTGAACATCATTTTATAGTGTACGAATAACATCCTTAACCTTGTCAATATCAGACGACGTGCCTAGAAAATTGGAAGGCACATTCTAAAATCAATTTTTTATATAAGACTGATTAAAAGAGTCAGCATAATTTTATTCTCTGGCTTATCCTCTAAATCAATATTCCATGACAATTAAGATAAACTAACAGGTGCTACCGTAAGAATGACTCTTGTATTATTAATAACATCGGTTGCACGAGTAACTTTAAAGTCAGAAAAGAGTTCGCAACTATCCTGCATGCCAATACCGTAGTCCACGACTGCCTTGCATTTTGTCGATACAGATGTACAGACGTTTGTAATACAGTTGCGGTCATTAAGAATACACATGTTTGTATTAATGAGGCACTCAACAAGTAACTCTCCGTAAGCATTAGTAGCAATATCAATCACCAGGTTCAATCACATGCTCAACAAGTGTACAATAATTAAACAATTGACAATAAAATTATATAGTAGTTTGGAAAACATTTCATCTGTCACAAGTCTAAAACAATAATATTTCGTCTGCTACATGTCTAATAAATGATAGTTTATTTGCAACAAATCTGAATATGATATTTGTCTACATACTAAACGTTCGCATTATCACAAATTCACGACTGTCTAGCAAAGGGTTAAAGGCGGATTTGAGGTTTGATACTGAACACAATATCATATAACCACTATACGGTAGCACTGTACGCCGAAAATAATCTGAGTTTTCAATATAGCCGACTTGGGAATGTTGATAACCTATAAAACGCTTTATCATGTTGTAAGGCAGTTGGTAGCTTAATGCAGGCAGTTGGTAGCTTAATGAAGGCCAAAAGTAACACATAGGAGCTTTCTGCATTACATGTGTCCTGCGTCAAGCAACCACCTGCGTTTTAACCCTTTCCCTCATATTGACGACTTTTGACGACTCTGTAAAAGTCACTTTGTGAAACCATTGTGATAAATAGAGCATTTGCTCCTATAGGAGCAAATGCTCTATTTATCACAATGGTTTCAAACTACAAAATTCTAAAAAAATCCTTTTCTCTAGTTAATGCTCCTTTTCGGTAGATTTATTCAAAGAGGTTGTATCTAAAAATAGCCTATGAGGTAAAGGGTTAAGATTCACATGTTCAATTAATGAATTCTGCTGTATGTACATATCCTTATTTGACTCTTTACTTTGGTCTCGGTCAATATAGAAAACTGGGAGTTTTCCGCCGAGACAAAAGTTGGAAATGTAGAAATCCAGTCATTGATATGTTGTTATATTTCTATAAAACTTTAAAATTCACAACAAGCTTTCTTACGGCAATTGTAATGTTTTAGCATGCTTAAGTGTTTCGTTGAGGGGCGAAAAAAGACGCAATATTGTTAAGAAAATGCCTTCCGCCTTCAACGCTGTATTTTGTGCCAATGAAAACCTATCGTCAATAGTGATTGTTGTGCCTATATAACCGCACAGCCGGTCGTTATTTGGTTCTGAAAAAGTAACCGTATTGAATGGTAGATGGGTCACCACAGAATAGGACCGCTTTGTGCCGTTGATTGTGACTTTCTAAATTTTCGATTTTTCTGCTAGGTAGTTTATTTATATTTTATTGATACTCTTTTTTATCATACCTATGTATATGAATGTGCGATTAGTTTCAATATCAAGTTCTGTTCAGATGTCGTAAATGAATGCCACTCTCACAAGTACACTATTTTGGATAATCAAGAGGTCATAACTCTATGACAGATAATCTGGCCGGAATATTGTGACGATAAGCGTATCTACACCTAATGATGAAGTTTCCAATAAAAGTTATTGAAATCCTGTCTGTAGTTGCTGAGATTTGGTGCGGTGGACAAGACAAACATCAGACGGACCGACAGACCATTGGACCAACTCCTACATAGCCCCACCCCATTAAAAAGGCAAAGGAAAATTTCCTCCGTTCATCCGTTTAAAATTGGTCACACAGGGGTTTGTTGTTTTTGTTTTGTTTATTATTTAGAAGTACATGTAACACTATAGTAAGGGGGCATTTCCACAATGTTGATGTCCCGATGTCATTGTTAATACCACCAAATTAAATGAATCATCGCTGAAATTATAATCATTTATAACAAATCTTGTCCGTCTGAAAACCTCAGAAGAAATTCCGCAAAGCAGACGACAATAACCCCTCCTCTTACCAGGTTGGACACGGCGTCCTCTTCTGGAATGCACGCGACGTTGCTATGTTATCTGTACAATTACGAAATATTTTATGATGTTTTCGGTCATTTTCATAGCACTGAAGTACCGATGTCGAATAAATTTTTAATCTCTATTCAACAATACTTTAACCATTACCCCGTTGTAAAAATGTCTGCTCAAATTCGTATCTGGTGCAAACTGGCTACTGCTGACTGAAGCCTTTTGGAGAAGCGATTAACCGAGTGTCAAACAGCTTGAATCCTGATGAGAAGCCGAGTAACTAAGCGTCTCATCTGGATCCAAGCTGTTTGCAAATACCACCCAGGTCGCACTTGGTGGGATAAGGGGTAATCTTAAAAACGATTTAGGAAATTTCGTGCATCTGCAAAAAGTCTTAAATCCGGATGAGACGCTGAGTAACTTCTCAGTAGTTTACAAACTGCTTGAATCTCCTCCCGTGTTTTTTGTAAAAGAAAAGAAAGCAAATTCAACTTTTAGAATTTAACTTTTTAGTAGACGTTAAAATGTTACAGACGATAAATTTTCGGCGCGATATTAAAGATTAAACCAGTCTGTGGTCAAGTGAATGTTTCTTGACTACATTAGCCTAGTTGACGGTGAAACCTCAACTATTTCAAATTTCCGTTTGAGAATTGCCACATTGTCAGCCAGACGATAAGCTAAGTGAAATTTATGATATGACTACTTATGTTTCGCTGCAAAATATTGTTGTCAGCAAAGTTTGTCGACTGCTACAATTTTCGTTTGTTTAATTTTCTCCGGTTTTGTTTAAAAAAACATTATCACAGTAACTAACAGCTTGGATTCTGATGAAACGCCGAGTGTTAATCGGCATCTCATCTTGAGCCACGCTGTTTGCATTTAATCACAAGCAACATTGACAGCAAAAGAGTTAAACGCAGTCTGTTAACAAACTGCATGTATATTTTCAACATCTTCATATCCAGGGTCCATGCTTATAAAACTTTTAGTTGAGTCTGATTTCGTTCTCAAGTTTTTGATTGGTCAGATTTGAGTCTTTGGCTCAAATCTGACCAATCAAAAGCTTGAGAACTCAAATATGACCAATCAAAAGATTGAGAACGAACTCCAGATCATATGTCCAGAAAGTCAGTGTTAATTAAACTACCGTATTGTTTGAGTTTTAGTTTTTAGGGAGGACCTTAAAACTATTTGACGTTGTGTTTTTAACCAGACAGTTAGTTTGAATCGGACTTAATCTTCAGACATAGAAATGTTTAACCATTATCATGCTGTAAGGAATTGTCGTCTGCAAAGCAAAATGTCGTCTGTTTCTATGTCCGTCTCTGTTTCTTTTTAAATGTGTGATTAGAGTTGCAAACAGTTTGGATCCTGATGAGACGCTGAGTTACTCGTCGTCTCATCTGGGTTCAGACTGTTTGCAACAGTGATATCATATTCGCCCACAGGAGTGCTAAATACAAGAGTGCGGCGTTTGTTGACTGTCGTGAGAAATGGGTTATGAAGGACAAGCGCCTCACCTAATTAAGATTACATTCAGTAGCCCGGTGTGATCGGTAGTTATTTCTTGAGTTTCACAAGTGGTCCCACCTGCAAAAGTCTGACCGTTTGACCATAAAAACACGACAAACAATGTTCAAATTCTGCGTCTTGACATCTGTGCCAATATATTAGAGAATGTTATGAATACATATTCAGACTATCAAGAATTTTTAAGTATTTCGACAAATAGAGAAGGGAATGACTTGTAAATATGTTCATGTACCACCAAGCAATCATATGTACATAATTATACATGTACTGTAGACTTATAATAATAATTATATTAGCAAATAGAGCAGATCCTGATCAGACGACTCCTACTTGCTTATCCAAACTTTTAATAAAGACAAATTTAGATCTCTTTTAGACAAGTGGCAGCTAAATAAAGAATGGAAGCCATACAGAAAGCAAGCTCCTCGGTGAGCTTTCTGCATGACTTTCATCCTGCATTAACCCTTTCGCTGCCAATGCCGGATCTGTGATTACCTCTGCAAACAGTTTGGATCCAGATGAGACGCCGAGTAACCCTGCGTCTCATCAGGATCCAAACTGTTTGTTACTGTTACTATGTTTTTGAAACAAAAATGAAGAAAAAAATTTGAAAATTTATAGCAGACGACAAAGTTAGCAGACGACAGGGTTTGGCAGCGAAAGGGTTAAGCAGGCACGTGCCTGATGCACGTATCTAAAGTCTTCCTTACTAAACGTTTTGATTAGCATGGTACATGTATTACTGATCTTCAGTGCAGCTATGCATCTATAAATGCATTACTGCACGAATCCTTCAAGTGCGAATCGCATTAGAGAAATGAGAAAATGTAACTTATTGTCTTTACAACGTTTGTATCCAGACAAGCACACTGCACAGCGTGTCTTTGGCACAACAATCATTGTATAGAAAATGCTAGAACATATGCATTGTAAGGTAACTATCTATACTGGCAATTATTTAGGTTTATCTATAAAAATAGGACATGCAAATTGTCTTAATGAGATGAACAATTTAGCAAAGTTCATGAAAACACTCATGTGTTTTAGGAGTTATGGAGCGAACACGAACTACAAGGTTCTGATATTTGACCTGATTTAGGTGCCCCTGATCAAATAAGGCACATCTGAAACAAAGGCTCAGCAAATCATCTTAATGAAATAACCAACAAATGAACACATTGTCATGAAATGCACACATGACGTTATTAGACATCGAGGGGAAACAAAATACAAGCCTATACTTTATCTAGGCTATATAACCCGGACTTTGAGCTGGCACTGCTGAACATAGGCTCTGCATGTTGCCTCGTTAATATAAATTTCAGAATTTCATGAAATATGCACACCAGGTTTGGAATATACAGAGCGGGGCGATCACAAAACATATGTCTCCTATATTTGATCTGACCTTGATCTGAAATACAACAAGAGGGCATTGACGGCCCTGAAATCGCTCACCAGACACTCATAGGAGATTTTCAGTGTTCACTATATGTTTCTATGAAAACTGGCCATCCCCTGGAACGGGGTCAATTTTTACCCCAGGAGCAGTTTTATATAACTTTTGTAGAGGACCTGAATATGATGCTATGGCCCAAATATGAAAGCTGAGAACCTTCCAGTTTCAGAGGAGAAGATTTTTAAAGTTATATAACTTTCGTAGAGGTCCTGAACATGATGCAATGTGCCAAATATGAAAGCTGAGAACCTTCCAGTTTCAAAGGAGAAGGTTTTCAAAGTTTTCACTATGTTTCTGTAGAAAACAAGGCATCCCTGGGGCGGGGCCAATTTTGACTCAAGGGACATAATTCATATAAATTTTGTAGAGGACCTACATATGATGATATGTGCCAGCGATGGAAGCTGAGAATCCTGTATATTCTGAGGAGAAGATGTTTAAAGGTTCATCTTGTTGACGACTGACTACGCACGCCGACGGACGATGGGCATCTGGCGATCATAAAAGCTCACCCTGAGCACTTTGTGCTCCAGTGAGCTAAAAACTGTAGGACCATACCTATATAATTTCATAAACAAACAGAGCAGATCCTATAATCAGATGGATCCTACAGGAACCGACTGATCCGAATCTACACTGTTTGCAAGGGCGTGAAAAGGCGTTTATACTTTATATGAAGGAAATGGTCAATGTAGGAGATAGAACCAATAGTAAGGGTTTTAGATACTGTACGGAAAAAGCAGGTAGTTGTGGACATTACAATGGTGTGCGACTATTTTTGCGTATTTGAAGCAGCATTAGAAAATAAATAAATAAGCAACTTTTGAACGTTTTTAACACCAATGCAACACTCTGAAATGAAAATGGAAGGATGAAGGCTGTTTAGAAGAACCTGTTACTAGTAAACTATGAGAAGCAAATTCTCCCGTTTAACTCTTTACCTGTTGAATATTTAGTAACATGACATTGATTCCAGATCATATGTCCAGAAAGTCAGTAAGAAGTAATGATCATACGAATAATGATTAGTCACATTTTAACAGCATTATTAACACTTAATTTGCAAAGGGGTGAAACGTGTTTATGCAGGAAAGGGTTCTACATAGGTTCACTTTCTGCAATACCGTAAAAACCCGCTGATGCGACCACCTACAGACATAATTCAGGATGCTCGATGCAGGTGGTTGCTTAATGCAGGACAAAAGTAATGCAGAAAGCTCCTAGAGCTTTCTGCATTACTTTTGTCCTGCATTAAGCAACCACCTACTTACAAAACACACGTTTATTCATTAAGTGGTCGCATTAGAGGGGTTCTACTGTATTTGCACTTTATACTTCGATATTCAAAATACATACAAGTAATATGCTATCTGTGAGAACTGTAAATTAGTGCATAATTTACTGACGGTATAGATTATTCAGTCGCATGTGCGCAGTCTCTTATCAATTAAATACAGGGTCAGGTTTTTAGTAGATGGTCATCTAATCATTATTCCTGCTAAATAGTTTTGAAATCTGCACAGTGGTTTCAGCATGCACGAGAGATAAACAGACACATGCCTCTCATTTTGCGTGAATGCGCACAAAACAGGTGATCAGTTATATGACGTTTATTTTAGTCCAAAGAAAATCTGTGCCTTATTTCTTTCTATGAAACATTTTATTTCTTACGTTAGTAGTTTTACGAGGACATGTTTCATGGGTTCATATTTATCCTTTAACACATTATCCCCTATTGGCGCATTTTTGCGCATCTATAAAAGTCACTTTATGAAGCAATTGTGATAAATAGAGCATATGCTCTATTTATCACAATGGTTTCAAACTACAAAATTCTATTGTTTCCCTTTCCTCTAGTTAATGTTCCTTTTCGGTAGATACATTCAAAGAGGTTGGGTCTAAAATAGCCTAGGAGAGAATGAGTTTAAGTGTGGGAATCGAGTTTTGCAAACAGTGTAGACCCAGACCAGATGGTCCCCTTGGGGAACCCTCTGATCAGGGTCTGCACAGTTTGTCATAAAATCAGTTTTTAATATTTTGTTCAATTATATTCAGTAAAAGAGCAGTCCTTCTTTTATTCATTCAGCAGATTAAGGATTAATAACTAGTGCTTGCATAACTTTTCAGTTTCTAAACACTGTTAACCCAAAGAACAAATCCATGTTCTGTTTAACTCTTTCCCTTATTAATACATTGTATGAAACAATGACGTCATGAACAGTTATAGATTAATTCTATGATGGCATATGTACACAGGGGATATTTCCCATGACAGACACAGTAGAATCAGTCTATATCATTCCATAATTAAACAGAGCAGATCCTGATCAGACGGTTCCCTTAGGAGCCGTCTGATCTTGATCAACTCTGTTACCAAGGCGTAAAATGTGTCTATAGGAGGGAAAGGGCGAAGACTAAATCTTTAACAATTTGACCTAGTGGTCCAGTAAACTGCCTTGATATTTAGCTTTTAAAAAGACACTCAACCTTTATGATGCGAGCATGGACAAGTCGTTGCATCAACCAGATCTAGATCGAGACGCCAGATAACTCTAGAGAAATATGATAGAGCGTTTGGTATATTCTCTTATAGTTTCAAAGACATGAGTAAAGATTTTGTCACTACGTCCCGAGTGTTTCATGTTTAACTCTCATCTATGATTACCTATTATATGCAAACAGTCTGGATCCAGATGAGACGGCGAGTAACTCGGAGGCTCATCATTATCCAATCTGCTCGGTGCTATGGTGATGTTTTTGTAATAAAAAACCCCAAGAAAACTGTAACAATAAAACCTGAGCAAACGACAAATTTTGCAGACGACAATATTTGGCAGCGAAAGAATAAAGAAAATACGTCACTGTATACATGTCCGTGAGCTTTAATAAGAGCCACGTGATACTTGATAGAAATATGTATACATGTACCATACATGTAAAGTATTAGTTAGTGAACTGCTAACTCTTTCGCTGCCAAATATTGTCGTCTGCAACAACAATCACTTGTTAAATTTTCTAACATTTGTTAGTAAAAGCATTACCAAAGTAACAAACCATTTGGACCCTGATTAGGTTATCCGGCGTCTAATTCGGGTCCAAACTGCTTGCGTAGGTAATCACAGACGCAAAATTGGCAGCAAAAGAAGCCATTTATTCTCTGCATGCACAGTATCGGACAACTTGGAAAGACATTATTAAACTTTCCTTTAGGTTTCCTTCCTCTTTTGCTTATGGAATTATAGACCCGATTCTACAGTTTTTGCTATGGACAAACACCCCCTTGTGTTCAAGTGCAATTATAACAAGTCGGCTAATTAATATTCATTTAGTCATCATGCCTTTCATGAATATTCATCAGGTACATGGTTAAACAGCCAGAACTTGGGTTTCTTTTTGGCGGTTTTGTTAAGAGGTTTTTATTGTCATTATTGACGCATGTTCAACTGACTCCGACACACTAATTTTAAAGGATTTGCTGAAATCAAAGCACATACATGTATTTAACCCTTGGTGGTCTCTGGCGTCGGTAGAAAGTATGAATATACCAGATCAACACAAATGCCGCGGCTGTAAATAATAGAATCTGTCCTAAGCGGTCAATCATTCATTGAACACACATGTTTTAAAAAAGTAAGTGGTTGATTAAGGCAGGGCACAGTTATTACAGAAAGCTCCTATAGGAGCTCAATCTGCATTAAGCTACCACCTGCCTTACTGACCCAAAATTAGACCTCTTTTTGATAGCTGCTTAAGAAAGGTTACACTGTACACGCCTAATATTAGCTTGGATCCTGATGACATAATTTAACCCTTTCCTTCATATCAACATGTTTTCAAGCGTTTAGAGTAGCCCAATATCAGACGACTCCTTTAGGAACCGTCTGATCAGGATCTGCTCTGTTTGCAAATGGAAAATGAAATGTGTGTCTTTACTTTCTATAATGGTTGCAATTTTCCACCTTTCATATTTCATTATAACTATTTTGTCCATGAATATTCAGTAGGTATGGAAATTTGAAACAAATATAGAACAAGGAAATTGTTAACGTTTGTACTTGTTTTCCCCCAAATTCTCTCAGAACGTGTTAAAGGGTTTTAAGAATTAGGCCTACTCTAAACAGGCTCGATTCCAATTGCAATTCCGTCACTCACTTGACAAGACTTCCAAAACACAGTTGAGACAACCTTGTCTGAGTAATTACCTCTAAAGCTTGCAACACGGACACACCACGTGACTGCTCTTATGTATATAAAACTCACTTCGAATTTCAAAGCAATTATGAACCAGGTGTCTAAGTGTTATAGCATCAAGTTCCTGAATTATCTAGGAACTGATCTGGATCAAAACTACTGGTTATCTACTAGCACAGTCACGTTTAGCCGACTAAAGGCTATAAGTATCTATTGGAAGGCATAAAAAAGGCAAGCGATTACAATACAATTAATCCTTTAACGGGTATAAGCCCTTTTACATACAAATCCCCCCAAAGTGACGGCTTCTTTTGTTTGGTGGCTAGTCAAGCGCACTTAAGAAAGAAGTAACACACAATTGGGTAAATAATCACACGTTTAATAGCCTTAATGGCCATTAAAAATGTAGATCAGATTAACACCCTGTATGCCTAATTTTCAAAATAGAATGGTCCATTACTGTTTAAAATGATAACAGTCCATTCATTGTGAAAGGGTATACTCTATGAGATGAGTTTGAATGACAAACAGTGCAGACCCTGATCAGAGGGCTCCTCTAGGATCCCTCTGATCAGGGTCTACACTGTTTGCAATTAACAGTACGTATGTGTCCCTTATTCAGAGGGTTAATAGAAAATCGTCTTAGAGTATGCCCTCTATGAAACCTGTCCGATACAAATACAGTTCATGACAAATCTGGTGGAAAATGGACCTTTCTTACACAAGTAACAACGTGTGGTAAAAACTAAACACTGCATTAACTTTTATCTTTCAGACGCTCTTTGATACTTTTTCAAACAGAGTAGATCCATATTATATGGCCCGTGTGTGAGCTATCTGATCAGGATCAGTGCTGTGTGCCTATAAGTATATAGGTGTGAGTCTATAGCTTCAGCCATGACTAACACACCCTGTGCTCATATGCCATTTTGAAAGTTGAACTAATAAATATTCATGATGTCATTATCGTTTAGATGAATATACATCATGCTATGGGTTCAGAGTGCAGCAGTACCTCATTTGTCTTTTATGAAAGCCAGATGAGCTAATGAAATAACCGATGGTGAGTCAAATTAAGGAATTAAAGTTTGAACTATTAACCCTTACCCTGTTGAATATTCACGCACAAAATAAAGATATCATGAATACTAATTAGCTGATATTTTTTATGTTAACTTTTCAAGGGAAGGTTTGCTTTGATAAAACCTGTAGAATCAGATTTATGTCATGTCATAACAAACAGAGCAGACTCTGATCAGACAGCTCCTACAGGAGCCATCAGATCTGGGTCTACTCGGTTTTCAAAGGCGTATTTATAAAGTAAACAGTTTTGCATAAGGTCATCCGACGTGGGCTTCTTCATTCATTGAGTGCTTTCATTCATGTTATGATCACGTAAGTTCTTCATGTGACTGATATTTGTATATACGTGCGCCATTCTTACACATTGCTATATTTTGTGGATTTTGTTTCACATACTAAGCCGAAGATTATGTGACGAAGCATTTTCATGTCAGATATATCATGATTGGTTCCGGATGCCATGTAATTAAACACATTTTATATCCATTGAATGCAGGTCAATAAATTGCACTTATATTGTCAGGTCGGCGAGGGTATCATGGGTTAGGCTGTGGAACGCCACCTTTGTATTCTATTGCTTCACAAAGAATACAAAAAGAAAACAGGATTCGGACAAACATTTTCATCCTTTCACACACACACACACACACACACACACACAAAGTAAAATGGCGTAATTCTGTAAATAATGATCAGAACTAAAATACCTTACTTTATTTCATCTGCACATTACATTTATATATTTATGAAAGTTTAATCCATTCCCTCATGGGCTATTTTTAGACCCAAACTCTTGAATAAATATGCTGAAAAGGAGCATTTACTAGAACAAATGAACATTTGAGAATTGTGTAGTATTTAAATCATTGTGATAAATAAAGTATTTGCTCCTATGGAGCAAAAGCTCTGTTTATCACAATGGTTTCATAAACTAACTTTTACAGAAGCATCAAAAGGCGTCAATATGAGAGAATGGCTTAACTCATTCCTCAATAGGCTATTTTTAGACCCAACCCCTTTGAACAAATCTACCGAAAAGGAGCATTTACTAGAGAAAAGAAAAAATTAAGAATTGTGTAGTTTTTAAACCATTGTGATAAATAGAGCATTTGCTCCTATAGGAGCAAATGCTCTATTTATCACAATGGTTTCAATTAGTGACTTTTACAGAGGCGTAGAAAGTCGTATTTATGGAGGAAAGGGTTAAATCATCTTGGACCAAAATTGTCAGAAAGTTTGCCATATAAGAGATTATACATTATATAACAAATAATATCACTGCTTTAAACCTTTCCCTGTTCAAGTATTCATGTAAAAATAATGACATCATTAATATCCATTAAATTATTTTTTATAATATCATATGAACAGGGACCATTTTTGCTCTGGCAGAAACTGTAGACTCAGATCTTCTATATCATACCATAAGAAAACAGAGAAGACACCGATTAGACGGCTCCTATAAGGCGCCATCAGATCTGGGTCTATTCTGTTTGCAAAGGTGTGAAAAGGGATTTATATGAAAGAAACGACAAAAGCAATACTGTTTTCTGAGTACATGTATGTTGAAATCTGTGTATCATTGATCTAAATAGGATTAGAAATGTAATTTAACCCTTTACTCTATAAATACGTTTTTCTACACCTTTGAAAATAGAGTAGAACCAGATCAGATGGCCCCTGTAGGAGCCATCTGATCAGGGTCTACCCTTTTTGTTTATGATATAATATAGATCTGATTATACAGTTTCTGCCATAGCCAAACACTTGTACATGTATGTCCATGTGCTATTATAACAATTAATCTAATTCATATTCATGAGGTCATTATTTGGTCCATGGATATTCAAGGAGTAAAGGGTTAAAACAGTCTTTTGTTTCATATCTTGTACTGGTTAGCAATAGACAGTAGACACAAAATAAAAAAAATATCTGTATACATATTCTGGTTACAAAAAGCTGTTCAGAACCTATAACACATTCCTTCATATTGACGCCTTTTGACGCCTCTGTAAAAATATTTTTTTGAAACCATTGTGATAAATAGAGCATTTGCTCCTATAGGAGCAAATGCTCTATTTATCACAATGGTTTCAAACTACAAAAATTAAAAAAAAATCCTTTTCTCCAGTTAATGCTCCCTTTCGGTAGGTTTATTCAAAGAGGTTGTATCTAAAAATAGCCTATGAGGGAATGGGTTAGATGGAATTTGTCTTGTTTTTAACCCTTTACTTGTTGAATATTCATGTAAGAAATCATTACACCATGAATATTAATTAGATTAATTTTTATAATGGAACATGAACATAAGAATTTCAAGCCATTTCAGAAAGAGTAGAATCTTATTTATATAAGTTTGATAAGCAAACAGAGCAGACCCTGATCAGACGGCTCCCGTACCTGTGTCTATTCTGATAGCGAAGGTGTAGAAAGGCGTATTTATGGAGTAAAGGGTTAAAATTTCCATACAGTTTGGATCCTGACAAGAAATATTGATATTAGACATCTACCTCCAAGCAGTTTGCAAGGGTTTATCACAAGAGTTGGTCTACATGATGCTAAAGATAAATAAAGCAACTTAATAAGTAGGAAAGTCTGGATCTACAGTTTTAGCCCATGATGTTAGTCCCCCTGATATATCTGTTATTGTCATATTGCTAAGTTCTGAATGGTTCATAAGCTTTGTCAGTTTTTGTACAGCTAATTGCGAGTCATTTCCTCTTCTGCACACACACACTACTGGCACTGTATCACACTGTGGCCTCAGGCTCTCCACTCTCTCTGTAATCTGCTGTAGTGACGAGTCAATGTCTATTTTACTAACCGGTATATCTGAGCAAGAGTTAAGGAGAATAAGTTACAACAATATTCTTCACGAGTTTCTACAATATTCTTCAATATAATTCTACATTTCTATACAGGACTATTAACCCATTCCCTCATATGCTATTTTTAGATACAATTTATCACAATGGTTTCACAAAGTGACTTTTACAGAGTCGTCAATATAAGGTGTGTAACTAAATGGCCCAAAATGGCAGAAAAATTACACCAACTACATTCCATGTCAATTTCCGCTTGATTTTAATCAAATGTGATTCATTACAGGCAGAAATATCCAGTCTTTGAAATACACACCATTGATGCCGAACTTTGGCTAAAAAATTACTGAACTGAGACGATAAACTCCAACTAAGCTCAGACTAAGCTTTAGTCGACCGAGTCATTACATGTGTTGACAGCCGCAGGTCGCTCCGGAAAATCTCAGTGTCGTAGAACAGAAGTAACTCTGTAGTTGACATTGACTGTAAGTTTAATTTTTATGTTAGATTTATTGAAGGAGAATGGAACACGGACCATATTATGAGATTCAGTGTGACTTTCGATTTCATCAGTTATGAAAATGTACATGTATGTGTCGGTAGCGACTCGTTTGACTAAAGCTAAGCTTGAGTTTATCATCTCAGTAAAGTAATTTTTCAGCTAATTTTCAGCATCAATGGTATGTATTTCAAAGACTGGACATTTCTGTGTGTAATGAATCATATTTGATAATAATCAAGCAGAAATTGACATCGTAAAAAAGACATGGAATGTAGTTGGTGCATTTTTTCTGCTATTTTGGACAATTAAGTTACACACCTTTAAATAGTGTTATACTACATGTACATAGTAGTGTTTTTTTTTCAAAACATCTTTTTCTGTCAAAGTATGATGTCTAAATGCATTTGAAGATGTTTTCAGTAGTATTTATAAAATGGTCACGCACCTGGCACTTGTGGGTCCCATAGGTCCTATATAAAATTATGCGTACTACTGATTAGAATATCCTCCCCCTTTATCATTACACATGTACATACAATGTAACACTTGAAAAATATCACTTTACCTTACAGATCTGCTTTTGCAAAAAGGTAGACCTAGACCAGATAGCTCCTGTGGGAGTCATGTGATCAGGGTCTGTTCTGTTCTGTTTGTTAACTCTTTGCATGCTAAGTAATTTTTCGTCTGCAACAATTGTCGTCTGCTTGATTTCTTAAAATAAGCATACTCTCATTTCTTTACAAAAACATGGCCAATGTGACTAACAGTTTGGATCCTGATGAGACGCTGCATTATGCGGCGTCTCATTTGAATCCAAACTGCTTGCATAGGTAATCACAGTTTTGCCACTAGCGTGCAAAGAGTTAATGACATAATGTAGATCTAATTCTACGGTTCATTAACTGTAAAACAGTAAGTTTTTCATAATGCCATTATATATATTGAGCTAATTAATATCCACAGTCATTATTCTTGTATAAATATTCATCAGAAAAATGGTTAATCAACTGAAATCTAAGCCATTAAGAGAGAAGAAAGTGAAAAATTATAGAAATCTTAAAATGTTTAAATAAATCAGTTAAATGTTATTTCTGACCAAGGGAAGTAACTTTACTCAACTCACAAAGTAGTTATGTCCAGTCATTTGAATTGCCTCCCATCTTTGACTGGTGTTTTACACTACATTCACCCTTATCAAACATGACCCCTTGGCACAATAATTGGAGACATCTAATCTGGGTCTACACTGTTTGCCAATGCCAATACATTAGTTTTCCCGTAAATCAAAGGGTTAAGGTGGTGAAGAAGTTTGACAGTTTGTTGGGAAGATCTTGACAATTTACTCCAAAGATATGTGCCTATGCAAACAGAGTAAATCCAGAACAGGTGGCTCCAGTAGGAGCTGACTGATCAGAATCTGCACTGTTTGCATATGAAATAAAATAGATATGAATCTAGAGTTTCTGTAATGACAAATTTACATTGTCCATAGTGCTGTTATTAGAATAATCAAGATTTCCGCATCTATTGGCAATGACTAAATAAACATCAATGCTACAAAAAATGTTTATTCTTCACCTTGAAATCAACAAAACAGACAAGTTCAAGTATTAACCCTTTCCCTGCTTACATTCATGTCAGATATAAGGGCATCATGGATAATTGTCAGCTGAATTCTTATGATTGTATATGAACAGAGGAGCTTTTGGTAATACCAGAAACTGTAGAGTCAGACCTATATAATTTCTGAAGTGAACAGAGCAGACCCTGATCAGACGGCTCCTACAGCTTCTACAGGAGCCATCTGATCCTGGTCAATTCTGTTTGCAAATGTGTGAAAATATGAGGAAAAGGGTTAACAAGAATTATGTTGGTTAAACGCAAAGGATACTGAGACAGCTGGCTGGCAGCTGACATATGTCCAGCTCTATAGGTTGTCTTACATCCACAAGAACATGTGGTTCCCCATCTTCTAACATGGCTTTGAAATGCTTGAGAAACACAAATAAACAGGGAATTACATAAATAAATAAGAAATAAATAAATTTTATAGGTTAAATCAAGTAGAATACCTAAACATTTAGTTAGGTAAAATATTCATACTCATATTTTGTACATCTTGCTCATTCTTAATCAATATACATGTAGTAATTTAATGAAGAGTTTTGAATGTTTGCTGATCCATTTCTCAAAACAATGCATTCTTACAATCATATTTGTTGCTCACATTATGATAGTGAAAGCATGTGTGCAAGTCTAGAATGCTATCACATGGATAGTTTCTGTTTGTATTTTGTCCTTTCACTTGGCCACGTGGTTAAAAAGGCAAGACTTTCTGTTTGCCACACCTTTAAATCTCCATTGCTTCAACACAATACATTAACAGATGACAGGTAACAAATGTTTCCATTTCAATTCATAAAGTTGACAAGAATTATTCTAAAATTGACCTGAATAGCTTTACCTTTGCTGTAATTCTTTTATCTTTATCTAAGATGTTAAGATTCTTGTCCTGTAAAGAAGAATAGAAATTCAACTGTAGCCTTTAAACACAGGAAAGAAATGTAGATCCAGATCAGTCTCTAATTTGAGTCTGCACTGTTTGTCATTCAAAATCCTCTTGCAAATTATATTCTTTCACAATGAACAGACACTGTCATTAAATGTATATGAACAATTTAACTTTGAAGATTCAGCATTCAAAAGGCGCAACTCCTCTATTTATCATAATGGTTTCAAAACTACACAATTCTAAAATTTTCCTTTTCTCTAGTTCATGCTCCTTTTAAGAGGTTTGATCTAAAAATAGCCTATGAGGGAATGGATAAGGCTGTCAGCTGTTCGCATTCAGGGATGAGGTCATGTCTGATTAATGGATTTTGGCCATTTTGCTCATGTTTCTGATGCCGTGTTAAGTTTATCGTTAATTCGACTGGGAAAATCTTTGCATATTCGAATAAAAAAATGTCTTTGCTTATGGAATAGCTTTTTATCTGATTGAAATTGGTGCATTTCTTGCAGTGCAAAGGGTTTAAAGTGCAGGACTGGGTAATATGGATCATTTGAAGTCCGATCCCTTCTTTCTATATACATATATACATATACTGACTCAAACGTGTCTTGCCCCTGTGCTTTACATTGGTTATGAACTACGGTACAGAGCACTTTGAAAAGTCAAGTACATTTAAAGGAGCCCTCTGATCAGGGTGTGCCATGTTAGTCATTCAAAATCCTCTAACAAGTTTAAGCCTTTTATACTGAATGGATTCTATTGTTAACCCTTCGCTTGCTATTCGCGTCAATATACCTACCTGTAAATAGTGAAGACCCAGATGAGACAGCTCCTGCAGGAGCTGTCTCATCAGGGTCTGCACTATTTACAAATTGATTGTGTAACCAGTGCACTCCACAGCAGTGATTGCACAGCGCAATACTTGTACACAGTTAAGATATATGTAATTATACAACAGGCATGGGTAAAGAAGGAGAAATGTATTTTAAAATTCAGCAAGAGAAGGGTTAAGCACTGATGGGCTATTCCATTCGGACAATTCAGGGTTTAAATAGTTAAAGCAACACAAAAGTAAGAAGAATTTACCTTATCGGATGCCCTTGCTCCACAAAACTGCTCATAATCAATAAGCTGGGTGATGGTGGGTTTGTCACTACACACAGGACAGCTCTGCTGTCGGCCACGCAGTTTTATCACACGGAATGATCCATCCATCCCATCAAACATGAGCAGCTTCTGAGAGTAGGAGGGTTGAAGCCCCACTGCTATTTTTATAGCTTCTAATGCTTGTAAGCTACCTATGATGCCAGGAATAACACCTATTACACCTCCATCTGAGCAATTGGTGACAGTCTCTGGTGGTGGAGGTTTAGGATAGAGACACCGGTAACATGGTCCACCTTTATAGTTGTATACCGTAAGCTGTATGTAACAAAAAAGAATAATTGAACAATAAGTCTGAAGCCAGAACCAGCTAAAATACGACATTTTTCACAGTAATTATATCAAGCCCAGAAATTTTAATATCACATATCCTGAATTATTTGGAAAGGTACAAGGACCACCAGAATATAGATAACTAATATGAGAATACAGAAAACTAATAAAAACAAGAGGGCCAAGATGGCCCTTAATCGCTCACCTGATTACCATAGATTTAAGATTTTTGCAGAGTAGCCCATGGGTAGGGTCAATATTGAACTTAGGGACAATATATGAACAATGTTGATAGTGGATCATGAGCAGTGGATCATGAGCAGTGGTTCTGCAGAACAAGATTTTCAAAGATTTAGTATATTGATTTTATCAAGACAATGATTCTGACCAATGAAAATTGGGCTAAAAATGTGCTCTTTAAAGTATCTTTTCTAAGATTTGACCTAGTGACCTACTTTCTATTCCCACCCTACCCATGATCACACTCAACCTTGATATCACCAAGACAAACAGTCTGAGCAAGTTTGAGGAAGACTGGGCTAAAAATGTGGCCACTGGAGTGTAAACTCGATTTCTCTAAGATATGACCCAGTGACCTACTTTTTGACCTCACATAACCCACTTTCAAACCTGTCCAAGATTTTATAAGGACAATCATTCTGACCAATTTTCATGAAGAATTGGCTATAAATGTGACCTCTAGGGTGTTGACAAGGTTTTCCTACTATTTGACCTAGTGACCTAGTTTTTAACCCCACATAACACACTTTCAAACTCGTTTGAGATTTTATCAAGACAATCATTATGACTAAGTTTCATGAAGATTGGACTAAAATTGTGACCACTAGAGTGTTCACAAGGTTTTTCTACTGTTTGACCTAGTGACCTAGTTTTTCACCCCACTTGACCCACTTTCAAACTTGTCCGAAATTTTATCAAGACATTCGTTCTGACCAAGTTTCATGGAAATTGGACTAAAATTGTGACCACTAGAGTGTTCACAAGGTTTTTCTACTGTTTGACCTAGTGACCTAGTTTTTAACTCCACTTGACCCACTTTCGAACTCGTCCGAGACTTTATCAAGACATTCATTCTGACCAAGTTTCATGAAGATTGGACTAAAACTGTGACTACTAGAGTGTTCACAAGGTTTTTCTACTGTTTGACCTAGTGACCTAGTTTTTTACCCCACATAACCCACTTTTCAAACTCTTCCGAGATTTTATCAAGACAATCATTCTGACCAAGTTTCATGAAAATTGGGCTAAAAATGTGACCTGTAGAGGGTTCACAAGGTTTTCCTACTATTTGACCTAGTGACCTAGTTTTTAACCCAACTTGACCCACTTTCGAACTCGTCCGAGATTTTATCAAGACATTCATTCAGACCAAGTTTCATGAAGATTAGACTACAATTGTGACCACTAGAGTGTTCACAAGCAAATTGTTGACGACACACGACGCACACCGCACGACGGACGACGGACATTCAAGTCTCCCAAAAGCTCACCCTGAGCTTTGCTCAGGTGAGCTAAAAAAACTAACATCAGAATATAGATAACTAATAGCCTAATATGGATAACTAGTAGCAGTATATGTATAGATATTAGATAACTTATAACAGAATAAAGAAAATCAATATCAAAATACATGTATCAGCAATATATAGCTAATATTTATAGTTAAATTGAAACTATCTATATTTCTATATTACCCCCATTTAACCAAAGCTTGAAAATTAAACTGATATTTTTTTGTTATTTATAGATCAAATTGTCAGGATACCAATATTATATTACGTACCTTCCATAAAAATCATACACACTGAATCATGGTATTTCAGAATATATGTAAATCTGAATAATTTTCCAAACATTCTAATAAAATTATAATAGACATAATCAGAATGTCAAACACTTTGAATCCTGATGCGACACAAAATTATATGCAGTGTCATCTGGATCAGAACCATTTACAGAGCTGATTACCAAATATATTGTGCAAAAGTTTGAATGCGGGGAATTCTTGCACTGTTATTTGCAAACAGTGTAGACCCAGATTAGAGGGTTCCTAGAAGAGCCCTCTAATGAGGGTCTGCACTGCTTGTCAAAATCCTCTAACAAATTTAAGCCTTTCATACTGTGTGGACTCTAGATAACCCATTCCTTCATATAAATGCCTTTTCACGCATTTGCAAACAGAGCAGAGCAGATCAGATGGATCCTATAGGACAAGATAGAGATCTGATTCTACATTTATTGTCAAAGCAAAAAGAAAAGTTCACATTATAAGATTTCAGCTTATGAAATGTTCAATCATAATGTTTTTTACATGAAAAAGTAGTAAAGTCAAGCAGGCAAAGCCACATACAAAATGCAACCACCACCAAAACACTGATAGACAGCATGACACACACATACATGTACACACACACAACCACACACCCAAACGCACACTCACACACGAGATAACACAGAAAACATCAACAAACACACAAGCACTAGAAAAACACTCCACACATGAACAAAATCACAAGCACAAAGACGTAAGGCAAACAAAAGGAAGGGTGACAAAGAGAGTACCGCCTTGGCACGGTCTGATCAATGAGTATTGGCCAGGTGACGGGTTAAACATTTATGGGAAATTCCACTTTTTCAGCAATGAGTGTTGTAATCACCTGTCCTTCAAACCTAAGGGCACTCCCAGAGACAAGGGGTTTTCCTGCTATAATGCAGGCATCATTCAGCAGGTATCTTGTGGCAACATTGTCTGTAGCATCTAGTACAATATCATATCTGTAATACTAGTCAAGGAAAAGCTAAGCGAGCATAGAAAGGAAATAACAATACAAACAAAGTGAATCCTCCAAATAGTGTATGAGCAGTTTGTCACACAAGAATTTTTCACCGTATGCTATATAGTGAAGATAATGTCAATGTCCAATAACTCTGGGAAAAATTATCGTTGTGGGACATGTATAGGTTAGAACATGGTTGACAGCTACTAAACGATATAGTTCGAGGGGGTGTAACCCCCGAGAACTATATCGTTTAGTCGTGCTCAACCGTTGGCTAACCTATTTAGCACTAGCTTGGGCTCGAGGAAAAAACAAGAAATAAACGTCATCAATTTGACGTCATTGAACGCATGCAGATTTTCCCTCCCTTCTCTTCCCGCAAGATTGAAAATCGTTGTGCCTGAATCCATTATTTTGAATGATAAAGCTGGAAATTTAAAGGCAATATATTAAAACTGTGTTCAATCAAATATTCAATAATATCTTTTATTTCAATATGTTTGCAATAGAAATTAAAGTTGCTGTTGAATAGTGAAATAATTTAGCGCTCTAGCTCTAGATCCTTTTTTGCAGTATAATTTTCTTTACATAAATACTTAAACTGCTCTGATCTAATATTTCGACCACTAAGGACCTTTGTCAAAGATTGTCATGTCAAAATACACGTCACATTTTTGTTACATGCATTCAGCCATAAAATCAAAGAGAATAATGTTGATCCAGCGTCGTCATGGTGACATTCGGTTGTTTTTTAAAATGTCATGACGTCATCAAAATGACGTCATGGGTGCAATAACGTCATGCATGCATTAGCGCATTATCCTCTTTGATGTTACAGCCAAATGGTCTGTAGGTTCTCAGCCTCCATATCCAATCAGTTTCATGGATCTGTCTTTCAGTTCTACATGCATGGAACATCCGTTTCAAAACTACAAATCTCACATCATCACTGCTATGACCACCGATTCCAAAATGTCTATTTATTGGCTTCTCTCTCTCATGCCTCACATCACTCAAATGTTCTTTCATTCTCTCCCGAATTTCTCTCTCAGTTTACACCATTATATCGCATTTACTGCATTTAATTGCATATACTACATTTCTTTCTCTACAGTTAATATTAGTTGACACAGTGTAAACTGATTGCCTATTTGTGTCACTTATACTTGACATTTCAAGAATACTGCAAGTAGCACAACCCTGTGAACAGACTGTATTGCTTGGTCTAACAATCCTGTTAGTTTTTGAATGCACCAGTGTTTGGCTGTAACATCAAAGAGGATAATGCGCTAATGCATGCATGATGTCGTTGCACCCATGACGTCATTTGATGACGTCATGACATTTTAAAAAACAACCCAATGTCAACATGACGACGCTGGATGAACATTATTCTCTTTGATTTTATGGCTGAATGCATGTAACAAAAATGTGACGTGTATTTTGACATGATAATCTTTGACAAAGGCCCTTAGTGGTCGAAATATTAGATCAGAGCAGTTTAAGTATTTATGTATTATATTAATTCCCTATTTTGGAATATTTACTTCATTGTTAATTTTCTTTAATTTGTGGATAACGATTGTTTTCAACTTTTCATTCATTAAAACTTGAAAATGTGTGTAATTTCTTTTATCAATGTCCTCAAAAAACTTGATTATACATCGTTTACAGCAAAACTTCTATAAAAGAATACACCATGTACGGTACCGCTTTTTGAAAGGCAACATGTTTGCTTGAATGCGGGATAAAAGTAATAAAGAAAGCTCAAAATAGGAACTTTCTGCATAACTTTAGTAGATCTACTGCATTAAACTGTCATCTGTATATAAAACTTCAAATTAATTTCCCTTTAACTTGTCGTTTTACCTCAGTTTTACTGTAGTTCAATGTATCCAGCTGATCAACGCTACGATGCATTGGGGAAATATGACGTGAGAGCGTATAGTGTGAGGTCAAAAATGCATTATGGTGATTAGTCGACAGGAACCATTGACTAAATAAACAGTTTGTTAATTAGTCCATAGTTTTTTCAAAAAGCGTCGAACTAAAGCATCTGAACTGAGGCATCTGATTGGCCAAGAGTTCCAAGCCATGTGCTAAATGGATATACATACAGGCAAACAAGAGCAAGGCTGTATGCCTCCCAGCCTGTGTGACTTCTTCCTAACCCTTTACCTCATGAACATTCAAGCAGTCTGCACTGGTATCAAATGGTATCTCTATCAAGTATACAGTTAACTCTGTAAGACCAAAGTAACAGTCATCTACAAAAATGATGTAGGCCTAATCTCGATTTTCACTAAATTATTTTTCTTGGAAATTATACAGTATCATATAGTCCGGAACCTGATCAGACACTGTGTTATTCAGTGTCTCATACGGATCAAACCTGTTTGTGTATGTCATAAAAATTCCAATAGGAGTTGTCTAATCAAGATCTGCTCTGTTTGCTTTTAACCCTTTCCCTGTTCTATGTTTATTCCAAATTTCAACACCAAATTAATATTCATGGTCAAAATGGTTATAATTAAATATTGAACCAGGAACATAGTAGCTATTTTAGAAAGTAAAGAAACAGATTTGTCAAATTCTTTAAGCAAACAGAGCAGACCCTGATCAGACGGCTCCTCTAGGAGCCGTCTGATCTGGGTCTACTCTGTTTGCAAAGGCGTGAAAACACATTTATATGAGGGAAAGGGTTAACATGATATAGATCTGATTCTACAGTTTGTGTCAACGTAAATATTTGCCTTGAAAAGTTTACATTATAAAAATTCGGTTAATTAATATAAATCATGATATCATTATTTCTTAAATGAATATTGAACCGGGAAAGTGTTTAGTACTGACAACCAATTTCCTCCCTCAACCTGTTTGTAAAGCTGAATAAGTCAATCTGGCACCAAATAGATAACTCCAACCCTTTTCCTCATATAAATGCCTTTTCATGCTCTTCTCCAACCCTTTTCCTCATATAAATGCCTTTTCATGCACTTTGCAAACAGAGTGTACAAGGTGTACAAATGCATTTGTATCAGGTAAAATGATATATAAACTCCAGTAACTACAGTAAAACCCCTCCTAAACAGCAATTCTACTAGAGAAGAATTTAGATACTTATAGGCAGGTGGCTGCTTAATGCAGGGTGAAAGTCATGCAGAAAGCTCCTAGAGAAGCTTTCTGCATGACTTTCACCCTGCATTAAGCTTCCACCTGTCTCCAACACCATCATTTATACAAAATTTAACATACTGTATAGAGGGGTTTACATGAAATTCCTGATGTCTCAGGTTGTATCAACATGTTTGTCAAAGGATACTTCCTGATAATTTCCAAAGCAGAAGAGCTGTCTAACTGCAGGTGATAGGGAACAAACTTCACATGGGAGTTCAATCTGAAATGTCAATCAACTCATTAATCCCTTTCCCCAGGGTTACATAACAGATGCATATTAATCTACCAAAATCTCATATTTCTCAGTCAATCCCTGCCTTGCTGCAACCTTTTACAATTATCAGATTGGTTTAATACCATAACTCTGACAGAACAAATACACTTACACTTTTCAATTAACTGACCCAGCAAAACAGCTGTCAGATGAAGATCATGAAATATGATCTAAAATTCCTAAGTGTAAGTGTATTTGTTCTGAGTTATGGAATTAAACCAATCTGATAATGTATACAGAACAAGAGATCAGCCTTCATAATGGTACCATTACAATTGCTCAGAGAATAATTATATTTTCCAAATACAATTCATGACTTTATATTTACTAACCAGTTTCATTCTAGCAGATGACCACAAAACATTTTGGCTATAGTAGAGACAGGAAAATCAGTTCTATAATATTTCATAAGAAAACAGAGCAGACTGTGATCAGATGGCTCCTACAAGAACCATCTGGTTTGGGTCTACTCTGTACACAAAGGCTGGAAAGGTGGCTCTGTCTGGTAAAGGCAAATATCCATAATTGAAGTGATTTGTAATGTCTCTGCTTTATTTCTATTTGACGAGTTCACAAAAACAGAAATTAACCCTCTACTACATGTACATGAATATTCATGTAAGAAATAATGACATCATATTTATTAGCTGAATTTTTTTAATAAAAAAGTTTCAAGGGAATTATTTGCTTTGACGAAAACTGTAGAATCCGATCTGCATCATGTCATAAGCAAACATAGCAGACCCTGATCAGATAGCTCCTATAGGAGCTGTCTGATGTGGGTATACTCTGTTTGCAAAGGTGTAGAAAGGTGTATTTATCCAGTATAGGGCTCAAACAAAAAGAGCAACAAGAGTACCAATATGCCACAAAATATGCTCGTCTTTCTGAGAGCAGACAGGTGCCAATACAAGGCCATAAGGACCATAAACATTTTCAGCAAGTTTGGTGAAGACTGGATAACAATTCTTCCACTTAGAGAGTGGACAAGGCCAATATGGCTAATTATGGATTATTCAATAGCCATAATTATGAACTTACTGGAACAATATGACTAGTTACCAAGCTTGGCTGAAAAATTATTACCACAAATCATTTTCAGCAAGTTTTGTGAGGATTGGATGAAAAGTCCTCTACTTAGAAATTGGACATGGTTTCGGCAATGGCCATCTGTCAGTAAGTTTGGACAATTCAAGGACTACAATTTCTAAGTGTCTAAGCCAGTATGACAGTTTATCAACCTTGGCCAAGATATTATAACCAAAATCAGTTTCAGCAAGTTTAGTGAAGACTGGATGAAATTTCTACTACACGTACTTAGAAAGCTAACATTATTTTGATTTTGCACATCCGCCAGTAATTTTGGACAATTCAAGGACCATAATTCTGAAGTGTCTGAAATGATATGACTGGTTATCAAACCTGGCTAAAATATTATTACCACAAACCTTTTAAGCAAGTTTATTGAAGATTGGATGAAAATTGTTCCACTTACAGCTTCGACCCCAGCTGTGTGCTGCCCATCACCCACTACAGTTGATCCCATAATACTGGTCATCTACTGACAGGCATTTAAAAACAGTTACCCTGATCAGACTCTTATCCCTTTACTCCATGAATATTCATGTGAGAAATAATGACATCATGAATGTTAATTATATTAATTGTAATAGAACAAGGACAAAGAAAGTGTGTACCATGGCAGTATCTGTAGAATCATATCTATATTATTTCATAAACAAACAGAGAGCAGACATGAGCCGCTGATCTGGGTCTACTCTGTTTGCAAAGGCATAGAAAGACGTATTTATGGAGTAAAGGGTTAAGTTAATGGAGTCTCATCTGGATCCAAACTGTCTGGCAACAGCAGGTAGGATTTAACAGGATATGGATCAATTCAGATTTGTTTAAAATTAAAAGACTAAATCACTTACTTTTGACAACTCTTGGAGACAGACTGACTTTTACAGACCCCTACCCTCTCCTCTGTATGTAAGATCTGCCTGTGGAGATTGCTGATTTCAACTTCATCATAGTCAATTATCCCAATGGTGCCTGCATCAAATATACATCATTAGAAACACACAGGCAATATGTTAAACCCTTACCCAGACAAATGCTAGACAAGATAATTAACCATTCCTTCATATAAACACCTTTTCATGACTATGCAAACACAGTAGACCCAGATAAGACAGCTCCTATAGGTCTACTCTGTTTGCTTACAGAGTAATATGGATATATGTCAACAGTTTCTGCCATAGTTAAAACCATCTGTGTCCATATTCCATAATAAAAATGAACCGAATCAATATCCATGATGTCATTACTTCTTACATGAATATTCATTCAGTAAAGATTTAACCCTTTACTCCATGAATATCATATGTAAGAAATAATGACATCATGAACATTAATTAGATTAATTGTTATAATAAAACATGGGTATCTAGGAAGTTTTAGAATATTTTATAAAATGCCATATGGCTCAGGCAGAAACAGTAAAAACATATCTACATGTATACCATATCATAAGCAAACGGAGCAGGCCCTGATCTACTGTTTGCAAAGGTGTAGAAAGGTGTACTTACAGAGTAAAGGTATAAGAAATTATAGCCTAGACAATGTCTATGCAAAACAAAACCTGAAACAGGACATGATTCATAAACAGGTGATGCTTGAGTTAAAACATGTCATACATTGCCTACTCATAATTAACACTTTACTTCATGAATATTCATGACTCAGGATATTATGAAAAATAGCCTTTTACCAGTTGCATATTGATGTAAGAAATATTGACATCATGAATATTTATTAGCAGAACTTTTACAATGGCATATAAACACAGGATATATTTGCTCAAGCAGAAACTGTAACTTCAAATCTCTGGCCTCCGCCCGTCTATGTATACGATGGATTGCGCCCTGTTGAGGTTATAGAGCAACGTCTGTGGTGACTGTGAAGACCAATCCTTGAGTGACAGTCCTTGTAGCAGACATCAAAGATGAAGACTGAACGGTCTTGATGAACTGCTGCCAGACGTTTCTGTCTCTTCTGTCTCTGCTGTTGGCAACGACAGCTTTCTGCTACCTTCACTCCTTTGTAAACAGCATGCCTCCAAGACGAGCGTTTGTTTGCTGTGTCCTCCCATGTGTCAACAGTAGTGTTTGCTGACATGAGGTTCATTTTGCAGGAGTCCTTATATCCAAGATAGGGACGGCCTTGTTGTCGTGTGCCAAGCTCTAGCTATCCGTACAACAGATCTTTCGGCAAGCAACCTTCCTCCATGAGACATACGTGTCTAAGCCGGTCGCCTTCATTTTTGAAGAGTGTCACAATCTTTGCATCGAGCATCTCTTGTGGTACTTCCCCTTCCTCCAGCAGAGTTGGAGAAGCTCATGGAGGTGTGGAAGTAAAGCCGAGTTCCCTTGTTTGATGACTTCTGGAAGAATGGCATCATTACCTGGTGCCTTGCCACTCGGTAAGGCATTGATAGTTGAAGTTTCACCCAGCTTTTAGCAGCAACCTGCCTAAAATATCTCAATTTTTTTTCCTTACAAGCTCAGTTTACAGGGGGTTTACCGTACTGATCTAACACAGTGTCTCTTACTTTTCAGCCTAACCCTATCTGTTAGTGCTACTTAAGCATAGATAGTAGGTTGTCATCCTACCAATGCCAACAGCTGTCAGATAAATTGTTTACCTACTAATCTCAACATCTGTCAGATAGATTGTCTACCTACCAATGGAAGCTGTCAGATAGATTGTCTACCTACCAGTGGAAGCTGTCAGATAAATTGTCTACCTGCCAATGTCAGCTGAAGGATAGATTGTCTATCTACCAATGGCAGCTCTCAGATGCAGTGTCAACCTACCAATGCCAGCTGTTGGACAGTGTGTCTACATACCAATGGCAGCTGTCAGATTGTCTACCTACCAATGTCAGCTGCTGTCAGATGGACTGTCTACCTACCAATGCCAGCTGTTGGATATATTGTCTACCTACCAATTACCTACTACTGTCAGCATTCTGATAGAGTGTCAACCTACCAATTCCAGCAGCTGTCAGATAGATTGCTGCTGGACAGCCTAGGCCCCCAGCTCCAACAATGAGTACTGATGTGTTAGCAAGACCAATCTGTCCTGCAAAACAAAAAAATTACCAAACATTTATATAAACATATTCTTATATGCAATGAACAGCTGAAAGAGGGAATGGCATTTTGGGAACCCTTGTTCATCTGTCTTTCCATTTGTTAGTTTGTCCACTTTGTCTTGTATATTTTATTGTGCATTGTTCATGAAACTTTAATATGAAAGCTGATCGATATAATGTCATGTACTTTAAGAACAGATGTGTCTAAGAGAAAATTTTATCGATTTCATTTCACAAACTTCAAATATTTTACAATCAGATCAATTTGAAACCGTAAGTGAATCACAATGTCAAGCTTTATTTTATTTTGAAAACTAGCCTACAGGAGTCATCTGATCTGGATCTTCTCCATTTGTAAAGGCATACAAAGGCATATTTATGCAGTAAATGGTTAATGAATATTCATGAAGAGACCAATTCACACACACATATTCATTTGGAAAGGGTTAAAAGAATCATGTATAATAGATAACACTGCTACACAGAGATTCTACCAGAACTGCAGATAAAGGTGCACACCCAAATACTAAAATCTTCATTTCTTCACCAAAACCTATACTGTAACCACTCTTTAGAATTGTCTCTTCGAGAGAATTCTAATGAGTGGTCACAATATAGTGTTTGGTGGAGAAATAAAGCAGCTATTCTTGAAAATGTTTAAATTTATGAATCTTATCTGAACCTCTGATTCTACTGTAGTTGTACAGATAGTCAGATACTATGACACAATCAATGGTGAATGGCTAGGACAGCAACAGTGCTGTCTACACTGCTCAATGTTTCATCCTTTACTCCATAAATATTCATGTAAGATATAAAGATATCATCAGTATAATTTATTAACCCTTTCCCTCAGTTCTCTGTTTATTTCAAAATGATTATTCATGAACAAAATAATTATAATGAAATATAGAAGGGTGGAACATTGCAGCCATTTTAGAAAGTAAAGAAACAAATATTTTAAATTCAATTAGCAAACAGAGCCGACCCTGATCAGATGGCTCCTATAGGACTCCTATAGGCTATAATAGGAGTTGTCCCATCTGGGTCTACTCTGTTTGCAAATGCTTGAAAACACGTTTATATGAATGAAAGGGTTACTTTTAGATTGTTATAATAGCACATGGACCTGGCAGAAACTGTAGAATCAGATCTATATTATTTTATAAGCAAACAGTTCACAGCCTGATCAGGTGACTCCTATGGGAGCCATCTGATCTGGGTCTACTCTGTTTACAGATTCATGAAACCACGTTTATATGAATGAAAGGGTTAATATTAGATTAATTTAATAATAGCACATGGACATGGCAGAAACTGTAGAATAAGATCTATATTATTTGATAAGCAAACTGTGAAACTGCACAGCCTGATCAGACAACTCATATAGGAGTCATCTGATCTGGGTGTATTCTGTTTACAAAGGCATAGAAAGGTTGAGTAAAGGGTTAAAATTTAATACCTTTCACTCCAACTTCTGGCAGTATAAGCTGTCGACTATAGCGAGATATCTCTGCATTTGTCAGTGAAGACTTCTTTCCATTTTCGGCCACGAATGTATCTATCTTTCCATCATGAAATGATTCTTCATGCAGCTTCTGGAATTCAAAAATACCTGCATGATATCTACCTAACCATTTATTCCACGGATAGTCATGGTAGAAATTATAGCTATCACTAAAGGTGTGAATACTCCTGCATGGCAAAAATGATCTCAAACACAAGGACTGATAACACCTGTATGTTACATACTGAAAAGGTGACCATGCACACAAACATTCATAGAAATCTGATGAAAATTGCAGAAGTGGTCTGCACCATGAATCCACAGTTACCGCAGTAAACCATTACACTTTATACACTGGGCATCTAAAAGAACCAGAGAAACTCTGTTGATAATGAGAGTAGGCCATCACGCCCAGATTTCTCTTGATCGACTCCCCTCTCTGGGGCACCCAATTAGCCAATAGTGAGCAGTAACTGACGTTAATCAACAGAAACAGACAAACAAAAAATCTAAGTTCAAGGGCAGGTAACTCCATATAATATCATTATATGGAGGCATGCCCGGCAAACGAAAATCATTTAATGCACAAATAAAATCATAAGTCAGTAATTAAAACAATTTTCCAGCCATACCCTCCAGCTTAACTGGAAATAACTGTAAAAATAGTATGGTGACAGAGGTGAATGGTAACACTGAAACCATAGTAAAAGAAAAATAATTAGGGTCGAATTTACCAAAGGCCGAAGTCCCGTAATTTACATCAAAAAGTGATATTTCAGGTTCTCTCGAAAGAAATGTTGCATTTCAAAACATAATTTATTTAATAACAAATACAAGCTACGAATTCTTCACAAACATTTTTCAGAAGTTGAATTTCTTCATCTTTTTCTCGCAGTTGTTTCTTTAACTCTTCGACTTCAGCAATGCTCGCCTCCATTTTGATCTGTGTCTCCAGGCGCTTGACATCTTTCTGCCGCAATATTCGGTCCCAAACCATATTAACCCATAAATCACTCGGCTTATAGTATGTTTTATACTATTGGAATGTAAACTACTTGAAAAATAATTCTCAGAATAATGTTTCTTTCAAAATATGTGTTTTGTTATAAAAATTCCTTTCAATAAACATACTTGGAATTGTGATGCAGAATCTAACCACAGGTGCCCTTCGCGTGCTATAAAATCTTTCTCTTTTTTTGAGGGGGAAAGGGGGGGGGGGGGGGGGGGGGTTGTCAGAAAACTATATTTTGGTATGTTTCAGATACTTATGACATGTGATTAAAAATAATGTATTTGTGATTGAATCGTTGTTGTTCTTGAGACATAGCATGCGAAGGACACCTGTGAATCTTTAAACCAGGCAAGCTGAACTATAAATTCATGTTAACAGATCTTGTCGTATACGCTGTGTGTACACGATACTTAAATGCATAAAATAATTGAAACATGTACTGGGTAAATGCCTGAAATTATGAAAAATAAACAAAATTGTCATTACCGAAACGGTCATTACCGAAACGGCCTGTGTTACGGTACTGACATAACCCTTAATTATTTTGGTATCTTACAACTATTTTGTGAAAATACGATTTTAACTTGCATTCAAAAACAAAATAAATAATATTTCTGAATAAACTCAGTACCATTTGGCTTTACTTTTTGCTGTCATTACCGCAACGTCATTACCGTAACGTCATTACCGAAACGTTTTTCATTCATTTTTTGGCATTTTTTGCCATTTTTTTAAAATTGAGCAATGGAAATGTTTGAACTGTATACTTTTACGATAAATTAGTCCTAAAGCTAGTATAAAGCATGCTTTTAGTTAATTAAAAGAAATTTAGTAACACTTTGAAGACAATTTCGATACATCAAAATCTTAAAAATTAGCTGTTTCCATCACCTTAAGAGACAATTTTTGATTTTGCAAGATGTATTACTAAAAGAAACAGAATTACGTTATTCATATTCATAATTTACACACATCATGAACGATAAACACCCTTTAACTAAATATTAAGATAAAACGAGGTCCAATTATACATCGTTGCGGTAATGACATTTTCAGGTCATTGGCAATTTATAAAATGTAAAAAAAAAAATTCTATTGAACAATCAGCACGGACATTACTCTTTATAAGTCAAAGACAGTTCATAGTTATGGTATACGTGTTAAGCAAACGGTTTTATGAGCAAAATGTTTTTGAAAAATTTGTAGGCAAAATTACAAACTTTTGAAGAATCACCCCTAACCGGGTTGTTCTGTGTAAGTCAGGGGCGTAGCTCAGTCCTGGACTCCACTACGCATCGTGGCTATAGGGGTCCGGGGGCGGGCATGCTTAGCATTGCGTTATTTTGAAACCATTGTGATAACCAGAGTATTTGCTCCTATAATATTCAGTAGCAGCAGCAGCAGTAGTACTGGTAGTAGTAGCTGTAGTGATGGTAGAAGTAGTAGAATCAGTAGCAACTGCAGTTATCAGTGCTCAGCGGAAGTAGTAGTAGTAGTAATAGAAGTACTGTAGTAGCCTAGGATTGGTAGTAGTAGTAGAAGTAGTAATAGTTGTAGCAGTAGTAGATGTAATAGAAGACGCAGTAGTACTAGTGGAAGTAATAGTAGTAGTAGTAGTAGCAGTAGTATGAGTAGTAGTAGAAGTAGCAGCAACAGTAGTAGTAGTAGTAGTAGTAGTTGTTGTTGTAGTAACAGTAACAGCAGTAGTAGTAGATATAGTAGTAGTTGTCGAATAAGTAGTAGTAGTAGCAGCAGCAGTAGTAATGTTGTAATAGCAGAAGTACTACAACTAGTAGTAGTAGTAATAGTAGTTGTTGTAGTAGGCCTAATAGTAGTAGTAGCATTAGGTAGATCTAGTAGTATTGGTATAGTAGGTAGTAGTAGGTGTGATGGTGGTGGTGATGGCGGTAGTGGTATCATTACTAGTAGTACTATGTAATAAGAAGTTGTAGTAGTTGTAGTAGAAGTAGTAGTAGTAGTAGTAGTTGTTGTTGTTGTTGTTGTTGTAGAAGTGGTAGTATAGTAGTGTAATATTAGTAGTAGTAATAGTAATAGTAGTAGTAGTAGTAGTAGTAGTAGTAGTAGTAGTCTCTCTCTCTGGCTTCCGTCCGTCTATGTAGACGATGGATTGCGCCCTGTTGAGGTTATAGAGCAACGTCTGTGGTGGCTGTGAAGACCAATCCTTGAGTGGCAGTCCTTGTTGCAGACATCACAGATGAAGACTGAACAGTCTTGGTGAACCGCTGCCAGACGTTTATGTCTCTTCTGTCTCCGCTCTTGGCAACGAATGGTTTCTGCTACCTTCACTCCTTTGTGAACAGCAAGCCTCCAAGACGAGCGTTTGTTTGTTGTGTCCTCCCATGTGTCGACATTAATGTTTGCTGACTGGAGGTCCCTTTTGCAGGAGTTCTTATATCCGAGATAGCGGCGGCCTTGTTGTCGTGTACCGAGCTCTAGATGTCCGTACAACAGATCTTTCGGCAAGCGACCTTCCTCCATGCGACGTACGTGTCCAAGCCATCACAGGCGTCGTGTGATGAGCATTTCAAACACTGAGGTTGAGTTTGCCTTCCTGAGGACATCCGTGTTCGTAACCTTGTCCCTCCAGGTGAGTCCCAAGATTTTTCTAAGACACCTCATGTGGTACACGTTGAGCCTGATCTCTTATCTAGCATATGTTGTCCACGTTTCGCTTCCGTACAACAGGGTGCTGAGGACGCATGCCTTGTAGACCACAATCTTTGTGTTTAGTGTTAGGTTATTGTTTTCCCACACTCTCTTTGTGAGCTTGGACAATACAGCAGCAGCTTTTCCGATGCGAGCATTAATCTCAGCATCTAGAGAGATGTTATCTGAGATGTTAGAGCCCAGATATTTGAACTTGTCCACAACTGCAAGTGTAGAGCCGTTTACCGAGGTGGAAGGTGGTATTGAAACGTCCTGGCCCATGACCTCTGTTTTCTTTATGCTGACTGTGAGACTGAACTCATCACATGCTTTGGTAAACCTGTCCATAAGTCGCTGGAGACCATTATGAGTGTGGCGTGCCAGCGCAGGATCATCAGCGAAAAGCAAATCCCTGAGGAGGACACGAGTGATTTTGGTTTTTGCTCGAAGACTGGACAGGTTGAACAATTTCATGGCGGGTATGCATATAGAAACCATCTGTGGAAGACTGGAAGGCGTAAGACAAGAGGAGTGAGAAAACGATACCGAAGAGTGTGGGGGCGAGGACACAGCCTTGCTTCAAACCGCTGAGAATTTGGAAAGCCTCTGATATGTCGCCATCAAAGCATACTGTGCTTTTCATATTTGAATAAAAGGATTTTGTTACGCTGAGAAGCTTTGGTGGGCATCCAATCTTTTCAAGGAGCTTGAACAGCCCGTCTCTGCCAACAAGGTCAAATGCCTTTGTTAAGTCGACAAAGGCTTGGTACAAGGGTTGGCGCTGCTCCCTGCACTTTTCTTGAAGCTGTCTCACAGAAAATATCATATCAATGGTAGACCTTCCGGATCTGAAGTCGCACTGTGATTCTGGGTAGACCCGCTCAGCCAGTGTCTGTAGTCGTGTGAGAAAAACTCTTGCAAAAACCTTTCCCACGATGCTTAGCAGGAAGATTCCACGGTAGTTGTTGCAGTCCCTACGGTCGCCTATAGTAGTTATAGTAGTAGTAGTAGTAGTAACTACGGTCGCCTTTAGTAGTTATAGTAGTAGTAATAGTAGGTAGGTTGTAATAGTACTATATCTTTATTTCCACTAAATTTTGAAGAGTTAAACATACAAACAATAAGTTTAAATACACAGGGAATATTACACGAAGTGACGATATGAAGGGTTGTTACATCTGTGGTTGTTTCACCGTAGTATTCTCACGCCGCGGAGCGGCTCGTGAGAATACCACGGACGAACAACCACGAATGTGATACAACCCTTCATATTACGTCACTTCGTGTAATATTCCATTTATCATATACCTATTTTAATAAAAGAACACAAAAGAACATCAATAGTCTAGCTCCTTTTATTCAGAAACAGAAAAATAGACGCGTCTCCGGTGCGTCACGGAAATTTACGACTATTGCCGAGCGAAAGTAGTCAAACTTTTCGACGTGAAAATACGGATCTTGTATTGCAAAACGGAACATTTATCTGAGAGGTTGTATTGCATGATCGAATACAATCGTATTTTACTGCAGAAACTGACAGGTATATCATAAAGTATTTTATTCTAAAATACGAACGATTTCATGTTGGCTGAACGTCTCAATTGTAAGCGAATCACGATTTTGTAATTAAATAAACTAATGGTTACCATGCGCTTGATAAGTTCATTATAGTATCTAATACGAATTACGCAATTGTCTCTTTTTATCCTTGACATGCAATGGACGAATTTACTACAGCCTTTGCGAACAGTTTTAATCCTGATTAGATGCCGAATAACTCGACTTCCATCTGGATCCAACCATTTGTATTCTCTGGCCATGGAATTAATGGTTGAAAAAACCTGTTTCGATAACAGGTGTTTACCCATTACTCAATGAATATGCATGTATGGAATAATGACAACATTAATATTAATTAGATAAATTGTTGTAATAACACATGGACACATGAAGTTTTGGCCATGGCAGAAACTGTAGAATGATAACAAATTATATCATAAGCAAACAGAGCAGACCCTGATCAGACGGTTCCTACAGGAGCCGTCTGATCCGGGTCTACTCTGTTTGCAAATACGTAGAAGCACGTATAATATTTTCTGGAGTAAATGGTTAAGGGCACATTGTGCCGTAGAATATTCGCACAGCGAGCTAAATGATTCTTATTTAATATTCTTATCAGGAATGTAAATGGGAAATAATTGAACGTGATTGTCTTGCACAACACTATCTCATTAAGCACATTAACCGCTTACCCAATACATGTAAACGCATCTACACACAGAGAAGACCCAGATCAGAGGCCGCCTGTAGGAGCCGTCCGGTCAGTATCTGCTGTGTTTGCTTATGAACTAATATAGATATGACTACAGTTTCTGTCATGTCAAAAAATCCCTTGTTCATAATGTCATTATAAAAATCTAATGACTATTCATACATAATGATCATTATTTCTTACCTGAATATTCATTAGATAAAGGGTTAATTGAATTTGATTTGACCACAAACTGACACTTAGCACTCTTTGCAATGATTGTCAAAGACACAAGCAAAGCGTCATATAAGTTGGATTTTGTTCAGACTTCGCCTAGCGTCTTGTTTGAATCCAATCTGTGGAAATACATGTAGTGTATTTACTTTAATTATGACATGACTGAATTCGAAAACCTTTACAAACGTTTGAATCCAGATGAGACACCAGATAACCAGGCGTCTCCATCAGAGTCCAAACTGGTAGACCCAGATTGAAATTCGCAGAGGAACTGAAAACAACATGTGTTTTGAAAATAAAGTGGCAAACAGAAGTCCAGAAAATAAAGTGGCAAACAGAAGTCCAGAAAATAAACGGGTAAACAGAAGTCCAGAAAATAAACGGGCAAACAGAAGTCCAGAAAATAAACGGGCAAACAGAAGTCCAGAAAATAAACCCAGAAAATAAACGGGCAAACAGAAGTCCAGAAAATAAACGGGCAAACAGAAGTCCAGAAAATAAACGGGCAAACAGAAGTCCAGAAAATAAACGGGCAAACAGAAGTCCAGAATTCCAGATAAGATGCGTAAATTAAACTACAGTACAATCTCGATTAATCGAATTTTCTGTATAGAAGAATTTAGACCATTTTAGGCAGGTGACTGCTTAATGCATGGTGAAAGTCACGCAGAAAGCTCCTAGAGGAGCTTTCTGCATGACTTTCACCATGCATTAAGCTTCCACTTGTCTTAAAGATGGATGATAATACGTATTTTAGTGTTCGAATAATCGAGATTTTACTGTATTTTCGAGAATAACTTCTTTAATTTTCCACCAAACCCTATGTTATGACCACTCTTTAGGATCGTCGCGTAGAGATACACTTTACCTAATGAATATTCATGTAAGTAAATATCGTATTAAGGATATCAGTTATCCGAGGTTTTATAATATTAGCGCTATTAACACGGAATGTTTTTCCCATGGCAGAAGTTATAGACTCAAATCTGTATAATTATATGAACAAACAGAGTAGATCCTGGATTAATGGTCAAATTACCTAGCGTTATAACTTCAAAGTGATTAAGATTTTGTCTTTGTGTCGATGATAATATAACCCTTTACTCCATAAATACGTCTTTATACCCCTTTGCAAACGGAGTACTCTGTTTACGAATGCGCGAAAGGGTTAACTCTGGGTTAAGCTTGCTTCACAAAAGTATGTCGGCTAAAACCCTGATCTGCACTCTAATTACCGAACGTCAAACAGTTTGGATCCTGATGAGATGCCGAGTTACTCTGCGTTCAATGCTATTTGGTAATGTCGGCCAGTTCGTGCTGGACAGGCGATGATTTAACCCTTCACTTCATAAAGTTTTACGCCTCATTACGCATTTACCAACAGAGTAGACCCAGATCAGACGGTTCCTATAGGAGCCGTCTGATAAGGGTCTGCTCTGTTTTCGTATGAAGTAATAAATATTTGATTCTACAGTTTCTGCAGTGGCCAAACATTCAAATATCCATGTAGCTTTATAGAAATAATCAAATAAATATGCATGATGTCGTTATTTCTGACATCAATATTCATGGAGTAAAGGACTGACTTGTGTAGTTGCTGGCTACTACTGCTGTCGTTGGTGATAGTGATGCAGTTACTAAGCGCGTGGGTCATCTAACCGACCGCTGGTTTAATTTTGTGTCCGTGGATTCCTAAAACATTTACCTAATAAATATTTATGTTAGAAATATTGACGTTGTAATGTTAATAGTTTATTTTATAATGGCATATGAAGACGAATATTTGGTAATGGTATACATTATAGAATTTCATGAGCAATCAAAGTAGACCATGGTCAGCTCCTGTAGGAGTTGCAATGTTTAAATTTTCTCTTTTTTAGGAAAGCCGTTAGCCTTTTCCTCCATAGGCTATTTTAGACGCAACCACTTTGAATGAATATACCGAAAAGGAGCATTAACTAGAGAAAAGGAAAAGTTTAGAAATTGCGTCAATATGAGGAAATGTATTAAAAGGCGCATGTATATGTATATAAGAGCACAGGGGTCTGGACCGCTTCATTGGGGTCTACATGTACTATATAATAACAAGGGTTCCAACTAGCAGAACGGACATCCGTGTACCACAAGTACAAATATGAATGTAACTTTTGCAATTTCAGTGATAATTTTACAATTCTTTCGGCTATTGAAAGCCAATATATTTTACTATCAAATAAATATAATATTCTAATGGTAAATTACGCGCAATGATCAATCCAACAACGATATTCTCAAAATTTCACGTGTTTTCTGGGTCATTGACCAACGTTCGTTCACCTCGGTTTCACTATATCACAGCCATAACCTGGCGATTTTCAGTTCAAACGATGGCGTGGTTCAATAAAACAACCCAATTATATCACCAATCTCCATTTGTTTTGTCCTCTTAATAAATAAGCAACTGGCAACAGCGGCCTTTCCGTCTGTCGTTATGTTTCTATTTCGGATGCTGCCATTTTGCAACAAATTTGAATGGAGCCATTTCATTGGATGAGCGAAGGAAAAATTGGAAAATCCGTGACGTCACGTACAATGGCTCCTTCCTCGACGATTTGAAGCTAACTGACAAAACTCGCTAGTTTTACATCATTCTTTTGATGTTTGGAACTAAATAATTGGAGGTGGGTGTTAGAATTGATTCGTTTTATTGACTCACGCCATTTTTTGAACTGCAAATAGACAGGTTATTGCAGTGATATAGTGAAACCGGGGTGAACGAACGTTTGTCAATGACCCTGAAAACACGTGAAATTTTGAGAAAATCATTGTTGGATTGATACTTGCTCATAAGTTACCGTTATAAGATTATATTTATTTGATAGAAAAATATATTGGCTTTCAATAGCCGAAAGAATTACGAAATTATCATTTAATTTCCAAGAGTTACAGTCATATTTGTACTCGTGGTACACGGATATCCGTTCTGCTAGTTGGAACCCTTGTTATTATATAGTACATATAGACCCCGATGAAGCGGTCCAGACCCCTTTGTATAAGAGTACCCTTAATTGAATTATTGAATATCATACATTGGATGGTCACAGATAGCCGATAATTGGTGGATGCGTTGGCCTGTATCTCAACTAATTACTTGAATTATAATGTACCAGTCGCTGGGCTGTGCGTATCTGTGGCTGTTTGGCATTTGGTGAATGTTCGTGTTAGGAAAAACATATTGAGAAAACTTTGATCATGAATCTGTGCAAGTGTCTTGAGTTTCTTTGTGTGTGGATTTGCTTATCTCAAGCCGTAGAAGGTAGCCGATGGACTGAGATTCTTGCCCCTGTTAGTGGGGATTATATCTTGGATCTGGGGAACCAGTATAACAACTCAGAACTTCGGCTGATCGGAAAAGTCTACAAGAATTTCGAGCGCAACATGAGCAAAGTTTTACAACAGACAAGAATCGAGTATTTCCTGCAGAAGCTATGCAATACCACTGAGTGCGAGGATTGGCCAAAATGGCCAGCATGTCCGGCACCGAAAGGTCACTTTGGGGTGATCCAAAGAACACGTGAGTGTGGCCAGAACACTACAAAGTGTAAATACCAAGAGGATCAGATACGCACAGAGATTCAGATCGAAGTATGTGCTGGTGAACTAGAAAACATGCCGGACGATGATGCTGACGAAAACGAATGGACTAACCCCTGTCCATCCGCTTTCCAGTTTGTGAGTGGACATTGCTTGCGGCTGGAAACCGGCTTGTTCTTGACTCAATCGTCAGCACGGTATGAATGTGAGAATGTCTATAACGGTCTCCTGCTACACATTGACTCTGTCGAAAAAATGGACGCAGTACACAGTCTACTTAACGATAATGCTCTCACTAACGCGAACATATGGCTGGAGGGATACAAGCCCGGCGTTTGGAGCCCATATCATTACTGGAATAGGACAGAACCCGATTTCGATCGCTGGACAGCTGGCCATCCTAAAGACGAAGTCTATGATGGGGTATATGGGCAGATGGTGGACGTTCTGTGCAAAATCGAATTCATGGACCCTTCGAACGTTAGGTCTTGGATGTCTGAATCTTGTGAAGAAGAGTACAACTTTGTGTGTGAATACATCATCTAGCATTCACCGAACTACATTCTATTGATTCTAACTCCGCTGTGAAAATAAAAATGGCTGCTTTACTCTCGCTGCCAAATTTTGTCGTCTGCAAAATTTGTCCTCTGCCATTATATTTTCTTCAGTTTTGTTTAAAAAACAGCAACAGTAACAAACAGTTTGGATCCTGATGAGACGCCGAGTTACTCGGTGTCTCATCTGGATCCAAACTGTTTGCTTAGGTAATCACAAATGCGACATTGGCAGAGACTACTGACCCTAATTCCTCTGTGACAAAAAAACAATGTCTGCTTAAATTGGGATCTGGTTAAATTCTGACCCTAACTCCGCTGTGAAAAATATAATTTGTGCTTAACCCTTTCCCTGTTCTATTTCTATGTGTATTCCAAATTTCAATACCTACTGAATATTCATGGACGAAATAGTTTAATTAAATATGGAAAGTGGAAAATTGTAGCCATTTTAGAAAGTAAAGAAACATTTTTTTTCAAATTCCATTAGCAAACATAGCAGACTCTGATCCATTAGCAAGCAGAGCAGTGAAATAAGTTATCTGTTATTCATACAGTCATTATTTCTTATATGAATATTCATGAGATAAAGGGTTAAACTCAGTTAAGGATTTTACTAGTGCCCCTAGTTCACTGACGCAATGAGTCGTTTGTATTTTCAACCATTTCCCCGTTGTTTATTTGAAGTTCCAATACCTACAGAATATTCATGGAAAAAAAAGTTATAATGTAAAGGTGTTTAAATGTCAAATATTGTCGTCCGCAAAAATGTGTCGTCTGCTACAAGTTACGTTTGTTTCATTCACCCCACCCCTTTCATTCAATAGCTCTAATGCTGTTACTTTCAGTTTGGATCCTGATGAAATGCCGAGTCACTCAGTATCAAACTTGTTAACAAGTGTAACCACAGATGCAATATTGGCAGCGACAGATTTAAGATGAAGTTAATTCAGTAATGTTCAATCAAAAAAATATTTCCTGAATTTCACCCATTTTTTAGGATTTGGATTGTATATATTTAATCGCAGTGCCGACGAGGACCAGTAGTTTTTGTTGTTTGTAAAATAATGCTTGGGTCAATAAGTTGTGTTATAGTACCCTAATTACAAGTATTCGGACAGACAAGTTTAAGAAAATAGTGCAAACCCAGATCAAACTGGTCATGAACGAGAATGTGATTAGAATTTACATTATGTGCTACTCTATGTGTCAGTATAATTTAACCTTGTCGCCATTGTGATAAATAGAGCATTTGCTCCATAGGAGCAAATGCTTTATTTATCACAATGGTTTCTAAGCTACACATTTAAAAAAAATCTCTCTTTCTTCTAGCAAATGCTCCTTTTCGGTAGATTTATTCAAAGAGTTTGGGTCTAAAAATAGCCTATGAGGTAATGTGTTAAAGTTAAAAACAATAGTGCCATACTGACGTATTTGACCTATGAACAGGACGTGGATGTCCGCGTGTTAAGCATCATTAGGGTAGATTTGATTCATTGAAAGATTCTTTTTGTTTGTTCTCTCTTGGAAGTGGTGACATGCTATCTACATGTATAATAAACCTATTATTCAACAACATGCGTGTATACTTTTTTATCACAGTCAAACCTCTCTTCAACGCCAACACATACTATAGATTATATGACACGACGGTATTTTTGCTGCAGTAATGCAGGGAGCTTTCTTTCGTCCGTCCTGCATGAACCCTTTTCCTAACAGAGACGCAATTTGTCTGATCATGATCCAAACTGATCAACTCTTTATATGATAGAGACGCCTTTTCAAATACTTGCAAACAATATGTATAAAATGAAATCATGAAAATACGTTCAGCAGATTAAAGTCTGTAATATCTCAGTGGTGACCTCTAAATATGGAAACTGAGTACCGTCTACACTGTAAAATTTACCGTCATCTAACGTGTTTTGAAGGTGTTTGATTCAATAACGCTAATGTTTTGCACCAAAACAGTGGCGTTTTTGGTGCGTTTTGGAATTAAACACGCGTGTTTTACTAAAGCTTGTCACTAAAACGCCGACGTTTTCACTTAGTAACAATGAAATGTTATATTAACATTTGTATCCCCTCCTCAGAGTAGTAAGTCATATTGTGTGTGTTTTATCTTAAAAAGACTAAATTTTGTTGAAGTAAGCCATATAAGTGATATTTTGAAAATATTTTCAGAGACAGACAGTGCTTTAAAACACTGCCATTTTCAAAGTGTTTAAGTTAAAAACGGTCCGCCAGAAAGCACGTTTCTCAACAAAACACCTACGTCATAAGGGAAAGTCTTGATGACGTAGGCGTCAAGCGTCTGATGAGAGCGTCTGCAGATTTGAGTTCAGAACCGCGTACTTACACGCCAGTTTCATTTATAAGATGATTTATTGCCTATATTTGGGTTGCGTGTAAGTCTGTCACAAAACAATATGTGCTTCGATCGTAAGCTGCATTCAATAAATCATTTGTATTGATATAGATATATTTAAGGTAGCAATAATCCGCGTCTGTACAGTGACCTTGTGACTTCGCGTGTGTAAATAAGTGGGTAGGGTAAACAGCCCCGTTTCAACTTTACAGGCATTTTTTGAATTTGTCGTATCAGTAATGTTACAGACAATATAATGAAGACAGGCAAATGATTAATGATCAGAACGTCGTAGATCTCTACACATTAACACCTGAAGTGAGACAGAACTGCTCGAAATGGCCAGAAATAGTTTTCAAACGATTTACGGGACCGTGTTACTTGGTAAGTAGATTTTATTTCTCTTGACAAAGAAGTCTATCGAATTGTACATATAAATTATAACTATCTAGATCTGCATATATATGTAGACTAATTTTTAATATGCTTTTATGAAAGTTGTATCATAAATTATCATATTGCATCATACCAGATCAGACAACATTTTATTATATAAATAGACGCATTGAGACCAAAAAAATCTTAAATGTTTTGAACTTCTGTACCTCATTCTTAGTGTTGTTATTTTTTGATTTTCTGATCTTTTGGGTTCATTATTTTCAATGCTTTTTGAAATAGGTTTTGCTTTAGTTTAATATCAGTGTTTGATCCAGTTCCATTCGCTTATTCATGACACTGGCTCAGAGACTGTCTGATCAGGAACAACACTGGTTGCAAAATATGTGAATAAGCCTTTGTCTAAGTAAGCCATTTGTAATGAATTTATAGGCTAGGGATAAATTACATGTATGTTGACTGCTGTTATGATGTAATATGGATATTAAAGTCTACTTAATTTTTTACACCATGTAGAAAAAAATGACATCATGAATAGTAATGAGATTGATTGTTATAATATCACTCTGACACAGGTATGTTTGACCATGTCAATGTATTTCATAAGCACACAGAGCAGACTCTGATCAGCCTCAGGTGGATCCTACATGTTTAGAAACCATCAGATCTGGGTCTATTCTTTTTGCAAATGTGTAAAATGTGTATATTGAGTAAAGGGTTAATAAAGACTTGATTTACTGATGGATTCTTTGATCTAAACCAACACCTTTGCAAACAGAGTAGACCCAGGTCAGATGGCTCCTGATGATGCCATCTGATCAGGGTTTGCTCAGTTTGCCAAAGGAATTATTCAGACATGATTGTAGTTTCTGCCCCTAGTGAAAAAAAATCAACTAATAAATAATCATGATTTGATTATTTTTCATTGAATATTCATCATGTAACTTTAGGGTTTTCTTCAATTAACTATCTGTAGTATGGTAGCAATCTGTATCTTTAGTTGTCCTGTTCATACATTTTCAGATGGAGGCAAAACACATGGTGATTATTGGTGCAGTTTCTGCACCTGCAGACATCAGAACAATGACCATTTCGCAAGATGGTGCCACCATACACATTACGCTATGGCGTCAACTGTCTTCAAGTGCAGTCTTGCTTGGGTCATTTGTCAAGGGGAACAACTGTCTGACAGGTTTGAACCTAGAAGCAATGGAAACCCTTGAAGAACACTAAGCTGTCTGCTGTGGAGGTGAGAATATTCATTATCATACATGAGTCATTCTTTATCCCTAAAGTCTGTAGATATACGTTTGCTTACAAAGTAGACACGGGTATGATGGCTCCTGTATTTATTTACTGTACATAGCATTTAATATGGTTAAGCTCTATAATACCTGATCACAGTATGTATGCAACAAACAGTCAAACACTTCATAATTTTACTGATATAATATTATATATTTCAAGACAAACTTGAAACTTGAAAAACACTTTAGGGGAAGGGACCTCCATAACAAAGAGGGTTTAAAAGGTGCCATCAAAATACATGAACATTAGCAAGGCCTCTCTTTGCTGTGTATTAGTTAATGTCCCATTAGGGGCATGAGAGAAATCTATCTAGACCTTGACTTGAAATTAACAAAACATTGTCATAACATTGAAAAGTCATGTTAAACACCAATAAACAAATAGTACATTTCTTTTTATGCCCCCAGCAACTTGGCAGCAAGGCAAGAGGCATATAATCATGCTCGTGTCTGTCCATCCATATGTACATCCCATGAATGTATGAATACAATATCAGCCATTATTACCTTAATTAGGAACTAAATTTTCTTCATTATATATTACATGGTTGCCACATGTCAGAGAAATTGATTTTTTAAGGTCAGGGACTTGTCTACAGTCAGGGAATTTCGAGAACTGCCAGGAAAATTTGAAAATATAGGCAAATGTCAGGGAATTTTGAAAACAAAATAGTTTAAGGCAATATATTTTAGACTTCCTAAAAATGTTAAATAAATTATGAGACCAAATGTTTCAATGTAATGTGTCAGGAAATTTGAAATTGTCTGAGAAATGTCAGGGAATTTGTTTCTCAGGTTTGTGGTAACCCTGTAGTGTATAAGACATAGTGAAATTCTTATGTGTCTAACTTCTTATATTCTATGTTGAGGAATTATTTCCCAAATTCACAAGTGAACAGCCTTGAAGTGAAGATGGTGGGGATTTGGGGAGACAAAAATTGTTTTTTTTTAAAACAAATTCTAGTTTCCTTTGCTTTTCACTCTATAAAATAAAGTATTTTCTTTTGATCCACTGTGTAGTTGAAAACTAGCAAATTATAATACTCATACAGATGGTTATTGGGTTCTACATTCATCTAAAATTGGATAATGCTTAGATTTATATTTTTATTGATATAGTTTGGCATTTGTGTCTATTGAAACAAAATAAATGGTTAAGTTTTTGTTTCAGGTGGTTCAGGAGTCGCATTTGTCAGGGATTATTGGCATCCAGACCATTAGATCAACCAAGTCTAGTTGTCATACTAACTGAGGAAAACGAGATTGACAGCATATACCTAATAGGTGATAAACAATGATACCGGCGGACACAAAATCAGTCATGGAGGGGCTCTTTCTTCTGATTTGATGGTATTCATTATAGATTTGAATTATCCTAGATGATACTCTCAGCTCCTTGGTTTTTACCAGCAAACTATCATCAAACACCCGTGTCAGTGCCAAAATACAGCCTCATTTGTTCAGTTCATGAACAAAGTAGAGAAGCTCTGGAATCTGAGCAAGTGATGATGAAATGAAATTACCTCCATATTACCTATAAGCCTGCAAGATTTACTTGGTATTTGAATGGTTAAAATCAAATAGATATAGCTGAGCAAATATACTCAGTTGCAAATAAAGCGTGCACACATCACATTTTGAGTTACGATCAGTCTAAGTGGATGGTTTTAAGTGAGAAAGGAGAGGGTACGATACGTCTTCTAAACACTTAATAGTAAAGTATTCTAAATTAAAAAGAACACAATTTATTTTGCAACTGAGAATAGTTAATAGTTAATTGTTTGCATAAATATTCCATCTTCCATGTTAAAATGAAATAATTTTCTGCATGAATATTCGGTAGGTTTTGAAATTAGAAAGTATTGTTAAGTGTATTAATTTGGATGAGTACATGTAGTCAAAAGCAATTTGTAGCTTACTGTAGAATGGAAGCAATGTAGAAAGCTCCTTAAAGAGCTTTCTGTCTTGCTTTCATCCAATAATAAATTGATCTGTTTAATGATGTAAGATCACGACATATGTTAACTTGAATGTAATTTAGGTGAAATGGTGAATCTTAAAATGCCTAACCGGATTTGAGTATAATGTATATAAGACAAAGTATCACTGCAACTGTTTGCAGTCTGTTTAACTTTCTCATGGTCATGATGATGTGTAGATGAAATTAATAGTACATGTAAATTGAATAACTGCATTCAACTACTTGTCACTCTCGTATTTTCGTTTCGAAACAAGGTTGACTAATATGGGAGAACAGTTAATTATCTTTGAAATATTGGATATACTTCATACAATTTGGATCCAGATAAGACTCGAAATGATTGGTTTCTGGCCAGGAATAATGGAGGCAATGCAAAAAGCTCCTAATGGGGTTTTCTGTAGTAAGTTATAAGTGATCATGTGATGATTTAATATGTCTAGCCGGATGTCACGTGTATACCATTTTAAGTATTACTGCTAATATTGGCACTTGGCAGTATTTAACTTTCTATAAACCCATTCCCTCATATTGACCACTTTTGTCGACTCTGTAGAAGTCACTTTGTGAAACCATTGTGATAAATAGATATTTATCACAATGGTTTCAAACTACAAAATTCTAAATTTTTCCTTTTCTCGAGTTAATGCTCCTTTTCGGTAGATTTATTCAAAGAGGTTGTATCTAAAAATAGCCTATGAGGTAATGGATTAATGGTCCGTTGATAGATAAATATAGTTGTATTCTATTTTAGAATATCTACATTCATCCAATTGTCACTCTTGTAATCATACCCCCGCAAACAAAGTTTGAGAGGGGGTATATAGGAGTCAATCTGTTGGTTTGTCTGTCGGTCTGTTCGTCCTTGGACAAAATATTGCACACATGACGCAAACTACCTCTTAAATTCTTCTTGGATTTAGATGAAATTTAAGATATGCATTTCACTGCATTTGTAATGAAGTGTATGTGTGAATGACATAATTTTCTAGCAAATCCTCCAAATAATTACTGCTCCTGATTGGACTTAAGTCCTCAGTTAGGGTATCATCACCTTCAGTGACAGTTCTAGTACGTTTCGAAACAAATGTTGATCAAATTTGGGAGAACTGTGAGTTATCAAAATGAGACATCGAATGAAAAAATGTCTAAAATGTGAATGCAAATATTATGAATGCAAGCATTTGAGGCTGAGCGCGATATATATAGTCTTCTGGTTGGGTAAATGGATTTTGCCACATCCTTTATGCTACCACTATCAATTATTACGTATGATTTTGATTTGTTCAATTATACTGTCTGCCATATATATATTGTACATGTTTTGCCATATGGGTCTAAGACCTTCTAGTTTCTGAATAAAACTTGATGTAATTCTCTGAAACGTTATCTTCATGCTTTGCAAAAGTGTGGATCCATATCATTCCTATTTTTTGCGTTTAGTCTATTCAACACTAGTTTGTGCTTTGTATAACTGCTAACATCTCAAACCTGCTGAGATTCCATATCTTGAGATTGGACGATTAGTCTAGGTCTACACTTTTTGCAGTGCAGTAAGGTCATTATTAATGCAGATCTTCCAAACTGTCACGGATAATGTGTTTTAAAATAAAACTGTACTGTTTTGAAATAAAACACTTATGATTACTTAAAACGCGTATTTGTGTTTTCAAAGTGTTACAGGGCCAAAACACGTGTAACCCGTTTTCAAACAAAACACTGTAACGTGTTTTCCCCCGAAACACTAGTGTTTTGTTATTTACGTGTTTTTGCTGAAAACACGTAACACGTGTTTTCAAACTGTTACAGCTATGTGTTTTCAGAAGTGTTTGGATTCAAAACACCCGCATTTATAGTGTACCGAACGATGCTGTTTTATTTGAAGGAAATAAAATTTTATCCGCCACCGTTGGAAGAAAGTACAATTGAACCTGTCATAAGCGGCTATTCATATACTGAATTTAGGAGTCTTAAAAATCAGGTAGTGGAGTTTTCTGCGTTATTGTTGACATGCATTAAGCTACCGACTGCCTTGCAGACCCCTAATTAGACCTATTTTCAATGACCGCTTAAGACATGCTCCACTGTAGAGGGTTTGCTGCGATGAGTGAGCCTGTGATCACTTCTGCAACCAGTTTGGATCCAGATGAGTGTACGAGTAACTTGGCGTCTCATCTACATTCAAACTATTTGACACTCAGCTTCTGTTTCAGAAGAAATCGAAAGAGATTTAATTGTGAAACTCATAGCAGACGATATTGTTTGCGGAAGACAATTACTTGGTGCCAAAATAATGACCAAAATGAGATTTGACGTTTATAACAGCATTTATTAATTCAAAATAAAATCACGAATATTTAATCACTAATTGAAACCAAACAACCAATGTAATTTCCAGAAAGTAGATAGCTCGCTGGATGGTATTGTCGTAATTCCGCTGATAATGCATCTTATTTATTAGAATATCGCCTGTAATCCAGAAAACTGTTGCGTCCGACACTTACATTACCAAATGATCTGTGAAAACGATCAAAATCGTGAAATGTCTATGGGATTGACCCTTTCGCTTCTCGGTGGCAGCACACGTTAAACGAGCCGACACATTGTTCGTTACGATTAATTTGAAAACAAATACGATAATGAGTAGATAATTTACTTTAACAAACAAATGCAAAAGAAAACGATTTTAAGAATTGAATCGGAAGATTTATTTGCAAATTTATTGAAACAGGTGACACATTTCGAACACGGTTAATCAGATTCTTCAAATTAATTCAACATTGAATTGTAAAGTAATTTCTTTGAAAATTTTAGAAAGCTTAAATAACAAGCAACGGCAAAAACATATCTGTCTTATTGTTATGCATACCCCAAAGCACCGCTTTAATGCAGGATTTCAATCGCCATCAATCGGTCATCTTGAATCTGTTCATCGTGTGTGTTATTTTATCCTCAAAAGACGTAGAATGAAATAGTTCCATAACATATTTCAGAGGAAGACATATTGCAAATTAAATCCAATACAGTAAAACCTCTCTTAACCGGACGTTCAATTTAGTATAAATATCGGTCTTGGGGAGAGGTGACAGCTTAATGCAGGGTGGAAGTCATGCAGAAAGCTCATAGAGGAGCTTTCTGCATGACTTTCACCCTGCATTAAGCAGTCACCTGCCTAAAATATCTAAATTCTTCTGTACTAGAATTCCGGTTAAGAGAGGTTTTACTGTATGGTTACAAGTCGGCCATCTTGAATCTGTTAATCATGTTTGTTACTTTAGCCTCAAAAGATGTAGAAGGAATTCACCCCACTCCATAAAACACTTCAGAAGACGACATATTGCATACTGGAATGTATGGTCTCCAGTCGGCCATCTTGAACTCAGAAGTGAAGTCACATGCCACACACAGCTGCTCGTAATGATTATCACGACTTTGAAATGTCATTAGAATGCAATGAAAAATGCAGAAGCAATTCACTTAAGGTTTTTACACTGAATACATTCGCTGTATCCCGGGCAACTTACGATTCAACCATTGGTTAGGACAAGGAGGTCTATGAAGACCGAAATGCACTTGCAAAATTCATTTTCGGATGTGGTATTTTACATATGAACATTTTATCCCCATATCCTACTAAGCTCGATATGACTGATATCTTGAAACACCTTGGATCCAGATGAGAAGTCAAGTAGTTCCCCATCTCACAAGGATTCAAACCATTTGAACGCCAAAAATAGTTTCACAATAACCTGAACCTATTGAAACTAAGTAAAAGCCGAATAATTGAATTGTCGTTGTAGCCAGCTTTATGCAGGATGGAAGTCGTACAGAAAGCTCCTCTGGTTGGTGTTAACCCTTCGCTTGCTGAATTTTAAAATACATTTCTCCTTCTTTACCCATGTCCTATTGTATAATTACATATATCTTCACTCTGTACAGATATTTCGCTCTGCAATGACTGCTGCGGAGTGCACTAACTGCACAATCAATTTGTAAATAGTGCAGACTCTGATGAGACAGCTTCATGCAGGAGCTGTCTCATCTGGGTCTTCACATTTTACAGGTAGGTATATTGACGGGAATAGCAAGCGAAGGGTTAATTGTAACATATCATATATTAACCCGTAGCCTGTTGTAAAAAACAACAACGCCTGCTCAAAGTTGCATCTGGAGGAATATTCATATTAACCCCTTACCTCATAGGCTAGTTTTAGATACAGTTTCTTTGTATACATCTAGCGAAAGGTAGCATTAATTAGAGAAAAGGAAATTTTTAGACTTGTGTAGTTTGAAACCATTGTGATAAATAGAGCATTTGCTCCTATAGGAGCAAATGCTCTATTTGCTCCTATAGGAGCAAATGCTCTATTTATCACAATGGTTTCACAAAGTGACTTTTACAGAGTCGTCAACAGTCGGCAATATGAGGGAAAGGGTTAAATATTATGACGTCATGATTATTAAATAAATAAAATTGTATAATAGGCATATGGACACAGGAAGTTTTGCTATGGTCAAAAACTGTAGAATTATATCTATATTTTGTCATAAACAAACAGAGCAGACTCCTATAGGAGCTGCCTGATCTGGGTCTCCTCTGTTTGCAAAGGCGTAGAAAGGCATATTTATGAGTAAAGGGTTAAAGTACTTGAGATTGACCAAGCTTTTGAGAAATTATTCAACGAGTGTCAAACAGCTTGGATCCTGATGAGACGCCGAGTAACTCGGCGTCTCATCAGGATCAAAGCTGTTTGTAAATGCGAGTCAAGTCATGAACAGCGGGATAAAGATTTAAGTTCTCTTTAATTGGAGCAGAGGCTTTCAAGTTCATATTACTGGATCAACTATTGGCCAAAATTCATCTACGGATGGGCGATTCAGGAAGTGGAAATACATTGTTTTCTCGAGAATACTATTTAAGTGGTAAATTCACAATTAGTTTACATCGTCTGTCATTTCTCGACTTTAGCAAGGTGAGAATAGGATATATCGGTGTGCAAGTAAGTCATGTTTTGAAAACGAATACTCGTATATGTATATCTAATTCTTACAGAGAGAACTAGTTCATTGTTTACCCTAATATCCCTGAGTATTCGGGCAAATAGTGCAGACTCAGACCATATTGCCCCTGAATGAATTGTTTGATTGATAAGGATCTACACTATTTGCTTCTATAGTAGTCGAATTTAAAGTTATATAATGGTACCGAATGGACTTATTCAGCTTTTCAAAAGACTGATTGAGTGTCCGAATACATAGGATAATACGAGAATCGCATTTTCTCATTTAAATAACTACCTCAGCTCTTTAAATGCTGCAATGGACATTTTCAAACTTCAAACAGGTCAAGGTTATTGTGAATATTCAAGGATAGTTTTAAAGAAAAGTGTAACACGACAAACCATGTAGACCCCGATGTGAGGGATCCTTTAGGGGCCCTCTCAATCCGGGTCTACACTGTTTGCAAAGAACATCAATGACTTGTATTCCGCACTGAAAGAGTTAAATTGGTCTTCCTCAACGCATACATGTTATTGGTGAATATAATTATAATACTCTTTGATGACAATTTGGATCCAAATTGGACGCCAACAACCTATTGTCAAATAGCTTGGATCCTGATACGACGCAGAGTACACGGCGTTTCATCTGGATCCAAGCCGTTTGCAAATGGAGTCGGGGATAAGGGTTAGCATAACTTTTTATTTCAACCTTTAGCCTGCTATCTGCGGATGAGTGAATACCTATGCAAAAAGTTTGGATCCAGATGAGACGCCGAGTAACTTTGAATTGTCTAGCATATATAGTTCAGACGTTAGGACAAAATGTTGAAGTTTTTCAATGATGGCCAACTTGTCTAAATAGTGACATTGACCTTGACATTAATTCAAATATCTTTATATCAACTGAAAGGCCTTTACCAAAGTCATCTGTGTACCAAAGGTGAACTGATTGTAGTTTAGAAGTTATAGCAATGTTAAAGTTTGTTAAAACGGAAATGTTTTCGAAATAGTGACTTTGGCCTGATTTCATATCTCATTGAAAGGCCTTCACCCAAGCTATCTGCAAACCAAAAATGATTTGTCTAGCTTAAGTAATTCAGAAGTTATAACCAATGTTAAAGTTTTGTTAACGACGGCACGCCGCCCGCCCGGTTTTCGCCAAACTTTACGCCGAGATTTTCTCGAAAATTCCGGTTAAAAAGAAAAGAGAATGTATGTTGTGTACAACTTTTCCTTCATGTACGTCGAGTACGCCAGGTACACATAATTGCCTTTTACGACAAATTCCAGTGTATGGCCGACGTGGGTCAGTTGAGTTTCCGCGATAATCAAACGTGTTTTTTTTATACGAACAGTTCTTTCCCTACAATGTGCTTTAGCACTACGTTAGTTTCAAACAGCTTCCCATTCTCGAGTTATTTTGTTACTCAAAATTAGCGAAAATATAAACAGAGTACACACACACATGCACGTATGCGACTTGCAGGCAGAAGTGTGATCAAAACAAGTGTGGCACATCAGTGTGTCAGACCGACTGACGGACAGACAGGCGACGGGTACACACGCAGATGAAAAATTCCCCGTGTGTCACCCTGCTAAAGCAGTTGACACAAAATGTTGACTAATTTAGGCAATTTCTACAAAGACAGGAATTTTTAATCACTTTACCACTGTAATTGCTGTCGCGGTTGTTGTAGATTAGTCGGAGAGGGGATACGTTTATTTACACTGTTTGTCTTTTAGGATGGGGATGGAATAAGGGTGAGGTTGGGCGCCCATAAAACGGTTTAAACCCCCGGTGACTTTTGTCACTGACCTTTCCAAGGCGGTACTTCCATCTTCCTCCTATTGTATGTTTGTTTTGTCTTTGTGCGTCTCTTGTTGTTTTTTCTACCTATGTACATTTGCTGTTTCCTTGTGTTGCTGTTCGGGCGAGTGTTTGTTCTGTATGTGGTGTTTCCTGCATGACTCATTTTTGTACTTTAAGTACATATATATTTGGAGTATTTGAACACTTTAGTCAGATTTTGTATGTTTCTCTTCAAGGATAAACGAAATTAAGATGAGTGGTAGAAGTGATGAAGACCAGCTTGATGATTTTCACCAAGAGGTTCTCGAGATGTTCATGCCAGTTATGACCATCATGGGCATTGTGTGCCTGCTGGGGATTGTCGGCAATGCTTTTACCATAGGTTTCTACGGATGCGTTGCCAGACAGACACCAACCGTGTTTCTGATCACGGTGTTAGCGATCGTTGACTTGATTGTGACGGCGCTCATCATCCCAAACATTGCCGAAATGGCTGTCAATGTGAAGTACACAAACGCGGCAGCGTGCAAAATTATGCATTTCTTCGGCCACTGGACAATAGAAACATCTGCCTTGCTTCTTGGGTTCATCGCAGTCGATCGATACCGCCACGTGTGTTGCCCTTTTAAGAGCCAGGTCACTTTCGTGATTGCCAAAAAGGCAGTGATCATCATAACTGTTGTATCGCTCTTACTTTCCATTCGAGATTTCTTTAATTTTGACATAATCAAAATTCCGATTAAAAGCAAAGAAAATAACAATACGGATGCCATTGGTCACTATTGTACGACCAGGGATGATTCTGACTTCAAGGTCAGTGTGACTGTATTCCACAGTATCGATTTCTTAACAGTTGTGGCGATACTTGTAACCTTTTTCATTACCTACGGTAAAATCATATGGACAATAAAAAAGAAAGGCTTTTCATATACAGTAGATGATAAAAAGTCAGCATATCGGGATAAGTCGCAGTCAGAAGAAGCGACAAAAGATACGTCTGACGATCAAAAAAATGACATTCTCGAAATGGAAGACAAACCTGACAAACCTGATCAATCTGTAGATAACTCTTCAAGCGATCAAGACGTTAAACAAAAGAAGGCCAAAGATAACCAAGCTGCTGACCATGCTGTCACCAAGACGAAAAGCACAGAGAGGTCAATTACACTGATGATGTTGGCTATTTCGGTTGTGTTTTGTCTTTGTTTCGTGCCATACTTTATTATCAAGATCGGGATACGATCATACAAAAGCGCAAGCCAGCTAGAACTAGGCGCAGGGGTCCAGCTAGCCCTGAGGTTCACATATGTCAATAGTTTTGCCAATCCTATCGTCTTCTGTATATTCAACCCTCAGCTGCGAAGGTTCATCCTGAACACTGCAATCCGAAGAAAAGGTTGCTCTCGAAATAAATAACATACATTGCTATCGGACATTATGAAACAAGTGCATATGAGTCATCTGGAATTATCACACTGTTCGGCTATATAATTAAAAATCAACCCTTTTATTCACATATGATATACATGTTCTTCTTTACTCCATGAATATTCATGTAAGAAAAGATTACATCACGAATATTAATTAGATTCATTTCTTTAATGACTTATGAACACAGAAAAGATTGGACAGAAACTGTAAAGTGATAGCTATATTTTTCATAAGCAAACAAAGCAGAACGTGATCAGACTATTACTGTTGGTCGGACGTTAAACCCAACTCACTCACTCACTATTCCTCTAGGAGCCGTCTAATCTATGCCTTCTCTATTTGCAAAGGCATAGAAAGGCGTATGTATGGCGTAAAGGGGTAAATATCTTACTTTGGAACCCATGCGTTGTTCATGTTGAGGATGCATAACCTACAAAACTTTTCCTGGTTTAAGCATTTGTTATCGATAGGTTCAACAGACAGTGTAGACCCTGATCCTAAAGAAGCTCCCTGATTTAGGTATACATTGTTTACCTAAAGGGACATTTCGCACAAATGGTTTAACTCTTCTAGCGTAAATGGTTTTAGTCTGGGTCCATGCTTATAAAACTTTTAGTTGAGTCTGAGAACGTTCTCAAGCATTTGATTGGTCAGATTTGAGCCAAAGGCTCAAATCTGACCAATCAAAAGCTTGAAAACTCAAATCTGACCAATCAAAAGCTTGAGAACGAAACTCAGACTCAACTAAAAGCTTTATAAGCATGGACCCTGGTCTAGAGACGATATACTGGTACATTGTAGTCTGCTTTAAATGTCAGAGTGGTCTCTCCTTCAAATTCTTCCTTGAACTGTAAGTGATGTATCAAATAGTTTAGATCCTGATGAGAATCAAAACAAATAGTTCATTGCAACAAGCCATGTTGGCCGCTTTCCGGAGACCTCGACCGTGAAAACATTAACAATTGAGAGTTTTCTTACATGAATATGCAGTTGAGAAAAGGTAAACACCATACAAGATTGCCTTTCGAAAAAGGACAACACAAACAATATATTTTAATTGCCACACTCTCAATTACAGTGATATTCCCTACTGTCGCATATTTTCAACAACATCATAAAACGTGCATATTCAATCGTTATTTTAAAGATTGTCACTTTGAACATCCCCTGTGATACCGTTTTCCTCGATACGTTTTTGTTGTTGTTCGACACAATATAATCTGGCTATATGTAAATATGTTGTCAATAATGCGATTTGCATTGAATACAGTAACCCCCCTTTTAACAAGAATTTCAAATTAGTATTGTCATCGGTCGTTTTAACAGTTGACATATTGATACAGGATGAAAGCCACGCAGAAAACTCTAAAAGCAGCTTTTTGCACGACTTTCGTCTTGAACTAAGCAGGTGCCTGTTTAAAAATATCTAAATTCTTCTTAACACTTTCCTCCATAAATACGCCTTTCTACGCCCCTGTAAAAATCACTTTATGAAACCATTGTGATAAATAGAGCATTTACTCCTATAGGAGCAAATGCTCTTTTTATCACAATGGTTTCAAAACTAAACAATTCCAGATTTTTCCTTTTCTCTAGTAAATGCTCCTTTTGGGTAGATTTATTCAATGTGGTTTGGTCTAAAAATAGTCAATGGAGGAAAGGGTTAAGTAAACATCCATTTTGTAGTGTATACTGTTTTGTGTTATAAAACAAATTCTACATTCTGTTCTTTGTACATTGCTTATGGTGCTTACCATAGATGGAACAAATAAAAAATAATACCCTTTCTTTTGTGTGTGTGTGTTTAAGTATTTGCCCCACAGATATACCTTATAATACCTTTGCAAACAGAGTAGACCCAGATCCAACGGCGGTCCCTACTACTCTGTTTGCAAATGCGTGAAAACGTGTTTATATGAGGGAATGGATTAACCCGTCTCCTTTCCCTCGAGCTGACTAAGGGTTAAAATTACAAATGGTCACGCTTGAGTGATTTCTTGAAACTGAAATAGGATATGTTTTGGAAACCTATTCAACACCAGTTAACCCTTTACGTGATAGAGACGTATTTTCAAACATTTACAAACATAGTAGACCCAAAGTAGAGGAGTAGGTCTGATCAGGGTCTGTTCTGGTTGCTAATGGAATTATGATACATCTGACTACAGTTTCTACCAATACCAAAACATCCTGTGTACATAAGCCATTAAAACATTCAAGAAATTAAAAACGCTTTATGTCCGGGTTTTTTTTCACGAATACTCAACAGTGAAAGGGCTGACTATTTAAAGTTCCTGTTGTGATCCAGTGTGATAAATAAAAATGTATCCTTTACTATGGAACGCCATTCTGCCATGCTATTGGCTAAATGTTAAAAGTAAAATGATAAATGCAAATTAAGAAATGCTTTTTGCCAATTTTAGAAATTGCTAGGGAATGAACCGGAATGTTCGCATTTAGCAAATATACAGTCACTTTAAAATGGCGCTGTTCAATGCCAGTAGTGCAAACATGCATTTAGCAATAAGCGTATGTTCTCGGCAAGTTCGACTACTCCGTTAAAAGTTGAATTTGCGTCTTATCGCGTTCGTTTTAACGTCTCCATAGGAGCAAATGCTATTTATCACAATGGTTTTGAAAATTACAATTCTAAAACAACCCCCTTTTCCCAGTAAATGTTCCTTTTTGTAGATTTAGTCAAAGAGCGTTGGTCTGAAAATAGTTAATACTGGAACGAGTTATAAACGATCAACATTGTTTAACACAGGTTGTTTTCCTCTTGAGATATTTGAATGAAAAATCATCTATAAAATGAGGCAGAAATCATCTTCAGAGGCATTATTTACTACTTGAGCGGAGACTTTGTGGACAGCAGGTCAGTACATAACCTTTTATTCGTTCGCTGCCAATGTCTTACCTGTCATTACGTAACCATTGAAACAGTTTGGATCTAGACGAGACGCCAGGATCCAAACTGTTTGTTACTGTAACTATGTTTTTTTAAACAAAAACGAAGAAATGTAAAAAAAATAAAAAAATTGCAGCAGACAACAAAGGTTGCATACGACCAATTTTGGCAGCGAAAGAGTTTAAATCAATTTAGATTCAGTAAAGACGCCTGGTCATTCCGTGTCTCATCGTGACTTTTCACTCTGATGAATGGAGAAAAGTCTACCTTGAAACCCAAAGCAGACGATACTTATTATTAACGTCGGTGAAAAGGTTAAGCCTTATAAAAGGCGAACGCTAAGATCAAAATGAAACGCCGAGTTACTTCGTGTTTCATCAGTCCAAACTGTTTGACACTCGGGCAATAGCTTCTCAAAAGTTTGAATGAATACGGTAAAATCTCGCTAAAGCGACCAGACTATTCATCAACAATTTAAAAGATTTGAAAGCAGGTGGCTGTTTGACCTTTTCCCTCTTCTATATTAATTTTGTTTCATATTGCAATACATGTACCTACTGAATAGTCATGAACAAAATAGTTATAATGAAACATGGAAGATTGGAAGGTGAAACATTGCAGCCATTTTAGAAAGTAGAGAAATATATATTTCAAATTTAACTAGCGAGTAAAGCAGACCCTGATCAGACGGCTATACGCGTATTTGAAGAAAACGGTTAATATAGGACAACATTAATACAAAAAGCTCCTATAAGAGCTTTCTATATCACTTTCGCCCTGCATTTAGCTACCAAGTGTTTTAAATTGCCCCATGTAGAAGTTGTCTGGTCTAACTCTTCTCTGTTTGAAAAATGCATAAAAAGGTGTATACAGTAGAACCCTCTAAACCGGAGTTTTACTAATCCTTTACTCCATGATCTTCCGTCCCGAAAGCGATTGCTCTAGATACCCCAGAGCACACCGGACGTCTTCGACGTTTTCCATACTATGTATTTGTAGTAATTAGTACAGTAAAACCTCTCTATAACGACCACGAAATTACATCAATTATTTTGTGTTAAAGGCAGGTGGTTGCTTAAAGCAATGTGAAAGTAAAACAGAACGCTCCTGGAGGAGCGTTCTGTTTTACTTTCACCTTGCTTTAAGCAGTCACCTGCTCTTAATACCAACTAGCTAACACAATTTAGTGGTCGTCATAGAGAGGTTTTACTGTATTTTATAATTTTCTTGCTGGACTTGGGTACTCCTGCGTTTATGTAATGACATTGGGTGTGTTTACCGACCGAGATACTCGGACTGTTTCTTACGTTTCATGTAGGAAATTTTACGCCGTTTATGATCTACTTCCTTAATCCTCCACCTCATGAATAAATAATGTAAGACATAATGACGTCACGAATATTTGTTAGATTATAGTTTAAAATGTCATATAAACTGAGGAATGTATTAGACACCACAGACACTGTAGAATGAAGCAATCTTATTCCAATCGCAAACAGAGCAGACTCTGGTCAGACGGCTCCATAATGAGTCTACTCTATTTGCAAAGCCTTTAAACTGCGTCTCTAAAACACTCTATAAGGTAAAGGGTTAATTGACGTTGAATTAGGTTTTCAAAACACATCCGGTTTCAGTTTCAAGAAACCATACAAGTGTGACAAATTGTAATACAGTAAAACCTCTCTATAACGGCCACTAAATTGTGTTAATTTATTGGTATTTAGGGTAGGTGGCTGCTTAAAGCAAGATGAAGGATATAGGAGCGTTCTGTTAAATACTTTCACCTTGCTTTAAGCAGCCACCTGCCTTTAACACAAACTAATTGATGTAATTCAGTGGTCGTTATAGAGAGGTTTTACTGTATGTTTAATCCTTAGCGTGCTGTAAAACTTATGTCCGCTGAAACCCGGATCACATTCTTTCGATTCGTTAACCCTTTCCCTGTTTTATGTATATTTCAAATTTCAATACCTACTGAATATTCATGGACAAAATAGGTATCATGAAATATGGAAGATGGAACATTGTAGCCATATCAGAAAGTAACGAAACAAGTCTATCAAATCCCACTGGCGAGCAGAGCAGACGCTGATCAGACGGCTCCTATACTTAGTGTACTCTGTTTGCAAATGTTATCGGTGTCTCAGTCGAATCCAAGCTGTTCGCAAATGCTAGTCAGGTAGCGACTAGCAGGCGATGGTCAGTCCTTTGAAAGGGAAGAAAAAGATAAATGTGTTTGTTTCTGGAGGACCCTCTGGTCAGGGTATGCACTGTTTATCATCCATTATGCAGAAGAACCTGTCTTAAGTGACCATTCATTTATTGAGCATAGATGTCTTAAAAAGCAGACAGTCGCTTAATGCAGAGCAAAAGTAATACAAAAAGATCTTATGGGAGCTTTTTGCATTGGTTTTGACATGCATTTAGCTACCACACACCTTACCGCCCTGTACTTAGGCCTCTTGTTTGATGGCCGATTAAGACAGGTTATACTGTACCCTGTCAAATTTCATTTATTGTGAAAAGACATTATCATTTATTCAATCAAGCCGTTAAACACTTTCTGCGCGGGAAACGAATCACTACTGCCACTTGCATACTAGGTATACTCAAGTTACTAGAGAAGCCCTCTTATTAGGATGTGCGCTGAAATCCCTGAATATTCAAGGTAAGCTTGATCCACCCGAATTTAGGGAAATCCAATAGAAAACTCAGCGTCGAAAGTGTTACACTATTTACGCAAACATGACACGAATACAGTTGAACCTGTTTTACGTGGTCTTTCATTTATTGAACATAGGAGTCTTAACAAGCAGGTGGCTACTCAATGTAGGGCAAAAGTGATACAGAAAGCTCCTATAATGTTTATATATGGGAGCTATCTGCATTACGCAACCACATGCTTTTTAAGACTCCTATGTTCAATAAATTGATGGCCGTTTAGTACAGGTTCTTCTGTAATGCAGAACGCCCATATATGTGTCTTCTGTGTGGCTTTAGTCCTGCACTTCACCATCGCGTGCTTTTAACCCTTAGCCTGCTATGACAAAATGAGGACTGCTTTACCCATGAATATTCATGTATGAAATAATGACATTATAAATAGGAATTAGATTATTTTTATGACAGGACATGGGACCATCAACGATTGTTAACGACAGAAAATGTAGAACCATATCTGCGTATATTGTATCATAAGTCAACAGAGCAGACCCTGATCAGACGGCTCCTACATGAGCCGTTTGATCGTGGTATGTTCTGTTTGCAAATGCGTAGAAAGGTGTATTAATGGAGAAAATGATTAACACTCCGATCTGTTACAGTTTTCACTTATTGCCAACTCGATCATGTTTTTTGAGAAACTATAGAAAAATGTCAAACAGCTTGGACCCTGATGAAATGCCGAGTTATTCGGCATCTCATCTGGATCCATATTGTTTGCAAATGTCAGTTAGGTCGCGCTTGACAGGATAACACTGGACTTGTTAGAGACGCACATTGACGCCTTCCAGAATGAACGTAGTTCTCAGGTAACTAGTTAACTTCTTACTCCAAAACGATGCCATTTTATCGCATTTGCAAACAGAGAAGATCCTTTAGGAGCCGTCTGACATGGGCATTCTCTGTTTGATTATGGAATTATATACACAGGGTTATATGGTGGTCATCGTGAAACCAAAATGCCCCGTGTTCATGTGCCATCAGAAAAAAATAATGAGATTGGTTTTCATGATTTCATGATTTCGTATATAAATGTTCATGGAGCAAACATGTTGACTGAAAACTCTAGCACACAGGTGTATGGAGCGTTAGCTAATCTTACCCCAACTATACTACCCTACCTCGCTACATCATAAACAAAATGACCAAAAACAAGTAAACTTATGTTGCCCAAATATCATAAACTGGCGTTTGCAATAAACATCGACATTTCTTACTGACATAATACATCAATAATGATATGTCAGTAAAGCAAATATTCAATGCTGTAGCTCACCTGTAAATATTCTGTTCCATAATGTGAACCTTTTAGGATTCTCATTGAAACGAAAATGACTGTTTAACCATTTCCTCCTGGTCTAGTTTTAGACCGGAATTCTCTTAATAAATCTACCGAAAAGGAGCATATACTAGAGAAAAGGATTTTTTTATAATTGCGTAGTTTGAAACCATTGTGGTAAATAGAGCATTTGCTCCAATGGAGCAAATGCTCTATGTATCCCAATGGTTTCAAAAATAGTCTTTAACAGAGGCGTCACAATGCGTCAGTAGGAGGGAATAGGTTAACAGGAGGAAATAGGTTAACAGGAGGAAATAGGAGGAAATAGGTTAACAGGAGGAAATAGGTTAACAGGAGGGAATAGGTTAACAGGAGGGAATAGGTTAACAGGAGGGAATAGGTTAACAGGAGGGAATAGGTTAACAGGAGGAAATAGGTTAACAGGAGGAAATAGGTTAACAGGAGGGAATAGGTTAACAGGAGGAAATAGGTTAAGGGCATACACGTACATACTGGATTAACAATTGATCTGATTCATTATGACAGTATGGATATAAAGTATATGAACACGGCAATGTTCGATCATGATGGAAACTACATAGAATCAGATCTATATTATTCCATTAGCAAACAAAGTAGATAAGAATAGACGGCTCCTATAGGAGTCGTCTAATTTGGGTCTACTCTGTTTGCAAAGGCTTAGGAAGGCATAGATACGCAATAATAGGCTAATAGTAAAACAAACCAAAAGTAGTAGTGAAATATATTTAATCTGATAAGGCTCCTGTACAATCATTTTATTTATCCACCTAACAATGTCATATTGTCATTCATAAGAATCTGAAAGAAATGTCAAGAAAATCTTTAATCAAGTTTTCGCCAAAATCTTGAGCCCTGATTAGTTACCATTAATTGGCCCATAAGCAATGGTATCTGGTATAGTGATGTCAATAAATGGTTAAAATGGTGTAGTGTTGTCAAGCAAATGTATGTGGTGTAATGTTGTCAAGCAATAGTTTTTGGTGTAGTGTTGTCAAGCAATTGTATGTGTTGTAGTCTTGTCAAATAATGGTATGTGGTGTAGTGTTGTCAAGCAAAGGTATGTGGTGTAGTGTTGTCAAGCAATGGTATCTGGTGCATTGTTGTTAAGCAATTGTATGTAGTGTAGTCTTGTCAAGCAAGGCGGTGTAGTGTTATCAAACGATGGTATAAGGTGTAATGTTGTCAAGCAAGTTGGTGTAGTATTTTCAAGCAAAGGTATGTGGTGTAGTGTTGTCAAGCTATGGATGTATATCCATACTTTGAACTCTTTTAATGCTGTGATTTCCAAAGTGATATGGCCACTCATTGTTTATCGATAGAGTCCGTTCAATATGAAAGAGGATTTGAAATGACAAACAGTGCACGCCCAGATCATAGGGCTCCAAGATGTCCTAAATGTTTGCAAATGTCAGTACACCCATTGCCTGGGGTCAAGGTTATAAAAGTTCTAAGCAAAAAGTTTTATAAACTCGGGCCTGGATTCAATGGGTTAATCTTTAGAGCTTCGTGGTATCGTCTGCTTCGAAATGAACGGAGTTTAACCGTTTACTCCATGAATGTTTCCGTAGGAAATAAAGACATCGTGAATATTGTAATGTAATTAGTTTATTTTTTATTACAGCACATCGACACAGAACATTTTGGACATGGCAGAAACTATGGAATCGTACCTATATTATTTCATAGGCAAATAGTGCAGACCCTGACCAGACGACCCCTACAGGAGCCGTCTGATCTGGGTCTACTCTGTTTGCAAAATAATGTTATGGAGTAAAGGGTCAAACACTTTTTCTATGGATTCCATGCCGAGGTGGCGGCGTCAGATCAGTATCAACACTGCAAATGCTGCCAGCTGAGAGGTTATTAACCCCTCTCTTGCTGAATTTTAAAATACATTTCACCTTCTTTACTCATGCCATGTTACATAATTATATCTTCACTGCGTACACGTATTTCGCTATGCAATCACTGCTGTGGAGTGCACTGGTTGCACAATCAACTTGTAAATAGTGCAGACCCTGATGAGACAGCTCCTGCAGGAGCTTCTCATCTGGGTCTTCACTATTTACAGGTAGGTATATTGACGTGAATAGCAAGCGAAGGGTTAATATAAGACATTTGCAAACACTGGAGACCCAGATTAATCAATTTGATTAGACTTTAACTGTTTTGCCATAAAAATAATGTTATTTAGCAATAAATATTGATACATTTTTGTTTAATTATTATGAAAGGAGGACACAGCTTTAATTACATGGTTTGTTTAATTATTATAAAAGGAGGATACAGTCTTAATTTTTCGGCAGGTTAATGGTTAATTGTTAGCGGCTGAGCACATTTTCGTCTGCAGAAAATATCATCTACATGTATATCAATTCTAAACCTTTTACCTGATAAATATTAATATAAGAAATAATGACATCATGAATATTTATCAGCCGTTTTTTGTAACGGTGTCTGAACTATAGAGTAAGATCTACATGATTCCATACCAAACAGAGCAAGTCCTGGTCAGCGGATTCCTAATCAGCCGTCTAATCTTCGTGTTTTCTGTTTGCAAATGTGTTCAAATGTGTATCTGTGGGGTATGGAGTTAAAAGAGCATCGATTATTTATTGTACAGTGAACTCTCGTTACAACGACCTCGTTCGTTCCCACAGCAAGTTTCATTATACTAAAATGTTGTATCTAAATTTAAACCTTTTCGTGCTACTAGTACTAGCGTATATATCTGCATATGAAAATAGCATAGACCCATATGAGACAGCTCCTATAGGAGCTCTACTTGTCATCATAATTCAATGGCTACAATTCATACAACTTCAAAACGATTCCGCTAATTAATGTGCACAATGGATGGATTCACATTTCAATATTCCACGTGAGAAGGATTACTATTCATATTCAGGTAGTTTCTGTTTCAAACATTAATATCAGTATAATGAATATTCTGTTATATCGAATGTCGTTATAACGAGGGTTCACTGTACATGTATATACAGCAGAATACATCTAAAGCTACCACTCAATAGAGAAATACTTGTAGAAACTTTCTGCGTAAAGTTCATCCTTTAAGCTACCACTTACTTTTAAGATCAGAATTATACCTCGTTTTGGTGATCACTTTAAATGGGTTGTGCTGTAGTTTGAGTTAATCTAATTTTCATTTTTAATGATGTTTCTTATCTTTGCTAGAACAGTGAACCCCTCTAAACCGGACATTAAATTTAGCCAGGTGGCAGTTTAATGCATGGTGAATTTAATCATGCAGAAAGCTCGTCTAGAAGCTTTCTGCATGACTTTCACCCTGCATTAAGCAGTCACCTGCCTAAAAGTATCTTGATTGTTCTCTACTGGAGTTCCGCTTTAGAGAGGATTTACTGTATATCTTATTTGTTAATTAACGGTGTAGACACAGATCATATGATCGACTAAATGGGTTATCGGCACATCGAATCACGTGGTTGATTGGTCATATGTAAAATAATCCTATTTACACGCATACATAAACAAATGTACTTTACATAAAACATACATTATGAAACAACTCAAACAAGGTGATTGTTCATATTTTGTTACTGTCTTGCAAACTGTTTATATATGAAAATATAGCATGCCTAACTCTTCTTTGATCTCTAAGTAAACCAAGAATTTCTTCCAAAATAAGAAAGAGTGTCAAACTGTATGGTTCCTGACGGGATATACACTCGTATAATTTCTCGTCGCCTCATATCGTCTCATCTTGATCAAATCTGTTCTAATATGTCATAATCCACACAATTGAAAGATCTGTGTGACAGTCTAGTATACATTGTAACTATATATTATATTCAGTATTATCTACAGAATTATAACCAGAGTTTTGTTCATGCTTTAATTCACTCTGGTAAGAGTTCCTAAGACTCAACGTTTATAGTAGTAGTAATCGTCACCAGGTGCCGCTTCGAACAAGCCGTCCAGCTCAGACCGGATGTCCGAGAAGCTTGGACGTTTGGTGGCGTCATAAGACCAGCAGCGCTTCATCACCTCATACCAACTGGAATGAATAAAACATTAGCCGAATCACTAATCAGATATCCTTCATTGTACAGTAAAACACCTCTACAACGATTTGTACGTTAAAAACCTCTCTACAACGAGTTGTACGGTAAAACTGTCTACATGTATCTGTACAGTAAAGCCCCTATAAAAAGACATATGAATATCAAATGCTATGGCGAGTGACAGCATGTATTGTCAACCCAAGGTTGGTTATGTCCATGAGGCGTTATGTCCACCAATACGTGCTGTCACTTTCCATATGATGTGGTATTTATTTTATTATAACAGCGCAATCAATTTCGTAAGCAAAACTATTTATTCAATGACAACTATGAACAGTTTGAAACAAAAGTTACAGGGCTACTCGGTGCTTAAAAATCGCGAAACAGCTTCACATGGCGGAGTCTTTTTCACTGTCCAATCTTGAGAGATCCTCCTCCGAAATAGACGCATAACGCGACATTTCTCAAATATCTAAACAAAAACAATGACGTTGGCAAGCGTCAGATGGCATCAGTAGATGACGTCAATCGGATAAAGCCAGGCACACAATTTAATAAGCGCTCACTGATCTAGATGTTCCATGCCTATGGTAGCGGGAGACAGTATTTTTCCGACAGTAAATGTTTTCCCGCTGGGTCTGACAGTATTTCTATGTAACGGTGTCTTATGGGAGATTAACATTGTAGATGAAATTGAGGAATAATAGATCTAATAAAACCTGTCATCAAGGATCTTTATAGTAAAACCTCTCTACAATGACCGTTATAATTAAGCTTCTCTACAACGATCTTTACAGTGAAATCTCTTTATAAGAGCATATACAGTAAACCCTTCATACAACGAACAAAGACAGATACAATAAAACCTCTTTAGAACGACATGTACAGTAACTTCTTTTTACAAGGACCAGTCCAGTGAAACCTTTCTACAATGATCACTCAAAGTAGTCTGTTTCTGGGGTTTAGAACAGGTTGTAGTCAAAATATGCAGAAAGCCCTCATAGGAGTTTATGCATAACTTTTGTACTGCATTAATGCACCATCTGCATTGAAGACACGGACTTAAAGCTGTTGTGCGTGGTCACTCTATGGAGTTTTACTGTATAATGTATCTACTCATTCCAATAACACGCATGGCTTACATTTCATCACAGGTTTCAGGTTTCTGAAGTCTGGTTCCATGTTTAATCTTTGTTGGAAGGTCACGGCTTCTGATATTTGCATATGGTGCATCACCTTAAATATAATTAATATATCTGTAAGAAGATTTCATATGTGAAGAGTATTATCGAAACACATTTACAGATCAATAAATGTACATACCTTGATAAGAAAATATATTTAGATGACCGGAGAGAATATACAGTTTATGGTATAATCTATATTGTAAATGGAAATAACAAAACAAAACAGCGGCAACATTTCTAAAGATCCAAGTATCGATATTTTCTCTATATTTTCTATTCGAAAACGTAATTTTAAGTAGATCACATGGCAGACGTAGAAATGGTAATATTAAGCGTAAATTACGTCGTAATATGTCTATTCATGATTTACGTACTATTCTAAAACAAACTGGTAGACATTCTATGTTATCTTGTTTATCGTCTTTACCCTTTTCCTGTCTTAAGTCAATAGACGAAGAGGCTGATAAAATCTATATGCGTACAGATCCGTTAATTAATACTGCCTCACTTATACAAAGTTACACACAGCATGTTCTTCGTCCACGTATTGATAAAGAATCTGAACATAAAAGACATTTTCTGAAACTTCAGTTCCTAAATAAAGGTATCGATTTTATTGATATTCAAAGTATATTTCGTGATAAGAATGTAATCGATGCTATTCCCAAATATTTCATCAACTCTGAATCACCTATCATCTGTTATAAATATAATAAACCTATTAGAAATGTTATTTTTAACTACAATAAAATTGTCTCTGACTTAAATATTGATGTTAATACCCCTATTTCTTGTGATTGTAGCATTTCTAGCTTTTGCTATTAACCAGTTGGTCATGTCATTACTGGTAATTTTGATATCATTAAGGATAAACGTCTCAGGACCCTCCTAACTAAAGGACCTAAATATAGATTACCGTCCCTTATTGATTTTGACGCTTGTCGAACTAATATTGCGGAAGCTATTCAAGACTTCTGCATCAAATGGTATCGACGAGAACATGCTGATGTTAATGCCCTTTCGGATTGGAAGAAATGTATTTTCGATATTATTGATACGCGAATAATTACATCTTTTACCACCTCGACCTAGAGTTACATTTCGCTACTGGAAGAAAAACATTTCTAATTTTCATTCAGATTATGTTCTTGTTCCTGCTGACAAGGCATCAAACAATGTAATCATTATTTGAAGATTGTATTATGTTGATGTTTTAAAGACGGAGCTAACTGATTCAAAAACTTATATAACAGTTCAAACACCTGAAAAAGATAAAGTCTCGGAACATGTAAAAATGTGCAATAATTTTAAGTCTGGTCCTAACATAAAACAACATAAACTTTCTACTTTGTACTGGATTCCGAAACTACATAAAACCCCTTATAAGTCGCGTTTTATTGCCAACTCTAGCTTATGTACCACTACTAAATTATCTATACTTTTGACGTCCTGTCTTACTACGATCAAATAACATGTTAAACGCTACTGTGATAAAATATATGAAAATTCTGGTATTACTGTTTTTTGGTCCATAAAAAATTCAAATGACGTTTTAACAAAACTTGAAAATGAACAGTATAACATTTCTTTACTGAGCTCTTATGATTTCTCTACACGCTATACTACTCTACCTCACCATCTTATAAAGGATAAACTTATTTAATTACTAGAAAAAACCTTTGCCAGAGAAAACAAAATGTTCATTGCTTGTAATGTTCAACGTTCATTCTTTTCGAATTCAGAAGTTGAACATTACGCAATGTGGACTTGCCTTGATGTTTGTAGATCTCTTACCTTTATTTTAGATAATATATTCGTGCGTTATGGGGATACCATATATCGTCAAGTTGGTGGTATTACCATGGGTACAAATTGTGCCCCTCTTGTTGCAGATTTGTTTTTGTATTGCTACGAGAGGGAATTTATGCTTAGCTTAAAACCTGATACACAGACCGATATTGTTAATGCTTTTAATAAAACTTCGAGGTATTAGGACGATATTTTGAACTTAGATAATCCTTATTTTGATACTATGGTTTCTTCAATCTGCCCAAAAGAACTGTCTTTAAACAAAGCTAATCAATCTGACATTAATGCTTCATTTTTAGATTTGAATCTTTCAATTAAAAATGATAAAGTTTCGTCCAAAGTATACGATAAAAGAGAAGATTTTAATTTTAAAATTGTTAAATATCCTTTTCTAGATGGGGATGTGCCACGTTCTGCATCTTATGGGGTTTATATTTCTCAACTTATTAGGTTTGCCCGAGCCTGTTCTTTGCTTGAAGATTTTAACAGACGTAATTTAGTTATAACTGATAAACTTCTTAAGCAAGGTTACAGATATCACAAACTTCGGAAAACCTTTTCTAAATTTTATTATCGAAATGTACCTCTCATTAGCAAATATAATTGCAATCTACGGACGTTACTGCGACAAGGCATTTCTCAACCAGAATTTTATGGGGATGTTATGATCCTATTATATTGCAACACACTGCATGTTTGGTTATCGACCCTTTTACAGTCGGTAGCTACGCTTCCCTCTTTGCTTGCGCGATGACAGGCCGAGGGTAGTACTCTATGATGGTATACTCTTAAACTTGGATACAGGAGGAGCTTACCAGACTCATGTATTACTTTTTCCCTGTCGTGCCCTTAACGGCTTACCTGCAGGTGCTCTGACTTCAGCAAAGTCATTGAGTACATATTTGACGGATTGTCACAGTTATTATGCTATGTTTTACATGTTGTCCTGTGTTCACCGTCGTCTATGTTGTGGGTAAGTCCAGCGGGGATACCTTTATTTACAATATTTGTAAAGCTAGGGTGACTTTGAGAGAAGTGTGAGGTTAGGACGTCCGTAAACCGGTTTAAACCCCCCAGTGGTGTTTTTGCTGCTGACCGTGCCAAGGCGGTACTCTCTTTGTCACCCTTCCTTTTGTTTGCCTTGCGTCTTTGTGCTTGTGGTTTGTTCATGTTGTGGAACGTTTGTCCCTGGTTCTTGTGTGTCTTTTGGTGTTTTCTGTGTTCATTTTGTGTGTGTGTGTGTGTGTGTGCGTGCGTTTGGGTGTGTTGTTGTGTGTGTGTGTGTCATGCTGTCTATCGGTGTTTTGGTGGTGGTTGCGTCTTACATGTGGCTTTGCCTGCTTGACTTTACTACTTTTCCATTGATATACAATAAAACCTCGCCAATCCCAACTATTTGTACAGAAAAGAACTCAGAAAGTGCCAGAAAGAGACAGGCGGCTGCTTAATGCAATGTCAAAGTCATGAAGAAAGCTCCCAGAGAAGTTACTATATAATTGCATAAGCAAACATTGCAGACCCTGATCTGACGGCTTCCAATTGAGTCTTCTGATTTATGTCTTCTCTGCTTGCAAAAGCGTGACAAAGACTTTATATGAGGGATATAGTTTCAATGATAGTATCCATTCAATTTAAAGTTACTAGGGGACTTTAATGACAAACAGAGCAGACCTAAAGCATATGGCTCCACTATGAGTCCATTGATCTGACCTTCATATTTTTTAAATCTGTGCATGCTTAATATTTGTTTCATCTGCAATCAATTCTTAAAATAAGATTTCTCTCATTTCTCTGCAAAACTATGGTCAACGTGTCAAAACTATTAGATCCTGAGGAGACAAACAGAGTAGACCCTGATCAGACGGCTCTTTTTGCTTAATATATAATATAGATAGGATTCTACAGTTTATGTCATGGACAAACATCTGTGTTTATGTTCTATTATGACAGTTTATCTATGATGCGACGTCTTATCTGGATCCAAACTGTTTACATAGGTAATCACGGTTTCGCTGCTAAAAGTACAAAAATGAGTCATGCAGGAAATACCACATACAGAACAAACACTCGCCCGAACAGCAACACAAGGAAACAGCAAATGTACATGGGTAGAAAAAACAACAAGAGACGCACAAAGACAAAACAAACATACAATAGGAGGAAGATGGAAGTACCGCCTTGGAACGGTCAGTGACAAAAGTCACCGGGGTTACAAATACTAAATTTCAGTGCATTCATTTCCCACATTCAAATGGTTAAAACTTGTTATATAGTTTTGAACTCTTTTTAATATTTTCCTTCATACCATTGTCTTTTCATACCTTTGTAAACAAGCAGACATAGATCAGACAGCTCCTGTTTGCGTATGTAATTATAGTATATATTACTACAGTAAAACCTCCATATAAAGGCCACTAAATTACATTTTGTATTTTGAGTTAAAGGCAGGTGGCTGATTAAAGCAAGGTGAAAGTAAAACAAAACGCTCTTATAGGAGCGTTCTGTTTTACTTTCAACTTGCTTTAAGCAGCCACCTGCCCTACTGGCCTAGATATCAACTAATTAACACACTTTAGTGGTAGTTATAGAGAGGGTTTACTGTACACGGTTTCCGCCAATACCAAAAACTGATGTGTTCAATACGAGTAAGACTTAGAATTTCTTTTATACATTTTAAAAAGGGTAAATAGGACTTCCATTCAAAATACCGTTTTGTTCCTGCTGATAAGGCATCGAATAGTGTTATTATTAGTTGACGATTACATTATATCGATGTCTTGAGCAGGAAATTATTAATACCAAGTCATACATTGCAGTAACTACTGACGAAAAGACCATCGTTTCAGACCATGTCAAAAAGTGTGAACAACTTGGAACCGTTATTAAAATTACACAACATAATCTTCCTACAATGTACATAAACACCATATAAAGTGCGTTTCATTGCAAATTCTAGCTCCTGTACAACTTCCAAATTGTCTATATTTTTGATTTCTTGTTCCACGAAGGTTCAAGAGCATGTAAAATTCTACTGTGATAAGACTTATGAAAAATCTGGAATAAATCTCTTCTGGTCTATTAAGAACTCTTCAGAAGTCTTAAACAAACTTTAGAACAAAAGGTATATTGCATCCACTGTAAGCACGTACGATTTTTTCTACTTTTTACACAACTCTTCGTCATATTTTAATTAAAGATAAACTGACTAACTTAATTCAGATAGTATTTACCCGGGAAAAAACATCATTTCTGGCATTTCTCGTCAGTAAAGCCTCCTTTACTGACGAGCAAATGAAATATTAAACCAATTGGACTTGCTCAGAAGTTTGCGAATCACTAACCTTTCTTTTGGATAACATATTTGTACGTTATGGGAATGCTTTATACTGTCAGGTAATTGGTATTTCTATGGGTACGAATTGTGCACCACTTGTCGCAAATTTGTTTTTGTACTACTATGAGAGAGATTTCATGTTACGTTTGAATCCACAATCACAAGAATATGTTATAAAAGCCCTCAATGAAACTTCACGATATTTGGATGATATTTTTAACTTAGATAACCCTTTCTTTGATACTCTGATTCCTAAAATTTATCCTAAAGAACTCAAATTGAATAAATCTAACCCGTCCGACAAGTATGCAGCTTTTCTTGATCTAGACCTTAAAAATGATAATGGAATTATTTCTTCTAAAATATATGACAAATGAGATGATTTTGATTTTAATACTGTAAATTTCCCTCATCTTGACGGAGAAGTTCCCCGTGCCCCATCTTACGGGGTTTATATATCTCAACTTATTCGTTTTGCTCGAGCTTGTTCATCTATTGACGATTTTAACAGTCGAAATCTCATTTTAAATGAAAAACTGCTTAAGCAAGGATATAGATACCATAAACTAAGAAAAACTTTCTCTAAATTTCACTATCGAAATCTCTCTATTATTGACAAGTACCAATGTAATCGCAAGGCACTTCTGCGAAACAGTATTTCACATCCTGAATTTTATGGTGATGTGATTTACAAACTTCGTAAAATTATTGGACATACCCATTTTCTCACTTTGTTCATCAAATATGCTGAAACATTCATTAAAAGGGATATGATCCTATAGTACTACAACATACTACATGTTTGGTTTTCAACCCTTTTACAGTTGTCAATCACTGTGGCCTCTTTGCATGTACACCGACAAGAAGGTTTAGTACTCTATGAAGGCGACCTCTTAAATCCAGAAACCGGAAGGAGGACACCAGATATCTGACCATTGCCGCACCCTTTATTACTTTTCTACAGTTACTCTGTTTGCAGCTCAATCAATGAGTACACTAGCGATAGGTGGATACAGTTTGTTCACTTAAATGTTTTCGTTATACATGCACTTTACGACTGTATTTGCCATCGCCGTTGTTGTAGGTTAGTCGGAGAGGGGATACGTTTATTTACGCTGTTTGTTTTTTATGTCCCCAAAGCTAGGCTTTGGCGGCATATAGTGATCGCACCGTGCGTGTGTGGGTGTGTGGGTGTGTGTGTGTGTGTGTACCTTTTGTCCGGAGTATATTTCCTTTGTCACATCAGCTACGGATACCAAATTTGGTGTGTGAGTTCATCTTGGGATGGGGGAGTGTCGCGTACCATTTTCATGTCACTGTGACCCTGACCTTGACCTTTGACCTCGATTTTAAAAAAAGCTTATGCCTTACCAGCTACAAAAAGCTTGTCCGGAGTATATCTCCTATACCTTACCAGCTAAGGATTCCAAATTTGGTGTGTGAGTTCATCTTGGGATGGAGGAGTGTCGCGTACCATTTTCAGATCACTGTGACCTTGACCATGACCTTTGACCGATTTTACAAAAAGCTTGTCCGGAGCATATCTCCTCTACCTTACCAGCTACAGATTCCAAATTTGGTGTGTGAGTTCATCTTGGGATGGCGGAGTGTCGCGTACCATTTCCAGGTCACTGTGACCTTGACCTAGACCTTTGACCTCGATTTTAAAAACCGCTTATACCTTACCAGCTACTAAAAGCTTGTCCGGAGTATATCTCCTATTCCTTATCAGCTAAGGATTCCAAATTTGGTGTGTGGGTTCATCTTGGGATGGAGGAGTGTCGCGTACCATTTTTAGATCACTGTGACCTTGACCATGACCTTTGACCGATTTTACAAAAAGCTTGTCCGGAGCATATTTCCTTTACCTTACCAGCTACAGATTCAAAATTTGGTGTGTGAGTTCATCTTGGGATGGCGGGGTGTCATGTACCATTTCCAGATCACTATGACCTTAACCTTGACCTTGACCGATTTTACAAAAAACTTGTCCAGAGCATATCTCCTATACCTTACCAGATACGGATTCCAAATTTGGTGTGTGAGATCACCTTCAGATGGCGGAGTGTCGCGTACCATTTTCAGGTCACTGTGACCTTGACCTTGACCTTCGACCTCGAAATACAAAAAAGGTTGTCCAGAGAATATCTCCTATACCTTACCAGCTACGGATTCCAAATTTAATGTGTAGTTTTATCTTGGGATGGCGATGTGTCGTGTACCATTTTCAGGTCACTGTGACCTTGACCTTTGACCTAAATTTTACACAAAGCTTGTACGGAGCATTTCTCCTATACCTTACCAGCTACGGATTCCAAAATTTGGTTTGTGAGTTCATCTTGGGATGGCGGAGAGTCGTGTACCATTTTCAGATCACTGACCTTGACATTGACCTTTGACCTCAATTTTACAGTCCGGAGCATATCTCCTATATCTTACCAGATACAAAAAGCTTGTACAGAGCATATCTCCTATACCTTAAACGTTGACAATCAACCCAGGGTTCTTTTTAACGTTGAGAAATTACTTAGGGTCCTTTTAACTAAGTTTGGACGCTTGGCTCTTTTCTTAGCTATCATAATCGTCAAAGGCTCTGTTTCTAATGTTAAGAACTGACTCCTGTGTCATTTTTAACAGCATCCAAAATTCATGTTACACCTGCATTACATTGTACTGTATTGTTTTTCCGCCAAAATGTATTTCGGTGTCAAACACTTTGGGGGCATTTGTCACCCGTGACGACTCTCTCGTTAGGGTGGGGATGGAAAAAGTGTGAGGTTGGGCGCCCATAAATCAGTTTAACCCCCCCCCCCCCGTGACTTTTTCACTGACCCTTCCAAGGCGGTACTTCCATATTGTATGTTTGTTTTGTCTTTGTGCGTCTCTTGATGTTTTTTATAGTTATGTACATTTGCTGTTTCCTTGTGTTGCTGTTCGGGCGACTGTTTGTTCTGTATGTGGTGTTTCCCGCAGGCTCATTATTGTACTTTTATAAAATTACTTCTTGTAAATATTCATGATATTATTTCATACACGAATATTTGATATGAAAGGGTAAATCGATGTTTAACATTAAGTTAGTCTCAACAAATATACTGCCCAAACAAAAGTATTCAATGCAGACAAACAGTGCTTCCTGGATCTTACCAAGGGAAAAGATCTCCCACAGGACCACAGCGTAGGACCAGACATCACTCATCTCATTGGCATCCTTGGTAGATTTCATGCACTCCGGGGCCATCCATTTCATTGGAATTCGCTCCTAAACACATAATAAAGTATATTCAAAATCTTCGGCATGTGTTAATAGATCTATAATTTAATAGATTAAACGTCTGATCAGGATCTGCTCTGTTTGCTAATAAAGTGTGAAATATCTGTTTCTTTACTTTCTAAAATGGCTACAATTGTCGACGTTCAGTATTTCATTATAACTGTTATATGAGTACTCAGTAGGTATTGAGATTTAGAATAAACATTGACCAGGGGAAGAGTTAAACAAATATGTACAGACAAATGGTGGGTCAATACTCTCAACACTATGTGTACAGACAAATGGTGTGTCAATACTCTCAACACTATATGTACAGACAAATGGCGGGTCAATACTCTCAACACTATATGTACAGACAAATGGTGGGTCAATACTCTCAACACTATGAACCAATAAGTGATGACATTTGCAAACAGATAAGATCCAAATCAGACGACGAATAAGTTGGCCTCCTGTTAGCACCCAAACTCTTTCATGCTCTGGAATGGTTTTTAAATACAAAAATAGAAGAATGATGAACATTTAGATATTGCAACAAACCACACTGCTTACAAATAAATGTTACATTATTTTGACTGGATTAAATTCTAAATCAACTGCTATTGTTTCGCACCCTTTTCCCGGTCTCAGCGTCAGCGTCATTTTCCTCTTTGGGCTGGGGCCCAAAACCAGTGATCTTGATCTCATTTAGGAAAGTCAACAGGATATTACGTGCAGCCAGTCGACGGTGAATGATCTGTAACAACAGTGATAGAATCAACAGGACTAATCGGCTCAATTCAGTTGGTGTCGTAGAAAATATATGAGTTATTCCGATCACAAAAGGTTTTAATCCCTTTCCTCATGAATATGTATATAAGTCATATCGTCATCATGGATATTTTAAAATTGTATATTAACACGATAATTCAGCTACTGCAGAAACTGCAGAATAAGATCTATATCATTCCATATGCAAACAGAGTCGATCATTATCAGACCTTCCTATCTGAGCCATCTATTTACAAAGGCGCTAAAACGTGTTCAAATGACATCTATCAGGTAAAGGAATCGCTTTTCACGCCTTTGCAAACAGAGCAGGCCCAGATCAGACGACTCCTATAGGAGTTTTATTATTATAAATTATAACAGATCTGACTTTACAGTGTCTACCAATACCGAAAATCCACATGTACATAGTCATTAAAAACATAACAAATGTATATTCGCCATATCACTACTTTTTACATGGATACTCAACAGGGAAAGGGTTAAACGAACAGTTTCAATCAGATCTCCATTACAATTATACAAACATTTGATCGTAATTCTTTGTTATTTATCTATCATAATTCATACATCATATACAATATCAACTACATATAAACGCATTTTCACGCATTTGCAAACAGAGTAGACACTGGCAAAGGGTCGTCTGATTTAGAATTATTTTTCTAAAATGGCTACAATATTCCAACTTTCATATTTCATTATAATTATTTTGTCCACGAATATTCAGTAGGACTCAATAAGATATTGAAATATGGAATAAATATAGAACAGGAAAAGAGTTAAGGGCTCACCCCCTTTGCCGCCAGGTACTCCATGCCCCTGGCGATGTCCAGCCCAAACCGAAACATGTTCTCCTGCATTTCCAATGTCACGTCGTCCTTGCGTGTGGTCAGGTAATCCCTCAAAGACCCGTTCTCGCAGTACTCGTAGATTATAAATGGCCCAACTGTAATAAAAACACATAGGAGTTCATACAAACGCCTTTTTAAGAATTTGTAAACATTATACAGAGATCAGACCCCCTTAACCGTCTGAATCATAATACATAGACTCTATAGTGTCTACCAATACCAAAACTTCGTGTAAACAAATGCCATCATAAAATAATATTCAACAGGGAAAATGTTTAAGAGACACTAGATATAAACGTAGTAAGAAACTTGCGCGTTGTATCGTCAGTGACAGCTCCGATGAATTTCAAGACATTGGGATGATCTCCAACCACAGTTCCCAAGAAGTTGATTTTGGCATTCATCAACAGCTCATCATCCGCACTGTAGTTTTCTGTAACAAAAGCGGGCACCTGTCATATTCAATATCAATATGTCTAAATTACGTATTCAGACACCCAATATCTCCTCTCTACTTGTGTGTAAAGCTGGATAGTTCAATTTGACTACATTTTTATAACGGTAAAATATAACTCAGCGTCTCGTCAGAAACCATGCTACTTGACAATCGCTCAAGAGTTTCTCAAACGCCTGTTCGAACATAAGTGAGACACAAAGGCGCACAAACACACATACACACTCACACACGCACACACGCATGCCCAAGAGAGGGAGAGAGAGAGAGAGAGAGAGAGAGAGAGAGAGAGAGAGAGAGAGATGAAAACGTCAAATATCAACAGACGTATAAGTACTATACGACATTGTTCATTTGTTTTAGTGAAACATTCAATGAAGCTCTTTTAACATATTTATTTACTTCCACCTTTACATGTTGCTACATCAACCTGTACTTAACACTATGAACACTACCTTTAAGAGTTTTAGCGACCACGACGTCTGTCGATTTATGAGTTTTAAGAGATGCTTTGTAGATCTGGGCGAAGTGGCCAGTTTTCAGCAATATCTCCAGGACTACATCATGCCGACTGATATCCCACACTTGTGGGCCTGTCAGGTCCATTTCGCCATATATGTAGAGCTCACTATTGCGGTTCTGAAGAAATGAAACACAGCAAAACCCTTCTAAGTGAACGATATATGAATAAACGTATAGGTCGCTAAACGTAGGTGGCGGATTGGTACAGGACAAAAGTAATGCAGAAAGTTTATATTGGAACTTTCTGCAGAATTTTTATCCTGTTTTAACTGCCGCCTGCCTTTAAGACTCACATGTATGTTTATTGATTACTTTAGAGGGTATTACTGTGTAAATAAACAATGTTCATATCCATACTGTTTTGTTCCAAGAGCCAATGGTTCTTTGAATGGTTGTTATTTGTTGGAGCCCAGATTAGATGGTTAGAATTGAAACCGCTTGACCAGGATGTGTTTAATTATTTATGGAATAATACAGATCTGAGTCTACAGTTTCTGCCATGGCCAAAAGCCAATGCTTTCAAATGCCATCATAAAACTTCATCTAGTTAACCATTCGCTTACTATTCACGTCAATATACCTACCTGTGAATAGTGAAGACCCAGATGAGACAACTCCTGCATGAGCTGTCTCATCAGGATCTGCACTATTTACAAGTTGATTGTGCAACCAATGCACTCCACAACAGTGATTGCACAGAGAAATACGTGTACACAGTGAAGCTATATGTAATTATACAACAGGGCATGGGTAAAGAAGGAGAAATGTATTTTAAAATTCAGCATGTTCACGATATCATTATTTCCTACATGAATGTTTAACTGTGAAACATACAATGAAGATCAATAATACATCTGGTTTGTCATTATATCATACATCATAAGCAGCAGACGTCAAGCCTGAATCACCATACATCGTTTGTCGATACTTCTTCGTAACAGCACGTTGAATTCTTTGGGCTCGCTCACGTGGATGTATTACACCTCGTCTCACAAGAATGAAGAATACCGCCAAAACTATAGCAACTACAACCAATACACCTGAAACATATTTATAAAGGTTAAATCAATGATACTCAGCAATTAACACTTTTATTTATTATGTAATTAATATATTGGAAATTGATAGGATTTAGATACTTTTAGACATGAGATTGATTAATACAGGGTGAAGGTCATGCAGAAACTCATAGAAGAGCTTTCTGTATGACTTTCACAAACATTAAGTTGCAACCTGTTTCCAAGACCGGTATTTACATTAAACTTAACGTTCGGTTTAGAAGGGTTTTACTGTATTGGAAATTTATAATTCCTTGTATCGTACTCTACATGTATAAGTAAAACGGTTTTAATGTGACCACCAAAACGAGGTATACATCTGTGTGATAAAACGGGCAAAATCTATCTATCTCTGTAAACTGCCAACACCTCCTTTATAGTCTTACAGTCAGGGAGATGGTTTAATATATTTTAAAGGGAGCTACATCTAAATATACGGGTTCTTTAATTGTAACAGTTCTTTTAATTCTAAGTTATGTAAGAAAGAAGATACCAGGACAAAATCGATGATTTACTAGGTTAGTAGTGAATGCTTGAATAGTTCAAGATCAGGAAGGATAGCTATGTTTGTGGGGAGTTGTTATTGAGGAAAATACTACTGATAGTCTACTATTACTGGTACTTGTGTTTAGGAAAAGGGACGCATATGTCAAGTTTTCTTAATTGGTATTTGTATGTACGGCCGATAGCTATTAGGTTGCGGTACATTCTATAAAATATGATAAGTCTAGCGTCTATTTTGTGATGATCAAGATACATACAGCAAGATTTTCCTTTGTCCTTATGCCATTATAAAACTAATGAATGTTCATGGTGTACTTATTTCTTATATAAATATCAATGCGGTACAGTGTTAACCCATTCCCTGATATTGATGACTTCTTTTGACGACTCTGTAAAAGTACAAAAATGAGTCATGCAGGAAACACCACATACAGAACAAATAGTCGCCCGAACAGCAACACAAGGAAACAGCAAATGTACATAACTACAAAAAATCAACAAGAGACGCACAAAGACAAAACAAACACACAATAGGGGGAAGATGGAAACACCGCCTTGGAATGGTCAGTGACAAAAGTCACTGGGGTAAACCTGTCACTTTGTGAAACCATTGTGATAAATAGAGCATTCACAGGAGCAAATGTTCTATTTATCGTAATGGTTTCAAACTGCATAATTCTAAAATGTTTCCTTTTCTCTAGTTAATGCTCCTTTTCGGTAGATTTATTCTTGTATCTAAAATATCTTATGAGGTAATGGGTTAAGGTATCACATGTTTTAACGACATCCAGGTTGGTTTATTTAGTGGTCACTTTATATGGGTTCAATTGTATACATATATACTCACGTTTCACGACTTAATGAATATTTCATACATAATTTAACCCTTCGCTTGCTGAATTTTAATAATACATTTCTCCTTCTTTACCCATGCCCTGTTTTATAATTACATATGTCGTCACTGTGTACAAGTATTTCGCTGTGCAATCACTGCTGTGGAGTGCACTGGTTGTACAATCTACTTGTAAATAGTGCAGACCCTGATGAGACAGCTCCTGCAGGAGCTGTCTCATCTGGGTCTTCACTATTTATAGCAAGCGAATGGTTAAACTCATGTTCCAAGCAGTTTGTAAAGCATGATTCTTTTATAAACGGAATACTGTTTTTAATTACTCACTAACAGCAACACCAACTATCACAGGAGCACCCACTCCACCACCTTTTTCCGGAGCAGCTGAATAATAAAATTAAAATAAATCACTATGGTATGAAAGTTAATACATCACATCATGCTAAAAATTGTAACTCCAGGTAGAACCACTTAGGTACAAACGTTAAAAATTCTGAATGTGAATCGTCATGGCATACTAAATATGGTAAATTCGGTTAGAAACGCTAAGGTACAAACGGCAATATGTCACAGTACACACGGTAGAACGTCAAAGTATGCTGAAAGGTAATTTCATTTAGTACCATTAATGTACAAAAGATAAAAAAAAAGTCACATGCTAAAATAGTAACTTCAGTTAAAACCACTATAGAGGTAAACAAGAGTGCCAGTGGACACAATATACGCCCGTCGGGGTCTTGTTCAACATAAACTGGGGTTAAAGTATTTGCTGTACTCAAATTCTAAGCCCAATTTTGCGACCAAGTTTCAAGGTTGTAAATAGGCATACTTTAACAAAAAACCTTAACCAAAAATTCTAAATTGAAAAGTGCCATAATTGTGTCTAAATGCTTGACAGAGATGCATTGTATTTACTCTTGCCTACAGATGAAGCTTCTGATGGTGAACAAATGTTTCAAGTTTAAAAGCTTTATCTGAAAGGGTTATGTTAATAAGTGGACTTTAACCAAAACCTTAACCAAAAATTCCAAGCTAAAAAGCGTCATAATCATGTCAAAATGTTAGACAGAGTTATGTACTCTTGCCTACAGGTGAAGCTTGTGATGGTGAACAAGTGCTCCAAGTTTAAAAGCTTTATCTCAAAGGGTTATGTAAATAAGTGGACTTTAACCAAAACCGTAACAAAAAAATATAAGTTAAAATAGGGTATAATTCGGTCAAAATGCTTGACAGAGTTATTTTCTCTTGCCTACAGGTGAAGGTTGTGACGGTGAACAAGTGGTCCAAGTTTAAAATCTTTATCTCAAAGGGTTATGTAAATAAATGGACTTTAACAAAGCCTTAACCAAAAATTCTAAGTTAAAAAAGGGGCATAATTCGGTCAAAATGCTTGACAGAGTTATTTACTCTTGCCTACAGGAGAAGGTTGTGACGGTGAACAAGTGTTCCAAGTTTCAAAGCTTTATTTCAAAGTGTTATGTAAATACATGGACTTTAACAAAGCCTAAACAAAAATTCTAAGTTAAAAAGGGGCATAATTCAAAGTGTTATGTAGATAAGTGGACTTGTTCCACATAAATTGAGGTTAACATTTTTGCTTAACGCAAATGCTAAACGCAAATTCTAAGTCCAATTAAGCGACCTTGACCTTGGATAAATGAGCCGAGACTTGGCAGGTTACTGTAGCATGTCTAGATAAACATTATGATTAAATTTGGGAAGGATCCACCAAGCGGAACTTGAGTTAGAGATGTTACAGACGTACAGACGGACAGACAACCAGACAACCAGACAGCGCTATTCCATAATACGTCCCGTTTTTTCAAACGGGCGTATAAAAAGGGTAAAACGTCACGACATGCTAGTAACTTCAGTTACAACCACTAAGGTAAAAAAAGGTAAAACATCACAGCATTCAAGTTTCTACGGTCTACCTGACACTTCTTTTTAAAGAGGTGGCAACATTCTGCGCCATTATCTGGCCTATAAACATTCTCTATCCTTATAACTCTTTCAACTTACAAGTTTTCACAGCAAGCGAAATTCCGATGTCCTGTTTGGGAGCATACTGGCTCTTGATTCCGAAAGAGAGGTTGTACTCAGTAACAGCTTCAAGCCCGAGAATGTCAAAGTAAGTCTTCGACCCGGAAGCATAGTAAGTGTTTATCTTTTCCTCACCATTGGGATCCTTTAACGCAAACGAAGCAGAGGATTAAATATTTTGAATGTGTATCATTATTATCATATGTGACGTTTAAAGTAGATAGTTGCTTAATGCCGAATTATAGTAATGCAGAAAGCTCCTAGAGGAGTTTTCTGCATAATTTTCGTCCTACATTAAGCTACCACCTACTTCTATGACCTAAATGAGACCCTTTTTAGGTGGTCGCAGTAGAAGGGTATTACTGTAAATCTATTCAGAAGAGTACTGTCATATAATCTCTCAGCAGGAAAAACAATATTGAACACAAAAACACCGAGAGGCATCAACTAGCACATTAAGCTAAAACAACACCATTGAACACAAAAACACTATGAGGCATATGCTATACGTAGTGTATTAACCCCTGACCACTGTAAAACTACTTTGGTTGACACTAAAGACCAAGAGTCACAAGTACACTAAGCCCTAACCACTGTAATAACAAACAATGGACACAAAACAACAAGATGAATACAGTAATATAAAACAACATTGAGGGACACAAAACATCAAGAGGTATTAACATTAAGTGTCCCAAAACATCAAGACGTATCAACAAATATGTGTGCAAATCCGATAGTGGTCAGCGGATAGGAGATTACCCTTTCCTCCACATATACGCCTTTCTATGCCTATATAAAAGTCACTGTATGAAACCATTTGAAACCATTTGATAAATAGAGCATTTGCTCCTATAGGAGAAAATGCTCTATTTATCACAATGGTTTCAAAACTACACAATTCTAAACTTTTCATTTTCTCTGGAGAAGCCCTCTGGTCAGGGTCAAAGGCAAACAGTGAAGGTATTGATTAGTGTCTTCAAAGTGTGCTGAACTCATCGACTTTAATGGCTTATACCAGCACATATAGTGTATGCCGTGTCCCTTCACAAGTGCTAGTCCTACTAAACAATTAAGGAATGTACTGCATTGGAAATGTCTAATATACTCAGAAAAGCCATAAAGAAGGCGACTTGGAGAAAATCTGTGTTTATGCGTTTCTCAAATTCCCCCTTTCCTTCCTATTCATAACTCTTAACCCATTTATTCCCAGTGTCCCTTAAAGCGGACATATGCAAACAGTGAATATCCAGATCAGAGGGTTCCTGGAGAAGACCTCTGGTCAGGGTCAAAGGCAAACAGTGAAGGCATTGATCAGTGTCTTCAAAGTGTGCTGAACTCATCGACTTTAATGGCTTATACCAACACATATAGTGTATGCCGTGTCCCCTCATTATGAAAAATGGATGTGTTCCAAAATAAGATCTGGGTCCATGCTTATAAAGCTTTTAGTTGAGTCTGAGTTTCGTTCTCAAGCTTTAGATTGGTCAGATTTGAGTTCTCAAGCTTTTGATTGGTCAGATTTGAGCCAGAGGCTCAAATCTGACCAATCAAATGCTTGAGAACGTTCTCAGACTCAAGTAAAAGTTTTAAAAGCATGGACTATGGACGAGCTTACCTTAAATAATATGGGAATGAATGAGTTGAATCATCCGAGAGTCTCATGATGACGATGGTCATGATGTACATACTGTCAATAAAGTATTCTATTGGCCAGTTGGTATTTACAACTGGAAACAATTTTGATCCGATCGAGGTGACACGTTTGTCTTTGTCTTAGGTCTTTGGGATTTTTGAAGAGAAACTAATTGTACTATGAACACTTCAAAATTGTGCAAAGGAGTTAGACTTCTATGCTGAAGATTAATTGATCTTACATTTATGTTTGGTTTATTACCTTCTTTAACAAAACAATGACGACATCAGCCAGTCCGTAACACGAGGTTTTCTCTGGCCGATCCCAGGTTACACGGAACCCGTTGGTGGTGGTATGCACAGTCCGAAAATTTGTAGGTCCTGAATCTTATATAGAAATAATGCAAAACTGTCATGAAATAAACTAATATTGATAATGATCTGACTAAATATGTGAATCTCTTCCTTTTAGATTATGCTGGAGTAGATATGAACTCTCCGTTCATTTAGGAATAATTTCTGCCATTTGATCCCGATTAAGGGTTGTTTGAATGACAACACAAACATGCTCAAACAAAACAATACATGTACACATATGCATGTGTTGTTTATTCGTGTTTATATTTTTAGCTTTAGTTAATCCTACTCTGGAGTCACATAAACAAACAATGCTTTAAAATAGACCCTGGTTGCGCATATTTAAAGCTACGTGAATGTCACATATTTGTTTCGTACCAGGTCAAAGGAAGTAAGTCACGATGGATGAGTTGAATTATAAATCTACTTAACACTTGTAACAGTTGTTGTAGTGTATTAACATCTGTCGAATCCTTGTCTCGGACTATGAACAGCTATGGATCATTCATAATAAAACCTGATAACCAAACCCTATTATGCTTGATAACATATTTGTAAGTGTTCATATTTGGAATAAGAGACACCCATTGACCTTTGCAAATATTTTGAACCCAGATGGAACTTTGTTCCAAACTGTTTGACACCTTATTAATAGTTTCCGAAATGCCTGAACAAATCGGAGTCCAGTGATTTAAAATGACTGAGTCTGAGATGATTATCAAGTATCTGATTGGTCAGATAGTGAGCAAGCTCAGAATCTGACCAATAAGATGCTTGAGAATCACCTCAGACTCAAACAAAAACAATTTTACCTCGGGGCCAGAAGAAAGTAAACACGTATCCATACACAAAGTGTTAGCAGCGTGACCTCATAATGCACTTACAAACACAGTAAACCCAAATCAGAAGCTGCGTAGGAGTCATCTGATCAGAGTCTGCTTATTTATTTATGGATGTATCCACACCTAACCCTACTGTCTTTGTCGTGGCCAAATTTCCTGTGTTTCTGCCCAATAAACATATTAATATAATTAACATGCATGATGGCATTATTGCTTAACCCATTCCCTCATATACTGCAAAAGTCACTTTGTAAAACCATTGTGGTAAATAGAGCATTTGCTCCTATAGGAGCAAATGCTCTATTTATCACAATGGTTTCAAACTACAAAATTCTAAAATTGTCATTTTCTCTAGTTAATGGTCCTTTTTTGTAGATTCATTCAAAGAGGTTGTATCTAAAAATAGCCTATGAGGTAACGGGTTAAATAAGAATAGTCGAGAGCTAAAATGCCATGTTCGCAAACATAGTATTGCAGAGTAACATAGTTGTTATTGTACTCACATTTTTCAAGTCCCTTCAATTGACTAACACGCCCAACCTGAAGATGTAAAGCAGTATCATTTACAATCATATTTTTTGTGCTTATGTTTCTTTTGTAAAACTATCATACATTTATTGCCTCTTAGTTAGGTCGATATGTAGATTTCTCAACATGGGAAAGCAATGATACCCAATGTTTTTATCACTGTTTCCAAGTCAATAAATCCTAGTGTCGAAATAACTAAAAAGTAAACAATGGTTACAAATTGAATTAGACTTTTTAAAGAGACTTTAAAGAAATTTTCGCAACAAATATCTGCATTCAGAATTGAGCGAGTGCCCAGTTAGTGTGCACTTTTCGCAGCGTGATCAAGGAAAAGATGCATGTACAAATAACAATGCATGAACAATATCCGTTACTATATTTAGTAAAATTTTAGCAAATGAAGTATTCAAACATCTTGGGAAAGTAAGCAATACTGTCGTGAACGCCCTCTACATACATGCTAATATCTGATATAAAGTTCATCGGTAAGGAATTTGCTCTAAATCTGTACGAACAGAATACTGGCATGTGTTAAAAGTATTCATTTTAAACAAAATGTTAGACTCCCTGTGCAAATCAGGTATGGCACTGAGTCATTTTCCTTTAACTACATAAATACACTTTTAATGCCTTTGCAAACAGATAACACCAAGATCAGACGGATCCTGTAGGAACCGTCAGATTGGGGTCTGCTTTACTTGCTTATGAAATAATATGTACCTGGTTCTACAGTTTCTGCCATGGTCAAAACTTGATTTGTTCATAATGTCATTATAAAATGCGGTTAATTAATGATCATATAACCATGATTGCTTACTAAATACCCCAGGAGTAACACTCTTTACACTCTTCAAAACTTCTTACCTATTAAGTTCAACCATAAACATGATATAGACAGGATATGCCAACGACATAAACGTTCAACATGCGTTACATACATGCATGGTAGTACCTCTCTCATGTACATTGTATGTTAAAAACGATTTGAATATTAATTTTGTATTTTCGTATCTCAATTTTGTGTTTCCATCATGTGGTTATCGTTTACGCATTTCTATGCCTTTGCAAACATAGTAAACCCAGATCAGATAGCTCCTATAGATGCGATCAGATCAGGGTCTGCTCTGTTTGCTTTTAGAATAATATATATCTGATTCTACAGTTTCTGCTTTGGCAAAACAATCATGAGTCAATTAGCAATTTTAGAAACGGATCTAATACATATTCATGATGTCATAATTTCTGTCATGACTATTCATGGAGTGAAGGATGAATGCTTACCTGGAAAGATGCGTTCTTAGTCAGCATAGCTTGGTTATATGCGCTAACTACCAATGTGGCATTGGCAGTGTCAATGTCATCTTTGTTGACCATGAACAGACAATTGTCAAGGTCAATGGTCTGGTGAGAAAGGTAGCAAACACTATCCACGGTGAGACAGTCGAAGTTCGTAATTTTCTGTTAAATGTATATCCAATATTATTTTGTAGAAATATGTCTAGATACAGTATTGAATCAAGCTGTCACGTTCCTGATATGACGTCTGGTAAGAATCTGCACCGTTGTAAATCATCACAATTTATATTAATTTGTTATCAGTCTTCTATACAATATACTGATAAGATACCCTAATCAATAGTAGTAGTAGTAGTAGTAATAGTAGTTGTGGTAGTAGTATCAATAGTAGTATCAATAGTATTAGCAGTAATAGTAGTAGCAGTAGTATCAATCGTAGTAGTAGAAGCAATAGTATTATTTATAGTAGCATTAATATCATGAGTAGTAGTAGAAGTAGTAGTAGTAGTAGTAGAAGCAGTAGTAGTAGAGTAGTAGTAGTAGTAGTTGTAGTAGTTGAAGTAGTAGAAGTAGTATTAGTAGTAGTAGTAGTAGTAGTAGTAGTAGTAGTAGTAATAGTAGTAGTAGTAGTAGTAGTAGTAGTAGTAGTAGTTGTAGTAGTAGTTGTAGTAGTAGTAGTAGTAGTAGTAGTAGAAGAAGTAGTAGTAAAAATATGGGAATAAATGTATTAAGATGTCATTGATCAGTATTTTTAACCCATTCCCTCATGTTGATGCCTTTTGGGGAATCTGTAAAAGTCACTTTTCAAAACCATATTCTCTGGTAAATTATTTTCTAATAGATTTATTCAAAGAGACTGGTTCTAAAATAGCGTGTGAGATAATGGGTTAAAGGGACAGTGGTGTTGAGTATATGCACTTATGTTTTATCTTTAATTTCAAACATAGCAGCAAACACAAACCCTACCCCAATGTTTGCCTTGGTCGTGTTTTTTACTTCCATGTCCTTGTTTGCAAGATGCAGGATGATTGTGTAGCCAAGCTGAAAGACGCCACTCTCAAGGTCTCGGGCACGAAAAGATACTCTGAAAATCACGCCAATTCACTCCATGAATATTCATGTAAGAAATAATGATGTCAATTTTATTAATTAGATTGTTATAGTTGCAAATAGACACGGGACTGTTTTACCATGGCAGAAACTGTAAAATCATATCTAGATTACTTCTTAAGTAAACAGAACAGACCCTGATCAGACGGCTCCTATAGGAGCTGTCTGATTTGGGTCAACTCTGTTTACAAAGGCATAGAAAGACGTATTTATGGAGTAAAGTATTAAATCGCGTACATATATTGTTAATATGCATGTTGTGCGTATTTAAGATTCTTCGATCTGATAACACAGTTATTTATTTTAACGAATCGAAATTCTGATCTACAGCACATAATTAGTATGCACAGCGTGTTGAATATAATGCCTGTGAAAAGAGTTAAAAAGCTTGGATCCTTATGAGACGCAAAGTTATTCGGCGTTTCATCTGAATCCAAACTGTTTGCACAAATACGAGTCAGGTCGTGGAAAGAGGATAAGGTGACTGTTAATTGTTTGCTATTGAAATTCATGACAGATAGTGTGTACGGAAATCGAATTAGATGAGCTGTTTATTCAAGTTCAAATAGACTGGATATGACGATACTTAATCAGCCTTAGGCGCTGCAACGCATGTGCTCACTGCTTTTACCAGGGAACATCATCATTATCATCATCATCATCATCATCATCATCATCATCATCATCATCGTTATTGTTATGTTTGATGATTATATAAAGGTGTGCTGACCTGGATGTAAAATTGAATGTTCCATTTGCTATATTCAGTTGAAGCTTGTTTTCATCGCTATTAGATATTTCTGGAGGGGTTGAATCTACTCTCACTGTTGTGACGTCACTTGCCTGATTGCCCATTACATCAGTGGCGCGTACCGTGACGCGCACTCCGTCTCCTGCCAGGTGTAAATATATGATAGACGCTATTGAAAGTGACTACAAAGCAATGTGAATAAACACGGAACCTTTCAACGTAGGTAACCGTTTAACCCTTTACTCCAAACAGACGCCTTTTGACACAGAGTAGACCCAGATTAGACGGCCCATATTAGCCGTCTGATAAAGAGTTTGCGTATAAAATATGTTAGAGCTGATTCAATACTACGTGGCATATTTATGTACTCAGTTGTTATATATAACAACATAAAAAGTATAAAAAGTAGTAATGTTCAGTATGGGTAGACTGTGATAATTAGTTCAGAAATTAACTAGAACTACTACTAAAGGTGATGAATACCCCCACTAGCACATTTGACACAGAGATGGGGGTTATAGAAATAAATCACTACAATATCTGCTACAGTTTAAAAAAAACTCCGGAAAACCTGAAATTTCCTAAAACTTTCTAAGTAAAAATGCTGTAATTCCAATAAAATCACTGTAGTGTAACAAAATTCAAACTTGATTTGTAACCCATTATCATAAAGCTATATACTAAATATCACATCAATATCTGCAAGGGTTTAGAAAAAAACTCCAGAAAACCTGAATTTCCGGAAAATTTCTAAGTACAATCACTGTATTTCCGTGAAAATCAAAGAAGCGTAACGAAATTCAAACTTGATCTGTAACTCATTATAATAAAGCCACATACCAAATATCAATTCAATATCTGTAAAGGTTTAGAAAAAAAATCCGGAAAAAAATTAAATTTCCGGAAAATGTATGAGTAAAATCACTGTATTTCCGTGAAAAAAATCAATGAAGCGCAACGAAATTCAAACATGATCTGTAATTAATTATAATAAAGCAACATACCAAATACCAATTCAACATCTGTAAAAGTTTAGAAAAAAAACTCTGGAAAACCTGAATTTCGCTGAAAAATAACAAAGGGCAATAACTCCAAAATACTTAAGACAGAGTTACAAACCTTGTGCACTGCACCTGTCGTCAATGCGATCTCTCTATATATGAAGTTTGAGGTCAATAGCTTTTATACTTTGTAAGTTATGATCCGGACAAGGCGGACGGACGGATTAATTGGTTAATGCAGAATATGTGTACAGTAGGACCTGTCCTCAACAGACACACATTCATTGATTATAGGGGTCTGAAAAGCAACTAACGAGTTTCCAGTTCATATCAACTTTAATATAACGAGTTCTAAAACTATTATGAAGCGAGCATTTGGGGAGCTTAACCCTTTACCCAATAGCCTATTTCTAGTTTTGAAGACAGGTGACCACTTAAAGCAGGTTGAAAGTAAAGCAGAATGCGCCTTAATGCGCATTCTGCTTTACTTTCAGCCTGCTTTAAGCTACCACCTCCTAGAATATAGAAACTATTTATGATGCTATATGTACTTATTTTAAAAATTGGAACTATTTTCTTCAGCGGGGGAATATATTAAACTCGCTTAAAGTCGCTTCTATCAGGTAAAGGGTTAATAGCCTAACATTTTCCAGCATTAGATTAACCTTTACCCCGCTGTCCGCATTGGCAAACATTTTGGATACAGATGAGAAGCCGAGTAACTCGGCATCTTACCAGGATCCAAGCCAATTGATCCTCGGTTAATAGTTTCTCAAAAACATGATCAAATCGGGTGTAATAAATATTTGAGCAGTCATTATTTTTGTTGCAGCGGGCTAAGGGTTAACCATTTCCTTTATATAAACTTTTTCCACGCATTTGCAAACAGATAAGACTCAGATCTGATGGCTCCTACAGGTGCGGTCTAATTAGGGTCTGCTAAGTTTGCTAATGGAATTTGATAGGTCTTTTTCATTACCTTCTAAAATTGCTATTATGTTCCACCTTCCATATTATAAAACTATTTTTTCCATGAATATTCAATACGTATTGAACTTTAGAAATAGGGTTACGCTTAATCAAAGTTGACATTTACATGTATTAACAACGAGTATGAATTTTGTTTATAAAGTGACAAAACAACAGGGAAAAGTGGAAGGAAAATTTGCTTATTTCAAAATTAAAGTTAACATAATCATTATGTTGTAGTTTTTTAAAACCTTTCTTCACCTGATGGAGATGTGTGCCTTTGAAAACAGAGTAGATCTAGATTAGATTGGCCTTGTAGGAGTCATTTGATCAAAGTCTGTTCTGTTTGCTATCGGAATGATGCATATCTAGTCCTAGTTTCTGACATGGCCAAATACTTCCGTGTTGATATATCATTATAACAAATTAGCTTATAAGTATTCATAATGCCATTATATCTTATATGAATGTTCATAAAGAAAATGGTTAAAAGTGAATCATTGACGATATGAGGAATGCAAACCTCCAGGCAGGGCAGTCTGGATGGCGGTTGTCTGTGAGAGAGGTGAGATGGGTTCCCATATATGACTTGGCTGGGTTACATTCTTGCGTATGTATTGTGTCTTCATCTCGAACTTCACAATTCCGTTGAAGTTGGGAATGCTGTCAACTGTCCTCATGCCCTCATGGTCGTCAAGTTCGTCAGCTACGAACCTGATTTTAAAAATAAGCACTAATACGTCGCAAATAATTCAACATTTCTTAACTCTTTATTCCATGAATATTCGTGTAAGAAATAATGCGTCATTAATATTGATTAGATTATCAATTATAGTGCATATAAAACAAGACAATTTGACTCGGTCAGAAAGTGTATAGTCAGATCCATATAATACCATATTAAGCAAACAGAGCAGCTCCTGATCAGACGGTTCCTATAGGAACCTTCTGATCTTGTAGTAAGGCGTAATTGTTGAGTAAAAGGTAACCCTTACCACGCGGTAAAAAATAATGCTTGCTCGAATTTAGATCTGTCACAATTTGACTACTTCATTTCAATAAAATTTTGAGAAACTATTGCTCGAATGTCAAACAAGTTTATATGGCTTTTCATCTGAATCTAACCGTTAGATCCAGATGAAGAAGCTATATAAAATGTTTCATCTTTTTCCAATTTGACTATAAAATACTGTAAATATAATTATACTCTTTCTGTCTTGGTTAAATATTTGTGTGTTAATATTTTATTATACAAATACAGCCAATCAATGTGCATGCTTTCAGTACTTCTAACATGAATAAACATGGAGTAAACGGTGAATCAATACTAGATGTATTTTTGTTACTGAGTGTTGACCTTGACCTGCTACGACTAAATGTAACACAAGACATTATACTGTAGAAGTAATGTTACAACATCTCGATACTACGAACACTCGATACTACGAACACTGGACTACGTATCATTATTGATCTTTAACACAGGTGGCAGCTTAATGCATGGTGAAAACATCAAGCTGAAATCTCCTCTATGAGCTTTCTGTGTGTCTTTCACACTGCATTAAGCAGTCACTTGCCTACAAAGACATAAATTCGTAATTACTAAAATGTTGCAGTATCGAGGTTTTAATGTAATGTTTCAGCATCACACTTGGTACATAGTACACATAATAGATGAAATGTCATACTGAGCACTTTGACATCTAGACATTGCGTCTCTCCGGTGCTTCGAAATGGAAGATAAATTTATTTATCTTCGTAATGGCAATGTTGAGGCGCACTGTTTTGAGACTGAACTATAATTGTTCAGTCAGGCGTGTATTGCAGGTAGGTATCACGTGGGTGATATTATTCGGGGGTACTGGACATTCGACGGTTCGACAAGGTAGCGATAGCATCGTAAATAGGTTCTCCCATCCACCGTCCCGATTTATGTATCTTATAATATTGTTCTATTCTGTAGAATTGGTATTTTTGTTGCCATGGAGAGCGAGTTGGTGAGACAAGCTTGTTTTCAGAACCATTTGGGTGTTTGGAGCAGTGGTAAAGACTGTTAAACATGGAAAATTCCCTTTTTTCATGCAGTGAAAATTTGTGATTGTTAGCCATTCGTTTAATCGATGGCATTTTGTACCACTGTTCAAGTGAGATAGTTTTTTATTTATTAAAGTTACCTTGTCGGCTCCGACTCCTAGTACAGAGTTTGTTTTTATTATTGTAATTTAGAATGGAGAAGATAAATTATTTATGTTTGTATGGAATGTAATGGGAGTAAAACATAAACTGTTACAATGGGCGTCTAGAAGTAATGTTACTACTTTACGCATGTGAAACAGTAGTACACATGGCATGATACTTTCGGTGATCAGTTTTTGCTTAGGAATTTATCGGTCTAGTATATTTACAAGAAAATCATTGATGCAAAGCATCAAGAGGCGCGTATTACTGAATAATAATCAAACCTATTTTACATGTATATAATATTTAAGTAATGTCAACAAAATGTCTAAATGTTTTAGATCTACTCATATGGTCTTAGTAACGCAACAAATTTTTTCAGTTTCATCACAAAGGGCCCTTGAAACGGCAGCCATTTTAGTGGGGTGGCCCTAGTTATACAATAACCCTTTCAGTCTCATACTTGACCCCTTATCCCCTTTCAGGGGAAATAATGATATCATGAATATTTATCAGTCCACTTTTTATATTGGCACAAGCACACATATATCCAATTTCTTATCTGAACAATTTCGTTCAAAGCTTATTGCAGGCCTAGAGTAATGCTGAAAACTCCTGTAGCTATTTTAGACATGATAGTATTTTTAACAACTCCGTACTGTAAATTACCCAATTCGAGATATCCACTGTATGTCTAAATAAAATGCCAAAGAGTATCATATGTAACTGTAGCCTTGACACTTTGAACCTAGAGTAACTGGCCATCTCATCAAGATCCAAATTGCCTGACGTACAGTAACAGTGATTTTTCATGTAAGTGACATTATGACGATTAATTAGTGGCATTTTCATAATGAAATTTGAACACTGGAAGCTTTCATCATTGCAGAAATTTTTGCATCAGATTTATATTAGTTCATATGTAAACAGAGCAGATTCAGCAGGAGCCAACTATTTTGAGTTTACTCTAGGTTTACCCTGTTTGCAAAAGTTGTATCTATGAAGTAAAAGGTTATGCCTGGGTCTTAAATCATGCTCTAGCATACAATAGGTGTATATATTAATTAAAAACGCTAATGATTACATATTATTAATAAACTGCAGTTCTACATTCAATTACATTACTTAAGAGTTCCTTTCGCGGGATTTAGTACTCTGGCGAGAGCAGCAAGTAATCCGTTTTCCCGGTAAATCATGTAAATGCCATCAATATATTAATGATGTGTTCATATATTTAGGCTTATATCAGTATATTAATGCCAAATATATTTAAAATATATGTTCATATCATTTATAATAACTAATTAGTAGCGGTTATTAATTTTTAATCCTCCTTTCACCTGCTTTCGCCTCATTTCGTCAAATATCCTCCTTCCGTGTTTTAGTCATACTCGGTTTTGCAACATCTTAGACATTTCCTCGGTGGATATCGTTAATGATCTTGCCATTGCGGTATTGCATTTTGTATTAGCCCCGACCATAGGAGAAATAATTTTTTAACATTTTCATTTCCAAAATACAAACAATTATACAGTGGAAACAGATCAGTCGACCTGTTTCCAACTATATTGAATGTATTATTCCAAACATACTGTGTTTACACTCATAACCCACGAATTACAGTTCCACCGTATTCTCACAAGTCTTGATAAATCAGCCTTCCTACCAGTGAAATTCCACTGAAAGAGTTCCATATAGACGCGGGGACTTAATATCCCCGCGCCAATTATGCCCCGGGGTATCTTGTTTTTGCACTGTCTGTCTGTTGGTTGGTTGTATTGTCCCTCACTCTAACGTTGGCGTTAAGTTTGTCGCCATTGTACAAACATACTTCAAAGTTGGCACGCATGTGCAAATCATTGAGGCAATTTTTATAAGATGGGTGTATTATGATCTTCACCCTTACTGTGCGGGGCACGAGTCACTAATGTCCTTTGCTAGAGGAGTCCTCTCATCAGGGTCTGCACTGTTTGTCATGTTATACTTCATGTCATGTTAATGTTTGCTTTAGCAAAAAAAACCTAAATATTCGCCATAAGCTTGACCAGTTTGAAATTTGGAATAGCCCATTTAAAACTTTCAGCGTTGTAAGTGTTAATAACTAGAGGCTTAGACACATAAAATCACACTTGTATTGTACAATATACTAACAGAATTAGGAATAAGCGTATGCCATAACATTAGCCCTTTACTGTTGGATTGCGTTTATATGCCACTGCAGACAGAGTAGACCCATATCAGACGGTCCCTGTAGGAACCATCTGATCAGTATTTGCACTGTTTGCTTATAAAGCAATAAAGATATGACTCAACAGTTTCTGCCATTGTCGAAATTTCCTTTGTTCATATGTTATTATAAGAATGAATCCATATTCATATTCTTACTTGAATATCCATGAAATAAAAGGGTAACTATTTGACTGCTTCATGATTCAAACATCAGAGTCAAGAGTCAGCCTTTGGGTGTCTTACTTTTTACTGAACAGGATGTTGTCATCTTGGATCTCTTCAAACTGTATAGGGTACGGTGCAACTCTGTCGAGGAATTTCCCGTCTTTATGTAGCTTGTTGACAAAGTGGTCAGTCCAGTTGACAACAAAGGTGACGTTATTACCTGAAAGTGAATACCAATGATTGAAATAACAAGACATGTTTGTGAAACACTATGCCCCCTCATATATTTGACCTCTGACCTTGAAGGATGACCTTGAACTTGACATGTCACCCCTCAAAATGTGCGGCTTTATGAGATACATATGCATGCCAAATATCAAAAGTACAAAAATGAGTCATGCAGGAAACACCACATACAGAACAAACACTCGCCCGAACAGCAACACAAGGAAACAGCAAATGTACATAGGTAGAAAAAACAACAAGAGACGCACAAAGACAAAACAAACATACAATAGGAGGAAGATGGAAGTACCGCCTTGGAACGGTCAGTGACAAAAGTCACCGGGGGTTTAAACCGGTTTATGGGCGCCCAACCTCACCCTTATTCCATCCCCATCCTAAAAGACAAACAGTGTAAATAAACGTATCCCCTCTCCGACTAATCTACAACAACCGCGACAGCAAATACAGTGGTAAAGTGCATGTATAACAATAAAAAACATTTAATTGAACATACTGTATCCACCTATCGCTAGTGTACTCAATGATTGAGCTGCAAACAGAGTAACTGTAGAAAAGTAATAAAGGGTACGACAAAAATGAAATAGTACAGATATCCGACGTTCTCCTTCCATTTCTGGATTTAAGAGGTCGCCTTCATAGAGTACTAAACCTTTCTTGTCGGCGTACATGCAAAGAGGCCAGCGTGATTGCCAACTGTAAAAGGGTTGACAACCAAACATGAAGTATGTTGTAGTAATACAGGACCATATCCCTTTTTAATGAATTGTTTTATATATTTGATGAACAAAGTGAGAAAATGGGTATGTCCAATAATTTTACGAAGTTTGTAAATCACATCACCATAAAGTTCAGGATGTGAAATACCGTGTCGCAAAAGTACCTTGAGATTACATTTGTACTTGCCAATAAGCGAGAGATTTCGATAGTAAAATTAATTTATTTAGAGAAAGTTTTTCTTAGTTTATGGTATCTATATCCTTGTTTAAGCAGTTTTTCAGTTAAAGTGAGATTTCGACTGTAAGTCTCTATCTGTACTGGCTCAAAAGTCAGGACCAATGTTAAGGTTGCGTTAAAGTTACAGACAAAGAAACGGACAATTTGACCGTTGACCCTGTAGGATGACCTTGACTTTGACATGTCACCCTCGAAATGTGCAGCCTCATGAGATACAAAAGAATGCCAAATATCAAGTCTTTATCTTGACTGGTCCAAAAGTTATGGCCAATGTTAAAGTCGGTGATTTGACCCATATATTTGACCACTGACCTTGAAGGATGACGTTGACCTTGACATGTCGCCCCTCAAAATGTGCGGCTTTATGAGATACATATGCATGCCAAATATCAAGTCTCTATCTGTACTGGCTCAAAAGTTATGACCAATGTTAAAGTTGCTGACAAACAAACAGACAAACAGACAAGGCAAAAACAATATGCCCCGGACTATCGTCAATGGGGGCATAAAAAACAGATTCAAAGGCATGGGTATAAAAGTTTTTCTTAATCACTTAACATGAATATTCACGTAAGATATACAGTGCTCCCTCTCTACAACGACACCCTTTGGGATACGAAAATTGTATGTGTTGTTCAGAGGGAATTGTTATAGGGAGGGGAATCAAAAATAATTAGCTTGTTTGCAGATCATCAGATAGGGTGTATTTCAAGAACTAAAACCGTTATGCCTCAATCAAACGCTATGTTGCGACCACTCTTTAGAATCGTCACAAAGTGACGATTCTAAAGAGTGGTCACAACATAGCGTTTGATTGAGGCATAAAGAAAATACGATGGAGCCGTGTTGTTTCGGAAACAGTGACATGCGTTGTTGTAAGGAGGGAATCGTTATTGAGAGGGTCGTTGAAATGGTAATGACATCGTGAATATTACTTAGATGAGTTTATAATACACATAGCGCGGGAAGTTTGGTCTTAAATGAGTTTATGATACACATAACGCGGGAAGTTTGGTCATCGCAGAAACGGTAGAATCATATATAGATCTGTATAATTTCATAAGTAATCAGAGCATACCCCGATCAGACGGATTCTACAGGAGTAGTCAGAGTTGGATCTACTCTTTTTCAGAGGAGTGTCTCTATCAGAAAATGGGTTAATACATGTTTATTTTGTTTCCTAGTTTCTTCATATAAAAATGTTTCCTTGCACTCAGTTTTTGAATACATGTATTTAAATGCATGTATACTGTTTAAGACTGGGATCGTTGAAAACCATAGCATGTCGTCTATGATTGCAGGACAAATACAGTAGAACCTGTCTCAAGCTACCATTCATTAATTGAACATAGGCGTCTTAAAAAGCAGGTGGTTGCTTAATGCAGGACATAAGTAATGCAGACAGCCCATATAGGAGCCGTCAGATCAGGGTCAGCTCTGTTTGTTTATGGAATTTGATAGATCTGCTTCTTTGGATTCTAAAATGGCTACAGTATTCCAATTTCCATATTTCATTATAATTATTTTGTTCATTAATATTCAGTAGGTATTGAAATTTGTAATAAAAATAGAACAGGGAAAGGGTTAAGCATGCTTTATATATGACTCGTCGTCTTATCAAGATTGACCATGTTATTAAAGTTCTCTGATAAAATTATCTGATAAAATTCAACAACGTAAACTGCATATACAACAGAAACATCAAACTTATGGGTCTGTAAGACAGGTGGCAGTTTAATGCAGGTCAAACGTAATACAGAGGATCCTATATGAGCTTTCTGTATTACTTTTGTCCTGCATCAAGCAACCGCCTGCTTTCATGTCAGGTTCGATACTGTATGTCTGAAAGTGTCAAAAGATGACTTCCCTATGTAATTACTCTAAACTATCCTAGACAATTGCTTGCGAATTGCATTTAGACTAAAGTACCTGACGTCATCGTTTGCCACCGGTACCCAGTCTCGGGCACTGCCGATGATATATATAACATGGCCGAGGATGAGTTGCTGATGCTGATAGATGATTTATTGTCGTACAGAACCAGGCATCGAGCTATGCGGGTGTTGTTAGCGTTGTCAGAGGTTGTCATCAAAACACTGAAAGAAGAAAAACATACATTAAACACACAGCACTGAACCGTTTTTTATAGTCAAGTTTTCAGTCGAATTCCTTAAAAGATGGGAATTTGATAGATTCAAGTCACACTATACAATAGAATCTGTCTAAAGCAGCTATTCATTTACTGAACACTGGGTTCTTAAAAAACAGATGGTTGCTTAATGCAGGGCAAAAGTGATGCAGTAAGTTCCCATCTTAGCTTTCTTTTTTACTTTTGACATGCATTAAGCTACCACCTGTCTTACAGACTGCAGGTAATAATTAAACATCTTTTGATGGCCGTTTCAGACAGGTTATACTGTGTACGATTTGCATAATTGTACAATTATTGTGCGGTCCTACTGAGTTTTACGTTTCTTTGCAAATCTTGTTGAGTTTTATGTTGCTTCGCACACCATTGATGCTACGTTGCATTGCAAATATCTGCTGAGTTGACGTTGTTTGCAAATAATCATTTATTATTTTGTTTGACTTTTTCGTATTTTATTCAACAACATAAAGCAATTTTATATTTACATGAAAGAATGTTCGTGTGGTAATTCGTCCACCTAGTATGCACAAGGTCATGTCAGTTCATATGACCTCAATCACGGAAAACAACTAGTAAAATTGTAACAGTGTGGTTTCTGATAAACCGTGGCGGCTAATCATACAAAATTAGGTAATATTTGACTTTTCATTTCCAAAAGACACTGGTCAATTAATGTCAAATTTGATTACAACTTATAAATACCTATACATCCCAGGTACCGTAGGTGTGTACACTGGAAAGGCGGCTATCGTGCCATTGTTTTGAATCGTGACTGAGTGCACGGGTTCCAGAGGTTTCAGTTCGATTAACGCGTCAACAAGGCTCTTACTGGTCCCAAGCTTGAAGAATTCTACATAATACTCGAATATCTGCGATAAATCATCCTGCCAGCCAGACCAGGTGACTCGAATAGGATCCTGGGGAAGTAGAAAATAAGGATGTAATTATGTGTATATTGTAGAAATGGGTGACATCATTTTGGTTGAACCTGTCATAAACGGCATACATAGTATATCCTATTTGCAGAAGCGCGAAAACGTGTTTATATGAAAGATAGCGTTAGCCCATGAATATATATGTAAGAAATAATGACAGCATGAATAGTATTCCACTGACTTTTATTTTATAATGACATACTGTATTAACAATGGATTATTTTACAACGTCAGAAACTAAAGATGTATATTTCTTAGGCAAACAGCGCCGTCTGATATGGGTGTACTGTTCGCAAAGGCAATAATAGACGTATGTATAGATTAACCCTTTACCCAATAGCCTGTTTCTAGTTTTGAAGACATATGACCACTTAAAGCAGGTTGAAAGTAAAGCAGAATGCGCCTTAAGGCGCATTCTGCTTTACTTTCAGCCTGCTTTAAGCTACCACCTACTAGGATATAGAAAATATTTATTATGCAATATGTTCATGACTGTATGAATTTGAACCATTTTCTTCAGCGGAGGAATAAATCAATTAATTAATGGGCTAAACGCCTTTGCAAACAGAGTTGACTATAATCAGACGACTCCTTTAAAAAGTATACATTTAATAATTTCATAGATCTGATTATGTATCTGTTATGGATATTCCTTCTCATTGATATGATATGATGGATATTCCTGTATTCATTAACCATAATGATTATGAAAATTCAGCTAACAAATATGCACCGTATCCTGAATTCTGGCATAAATATGCATGAGGTAAGGGGTAATTTACTATGAGTTTTCTGCTTTAACCATTTCCCTGTTGTGTTTATTCCAAATTGCAATACCTACTGAATAATCATGGTATACTGAAATATTGTTAGTAGAACATTGTAACCGTTATAAAAAGTAAAGAAATAGATATATCAAATTCAATTAGCAAACAGAGCAGACTCTGATCAGACGGTTCATATAGAAGCTGTCTGATCTTAGTCTACTGTGTTTGCAGATGCGTTAAAACACGCTTACATGAGGGAAATGATCAACCCTCTCATTCATCATAAGAAGTTTAACCATTGCCATCATACAAACACCTTTTGATGCCAGATCTGATAGCTCCTGTGGGGACTGTCTGATTATGTTCTGTTCTGTTTGCTTATGGAACAATATAGATCAGATCTTATGTTCATTGGAGAAATGGTTAAAAAAAAGGTTGTAACTCACTAATGTTGGTCAAGCTCTGCCTCAATAAAAGAATACTTGCCTTCGTAAGTTCTTTGTCCACCTGAAGCATGTGGGCATTGCTGGGACACTTTCCAAAAGACTGCGGTTCTGAACAGTGTTTCGGGGCGATAAAGTCAAAACGAAACTCTACCTGTATTAAATATAAATAAACTGTGCATATAAATATATTGAGGCATGATTTATATGCAGAAAAACATACCCATAATGATCCTTTGAAATCAGTCTAATATAAGATTAAATATAGGTCGCAACTCTTACACCGCCAATATCGCATCTGTGATTACCTATGCACATAGATTGGATCCAGATGAGACGCCAAGTAATTCGACGTCTAATCAGGATCCTAACTGTTTGTTATTACTGTGACTATGTTAATTAAAGCAAAAATGAAGAAATGTAGAAACAGGGAAATTTCAGCATACGATCAAGGTTGCAGATGACAAAATTTGGCAGTGAAAGAGTTAAAGACCCCCGAGCATATGGTACATTACTCACTTGTTTCATTTCCTGCTTCCCATTGTAGTATATCGTCGCGTAATGGCGGCCTCCACGGTCCAGGTTTATCAGATCCTGATAGCCTCCGCTTTCTGTGAAGAACTTGATATTCATCCTGCGTACAAGACAAAATAATGGTGCAAGCATCTGGATCGCCCAAACAAAATTGTTACCAGGAAGAGTTAATACATGACACCAGGTGTGGGGCACTTAGGAATCCGCGGTTCAGAGAAGGAATCCAAACAATTTGAGTAGACCCCCATGTCCTGTTTTTACTTACATTTTTATGTACAAATATCAAATCCCATGCATTTTCCTCGTTTTTCGGCCTATATATTCTATACAAAAAATCAACTATCAGGCATTTCTAAGAATTTTCTCAGGCATTTTGTCTAAAAGATATTGTTTTCCTGCATTTTTCATTTAAATTGTGCTTCAATTGGGATAATAGAGGTTATTTGCAAACACGTCTGATCAAATTCCAAATGGCTTGAATCTCATAACTAACCAACCATGGACCGTCCGTTATTACTATAAAAATATATGGGGTCCGAAACGAACCAACGAGTTGGGTCCGAAATGACCAATGAATTGGGTCCGAAACGACAAAGGACATACATTTTGGGATTGGGTCCGAAACGACTTGGGTCCGATATCACGCGACACCATTCAGACTTTTACGATCAGAAACGTCTCTAACCATTACCAAATGTCCTCAAACGAGTTACATCTATGCTATACTAAATAGGATCATTTATAAGTATATATCCCTAACAATGTAGTAATGTATTACGATGCAAGATCGACTCTAATCTTTTCCGTGCCACACTTTCCAGAGAAAATCTAAAAATAGATTATGAGGGAAAGGCCCGTAACTCGAAGTTTGTTATTCTCTGTATATGTTTAGTTATCTGCAGGAGTGGGTTTATTTAGGAATAAAATAACTTGTTTTTGCTTTTTGTTATACGAGTAGACAGTTCTGCATGGAATGGATTTAGGAGTATAAATTAGCAATCTGTACTCTGGATTAATACACGGTATTAACGATGAAACACAATTTATTACTAAATACTAGCACATATGCACATGCAAATTACAATGTAACATATTTCCTAATTGGTGAAAATCTAGAACAAGAATGGAACTAGACAGCTACCGCTGAAAAACTACTCGCTGCTTTACTCTCTTCATTAATAATAGGGGGAATCATTTACCAGATAGACTTTACTCTCTTAAAATATTCGCTGCTACACTTCCTGGTGCGCTCTTGAGAAACTTGCCACTACCTCTTATTCATGGCATTAAATAATCCAGGGGACGATCAATAACTTTTAGCACTGTATACACTTGTTGTCTGTTTAATTGTTGCATGTTTAACTGCTGCTAACAACTCATTCTGCATTTCCTTTCAGAAACGTGACTTTTTCGTTTCAACCTTGATCTTTAGGCACATTGTATTTAAAGAAACGCCCTGCATGCCTCCTACATTTCTTATTCATGAAAGAAAATTTCCAAAACCATCACGAAACATTGTTTAATTTTTTTAAAGAAAATATAAAGCTACCAAAACGACATTTGGCGTGCGTGACTGACGGCGAGATAGGGATAATCAATGAGCTTGGAACTGTCCCAACACTTGTTCTGCAAGATGTACAGCGATTTCTGACCGAACGAGGATGCTTACGGGAAGAAATAAAATGTTATAAAGATCACATGCGGTTCATTTTCCAACAAGATACACAAGAAGGTTCGTGTGAGGCGATCACAGAGCTTAAAAAAGCATGGATGGCCGAATCCAAAAAGTACTTTGATGACCGCATTCTGCCAACCTTGCCAAAGTTTTGCAAGTGGGCGATCCAAAATTTGACTAATTTGGCCGTTACAAGGCGGTACTCCTGCTTTCAGCCTACGGTCAATTTTGTTGTTTGATATGCGTCCTGTTATGTTTTGTCTTGTGGCTTTACCGTTTCTTGTTTGATGGTGTTTGGTGTGGTGTCATTTCGTGTGTGGTTCTCCCTGTTTGACTATTTTTCCATATTGATCCGTATAGTGGCATTACTCAGAATCAAAGTGAAAGTATGAACAAACTGTTAAAGAGTCTGAACAAATGGAAAGAGGTCCCATGTGATATCATTTTCCTGTCATTTCTCCGCTTGCACCAATATTACATCAAGGACATTTCTCGGGGGCGTGCAGGTCTTGGAAACTATACACTGAAACCTCAATACATATCAGCACGAATAGACATATCAGACATAGTTAAATTCTCAGTTTGCAAACCAGAAGACATCGTATCTGCCATCAGGAAAACCAATTGAACACAGATACAGATAGAACAACAGAATCAACCACACAGTCAACAAAAGTCAACACCACAATATCACGGGCAGACGAATTGATCCAAAATGACAAAATAGCCTTTTCTGGAAAACTGGGAACATTTACAATCATACGAACAGATGACAAACCATATGTCATAAAGCTGTTTCCCGAATCATGTTCCTGTCACTCCCCAAACTGTTACCATATTATCGCCATTAAAAAGTCACTGGGAATGGAAATCAAACTAAAACATCCTCCAAACCTGACAACCCTTAAGGCCAAAAAATGAAAAGAAAAAAATCAGGAAGAAAACGACCACGACAAGGAGATTTCGATTATGACACAGAAGAACTTATGACTAAAGCCGGAACATCCGTGACGGATCAGGAAAATCCCAAGAGAGTTAAACCCGTGACGAAAGCTGGAAAATCCGTGACGGGTCCGGAAAAACCCGTGACGAGATCGCCAAACTTGTCAATCACTATAGATGAAAATCTAGATGGTGAAGACGAGGTGATTGTTACACTAACGGAAGATTTTTATGAGGAAACTGTGCCAGGTGAAAGGGTTTCCAATACATCAACAAGTTGACCAGACTGACTCAGGGTCGGCAGCATTACCCTGAAAGATGAAGAGAAACCAATTCTCTTTTCCGCAACAGAATGGGTAAATGACCGAATAATCGATGCTGCACACCAACTGATAAAACGCCAATGTCCTCATATTTGGGGTTAGAAAAGCCGTGACGGATTTCGATGTTCATACCGACTACTCGGCGTATGTCTTAAGTATACGAAAAATCCGTGACGAAATGGATCATACATCAAAAAGCCGTGACGAAAACTGACCGTCACGGGTTTTAGGTAATTATCGTGTTTTAGACCGTCACGGGACATCACGGCTTTTGTATTCGTCACGGGTTTTAGTAGATCCTGACCAGAGTATAAAATAGTCAGGACCATGAAGAGAGGTCGAGTAATCGCCTGGATCCAAGCTATTTCATAGAGGTTACAAACATATTGCTAAACGCGTCACATGTCCATCAAACTCAAACTCTTCGAGACGATTCTAAAGAGTGGTCATAACATAAAATTTGGTAGATAAATTAAGGAGATATGTTTGAATTTGATTTAATTAATGCGTCTTAACCTGGGTCTCTAGTATATAGATTTAAACAGATGGGATGGTGAGTTAGTGAGTGTCTTTTTTAGTTATTTCCCTTGAATAATCAAAATATTTGTTTCAACTGATCCTTTTTCCTATTGAATATTCATGTAAGAAATTATGGCGTTAGTATATTAATTAGCTTATGTTTTATATTGGTGTTTAAACATAGAATTGTGCTAGTATCTTTCTGCATGACTTTCTCTCTGCATGAAGCAGCCACCTGTCTAAATTCTTTTCTACTAGAATTCTGATTTAGAGAAGGTTTACTACTCAGGGAGCCAGTAGTGCCTACCGTGCAACCCCCCCCCCCCCCCCCCCTAGACTTTTTTTCATGGGTACCAAAATGTTCAGAAAAGTGTCCTGAATCAGAATCGCGAATGTACTCAAACTTAAATTCTTTTAGGCTATGTGTATTTTAACCGTTTCCATGGCAACCCCCCAGTTTTCGTAATGATGACCCATACCAACAAATTCGCCCATATCACAGCCACTATAAAATTGGTGCCAAATAGAAGATAAGACGTTGTGCTTTTATTTCCAACTTGTTTTTTTAAATTACCTTATTTGCATACTCATGAATATTAATGAGAACATTAAAAATAGTAAAAAAAGTATATAAATAACGTAAAACTTTAAATTTTTTATCCTACAAATATCAGAAAATAACTTCAAATGCAGTTTAACATGACGACGAAACCCCCAGGAAACAAAATATCCAATTTGAGGACCAAAGCATTAATTTTAAGCACCATTTTCACCGTTTCCATGGCAACACCCTAGTTTTGGTAATGATGGTATGTACCTGCAAAATTGTCCATATCACAAACAGTTTTTGTCCAAAACCTACAAAACTGGTACCAAATTGGAGGTAGGACATTGTGCTTATATTTCCAGTTTTTTCTTTTTAAATTACCTTATTTGCATACTCATGAATTTTAATGAGAACATCAAAAATAGTAAAAACAATATAGAATTAACGTAAATAATGTAAACTATTCACTTTTTATCCTACAAATATCAGAAAACAATTTCAAATGCAGTTTAATCTGATGACAAAATCCTCAGAAAACAAAATATCAAATATGAGGACCAAAAATTTAACTCTAAGTATTTTTTTAAATGTTTCCATTGTAACCATTCATTTCACTCTGTTCACACAGTTTTGTTAGTCGACACCTGCCTGCAAACATCTTCCATATCACAGGAAGTATTTGTGCTAACTGTATAAAACTGGTACCGAATTAAAGCTAAGACAGTGTGCTTTGGTTTAAAAGCTTTAATTAGGAATTACCTTATTGCATACACATGAATATTAATGAGAATAATTAAAAAATAGCAAAAAAATACAGAAATAACGTAAACCTCTCAATTTTTATCCTACCATTATCAGAAAACAACTTCAAATGTAGTTTAAAATGAGGACAAAATACTCAGAAAGCTAATCGTCTTAATTGGTACCCAAACAATGAACTGTAAGTAAGATTGTAACGGTTTCCATGGTAACCGATCCTTACACAAATTTTGGAAATTTGACATCCAACTAATACTCCGCTAGATCTCGGTTATTTTTGATGAATCATGAAATCAATTGTTACAAACATAGATATGAGGCATTGCTTTAATAGTAAATAAATCTTTTCTAATATAAACTAATTTGCATATGTATGAATATTTATGAGAACAGTAATAGATGTTGAAATTTTCGACAGACACCAGTCTTTCTCTTATAAAGCTAACAAATATGGAAAATGGTTTGCTAAAGTTTACTAGAATCACTGAATATCACCAAGATTATTAGATAAATAAGTTTGGGACACATTATATAGCATTGATGGTGATATATCTGTTTCCTAGGCAACCATTCTAACTTCATTGTTCATATTACAGAGTGTTTACATACCTGCAACATACAAAGATATTGCTGCCTTCTTGGGTGATAATTATAAATGATATAAACATATACCCGGTAGTTGATGTATGAATCTTAATGTTAGGTTCACTTTATGCAAATTACCTTATTTGCATCCTCATGAATATTAATTAGTGATAAGAAAACAAAGAGAAACAATATGGAAAATAACATGTTTCGCAGTATGCCGAGCACAACATTAAACCATGCTCCAAGTATAGCTTGCAATGATAAATGTACCTTTTGATGATGAATAAATAAATTTTATGTCTAAAACTGTTACCAAAATGACCATGCACTGCTTCCATGGTAAATGTTAAAAGCCAAGTACTTATGATACCCCAAACAATCTTCTGTAATTGTTTTTAAAGTGTCAGTGATTTTAAAGCCCATAAAGCCTGTGTTGAATTCAGGGTTTCAAGACTGTTTCGACTTTTGATATACCATCATCTGTCGAGAACTGGTAATCCTGTGATGTGTTTTAAGACTCTTTGATTTGTCTGTCTTGCTAAGCCATCACCAGCCGTACCAATACCGAAGGGAACTGGTGTCAGCAGATTCTGCATCAGCTCACCTATATCAATCTGCATATTGGGTCTTTGTGAACCACTAATAATTGCTATAATTCCTTGATTCCTTACGATTAGAAGCTGCAAGGCAGAAATGTTTTTTCACATCTATGACGGTGAGCCTAACCAGTTCTCGCCAGATTATGGTATATCAACAGTGAGAAACAGTCTTGATGCCCTGATTTCATCACAGGAAGAAACTGAAACAAGGATCGTTATTTACACCAAGCATGCAAAAGAACAAGGCTATAAAAACTGTTCATCTTCGAACTCCAGACAGTGATATATTCTTCATTCTTCTGTATTACCTTAACTGGTTTGAATGTGTTACTGTCTTGTTTGATACTGGCTCATGCAATCATCAAAAAATAATAAACATGTCAAGAGTTACCCAAGCATACACAGAAGATTACCGATCAGCACTTTTGGGTCTCCATTTGTACTGTGGCTGTGATTCTACAAGTGCATTCAATGGCTGAGAACATTTGACACCAACTAAGACCATTGAAAAGAAGCCAATGTTTATAAAGCCATTAGCAGGTTTTGGCAACTCTTGGGATGTGTCTGGAGATCTTGTGCAAGACTTGGATAAATTTACTTGTGCAATGTATGGCAACCTAAGATTTCACACTGTGAATGAATAGATATTGTTTAAGATTAAGGAGAAGTGTGAAGATAAGCCAACAGATGCACTTCGTAATGCTGATATGGGAACATTACCCCCTTGTAGGGCCTGCTTAATACAGCACATCTGAAGAGTTATTTACCAGTTGATACTTTGGAAGAGATCTCTTTCCCGACCCAGACATTCCCCTTGTTTTAGAGAAGAATGGTTGTCAACATGTAACTCTGACAGTCAATCAACAGATATGATTACATTATGGCCTATAATAAGGGTATGCTCCACAGACATTCAACAGCAATGTTATCATCTTGACCTAGCCCTTATCAGAGTATTACCTGAGAAGATCCAATATAAACTGTTCCATTTTAGCCCCTAATTAAGGTATGCTCTGAGAGTCAGAGCTTCAATTTATAAATTAGCTGATAAATACCCATGATGTCATTATTTCTAACATGGATATTCAGCTGGTAAAGGGTTAAGTGAGATATCATTCGTCTTTTTTTGTTGAATCGGCATACTCAAAGAAGCTTTCTGTAAAGGTGTTTTAAAGCAGAGAGTGGGATTAACCCTTTACTAGATGTATGCATGCCCTTTAACATCTTTTAGACAGTTTTAGAATTAAAATTCATTTATTTATCAACAAAAGGTACATTTATCATTGCAAGCTATATTTTGAGAATGGTGTAATGTTGTGCTCGGCATACTGCGAAACATGTTATTTTCCATATTCTTTGTCTTTGTTTGACTAATTAATATTCATGAGGATGCAAATAAGGTAATTTGCATAAAGTGAACCTAACATTAAGATTCATACATCAACTACCGGGTATATGTTTATATCATTTATAATTATCGCCCAAGAAGGCAGCAATATCTTTGTATGTTGCAGGTATGTAAACACTCTGTAATATGAACAATAATGTTAGAATGGTTGCCTAGGAAACAGATATATCACCATCAGTGCTATATAATGTGTCCAAAACTTATTTATCTAATAATCTTGGTGATATTCAGTATTCATAGTAAACTTTAGCAAACCATTTCCATATTTGTTTGCTTTATAAGAGAAAGACTGGTGTCTGTCGAAAATATCAACATCTTTTACTGATCTCATAAATATTCATACATATGCAAATTAGTTTATATCAGAAAAGTGATATTTACTATTAAAGCAGTGCCTCATATCTATGTTTGTAACAATGGATTTCATGATTCATCAAAAATAACCGAGATCTAGCGGAGTATTACAGTTGGATGTCAAATTTCCATAATTTGTGAAAGGATCGGTTACCATGGAAACCGTTACAATCTTACTTACATTCCATTGTTTGGGTATCAATTAAGATGATTAGCTTTCTGAGTATTTTGTCCTCATTTTAAATTACAATTCAAGTTGTTTTCTGATTATGTTAGGATAAAAATTGAGAGGTTTACGTTATTTCTGTATTTTTTTGCTATTTTTTAATTATTCTCATTAATATTCATGTGTATGCAAATAAGGTAATTCCTAATTATAGCTTTTAAACCAAAGCACACTGTCTTAGCTTTAATTCGGTACCAGTTTTATACAGTTAGCACAAATGCATCCTGTGATATGGAAGATTTTTGCAGGCAGGTGTCGACTAACAAAATCGTGTGAACACAGTGAAATGAATTGTTACTATGGAAACAGTTAAAAAGTTACTTAGAGTTAAATTTTTGGTCCTCAAATTTGATATTTTGTTTTCTGAGGATTTTGTCATCAAGTTAAACTACATTTGAAATTGTTTTCTGATATTTGTAGGATAAAAAGTGAATAGTTTACATTATTTATGTTATTTCTATATTGTTTTTACTATTTTTGATGTTCTCATTAATATTCATGAGTATATAAATAAGGCAATTTAAAAAAAAACTGGAAATAAAAGCACTATGTCCTACCTCCAATTTGGTACCAGTTTTATAGGTTTTGGACAAAAACTGGCTGTGATATGGACAATTTTGCAGGTACGGACCATCATTACGAAAACTAGGGTGTTGCCATGGAAACGGTGAAAATGGTGCTTAGAATTAATGCTATGGTCCTCAAATTGGATATTTTGTTTCCTGGGGGTTTCGTCATCATGTTCAACTGCATTTGAAGTTATTTTCTGATATTTGTAGGATAAAAAAATTAAAGTTTTACGTTATTGATATACTTATTTTACTATTTTTAATGTTCTCATTAATATTCATGAGTATGCAAATAAGGTAATTTAAAAAACAAGTTATTAAATAAAAGCACAACGTCTTATCTTCCATTTGGCACCAATTTTATAGTTTTAGGACAAAAATTGGCTGTGATATGGGCGAATTTGTAGGTATGGGTCATCATTACGAAAACTGGGGGTTGCCATGGAAACGGTTAAAATACACATAGCCTAAAAGAATTTAAGTTTGAGTACATTCGCGATTCTGATTCAGGACACTTTTCTGAACATTTTGGTACCCATGAAAAAAAAGTCTAGGTGGGGGGGGGGGTGCACGGTAGGCACTACTGGCTCCCTGAGTATACTGTATATGTCATATATATGTATAATACATTGCGGTATGCTGTAATTATAATACTACAATAAATATATACCTTTACATATCATTGAATGTAAAACAATTTTAGCGACATATCAAGTGTGTTTATTATTGATATCAATTTTGCACCTGTATGCCAGGTGTGAAAGCAAACAGAACAAAGCCAATATCTCCTATAGAAAGTGTTTGATCTGGGTCTGCTATATTTGCAAATGCATAAAAAATTAACAGTGCGTGTTTTAAACTAAATCATATTTCTGTACATGCGGCATAAACAGAAACATTGTCATTCGGATAATACTCTCACCACAGGGAGCGGTATCAAACTGACTTTGTGATATACAGACGCGTTGACAATCATACATAACTCTGCTGAACTGAAAGCATCCATACAACCATTTCGACACCACTGTCTATCATTTAGTGTAAACTAGACGAACGTGTACGGCCTGGTCAGACGTCGAGCTTCTGACAATGTCGAATACCTAGTTTTACCGTATAGCATGCGTCTCTTAATATCATGGAGACGTATTTTGACACCTTTGCAAACAGAGTTGGTCCAGATCAAACGGCTCTTGTGAGAGCCATCTGGTCAGGATCACTTCTGTTTATTTATAGAATGTTTCAGATCATATTCCATTTATTTAACGGTTTAAATACATTTTGCTTTAGATGATTGATATTCACCAATGATTGATTCTGCCATGAATATCCATCAGGTAAAGGTTAAACGACCACTAAGCGGAAATAGTATACATAAAACCTCTCAATAACGGCCACTTAATTACATCAAGTATTTTGTGTTAAAGGCAGATTACTGCTTAAAGCAAGATGAAAGAATAACAGAACGCTCCTGCGTTCTGTTTACTTTCATCTTGCTTTAAGCAGCCACCTGTCCTAAATACCAACTAATTAACACAATTTAGTGGCCGTTATAGAGAGGTTTTACTGTAGTATTTAAAATCATGGCTAAACGGGTTAGGCATTACCTCCTTCCGTATTAACTATTTACCTGTTGAAAAAATAATGACATCACGAACATTGTTGCTGAATCTGTATAACGCCACATGGACTGTGTAGCATTGGTAGAAACTGTAGAGTCGGGTCTATTATAATTCAATTAGCAAAAAGTGTAGACCCCGACCAGACGACTCCTACAGATGCCGTTTTATCTAGGTTTATTTTGTTTGCAAAGAAATGTGAAAAAGTGGTTTTATTAGGAAAAGTCTTAAACACTTGTATGCCTTAAATATAGGCCAACCGATATACAGTAAAATCTTCAAAACCAGACATTCAATTTAGTATAAATATCGGTCGTGGGTCTACTCTGTTTGCAGATGCGTAAAAATGCGCTTACATAAGGTAAAGAGTAAAATAATGCAGGGTGAAAGTCATAGATTGCTCCTCGAGGAGCCATTAAGCAACCACCTGCCTTCACTACTAGAAATCCGGTTAATAGTGTTTTTACTGTATCTTAATCGTGTCTTAGAGGGTTCGTTGTATATTGTTGATTCGGGGTTTAAAGACTTCAGTAAAGCAATGCTAGGTACGTTACGAACCAGTCTCCATGCTCCATGAGAGTGCGGTACTGGTCATCGACAAGCTTGCAGGAAGCCAAACTATTGGCCGGATTTTGTTTCGAAAAGCCACCTTGACATTGGTACTTATTGTGGAATCCAGCATCTCTAATGACACCCCCTGAAATATTTATCCGTTTATATGAGGTTTTGACCACAACAACACACATGCTTATCATTAATGGATACCAGAATTATAAACACTCAAATACAAACAAAAATCCAAACTGTAACCCCTGCTTTTTTGCTTTTTTCTTTTAATTTGGGGGTCGTTACAGTCTTATCTTAATACAGTAGAACCTGTCTTAACCTTTAGCCTGCTATGGGCGGATGAGTGAAAACCTTTGCAAACAGTTTTGATCCAGATGATACGCCGAGTAACTCGGCGTCTCATCTGGATCCGAACTGTTTGGCACCCTGGTTGCATACTGGTAGACAAATTGATTATAGCTTGAAATTAAAAAAATTTAGTAGGTGAAACTTTCTGTAAAACTAATTTGCTCAGCAGGCTAAAGGTTAAGCGAACATCAAAACGAGGTCTAACAATGCGTATGTAAGGCAGGCGGTAGATTAATGCAGGGCAAACGTAATACAGAAAACTCCTATAGGAACTTTCTGTATTACTTTTGCGCTGAATTTAGCAACCACCTGCTTTTTAAAACTCCTATATTCAATAAATGAATGACCTCTTAGGACAAGTTCTACTGTAGTCTTTACTAAAGTGGGTACTTTGTGGGCAGACAATGTGTTGATAGATACTACTTAAGGCAAAACAATAAGATCTCGGTCTGAAGAGTACTTTCAACAACATACTTTCTTTTTCTTCCTTATATCACAATGGGTTTCTATTCTACTGAGTAGGTTATTAGTAGTTTTGATATACACTATCATGTCCTTTAATAGAACAATCAGGGATATGGCAATGCCAAATATATGAATGTACAATAAAATCACTCTAAAACGACAAATCAAAAGAAGTCCAATTCAGACGTTTAACATTTGCCATCATAAACGCTTGTTAGCGCATTTGCTCCTGTTGGAAACGTTTGATCAATGTCTGCTTCTTACGATATCATAACATACCTGACTACATTTTCTACTAATACCATGTGTACATATGTCATTAGAAAGAGTCGGAAGATTGATATGCTGCCATGCTTTTTATATGAATGTACAATAGGAAATGGGCTTAACCCTTTCCTTTATACAAACGACTTTTCACGCACTTGCAAACAGAGAAAACCCAGATTAGACGGCTCCTATATAAACTGTTTGATCAGGGTTTGTCCTGTTGCTAAATGAATTGATTAATCTGTTTCTTTATTTTCTGAAATGTCTACAATGTTCCACCTTCCATATTTCATTATAGCTAGTGTGTCCGTGAATATTCAGTAGGTATTAAAAGTTGGAAAAAATATAGAACAGGGAAAATGGTTAATATAATTGGTGCGTTTAGGTTCATGCAGATGAAGCCTTCTACAGAATGGTTATACGAGGTTTCTTTTGCCATATATCACACAACCGTCTGCTTCTAAACACTCATATGAAACTAAAACGGGTGGTTGCTTCTCACATTGTTCTATTGTACACGTACTCGAGAGAGAAAAAAAATGTTTTGATAACTTTTCTCGACTATTATGAAGAATAAATGACAATGATACTAAACGCTTGTACATTGTTACACAAATAAATGAACTTAATAAATGCAAAACTTGATCAAATGAAAGTAACCCAGTTAGTTAAATGACTAGTGTCCCTTGAACACCTCAAATAAAACTATTCAACCCGTGCAGTAGAACCCGTCCTAAGCCGACATTCATTTATTTAACATAGGAGTCTTAAAAAGCATGTGGTTGTTTAATGCTTTCTGCATTACTTTTGACCTGCATTAAGCTATCCTACCACTTGCATTATAAAAGTACAAAAATGAGTCATGCAGGAAATACCACATACAGAACAAACACTCGCCCGAACAGCAACACAAGGAAACAGCAAATATACATGGGTAGAAAAAACAACAAGAGACGGACAAAACAAACATACAATAGGAGGAAGATGGAAGTACCGCCTTGGAACGGTCAGTGACAAAAGTCACCGGGGGTTTAAACCGGTTTATGGGCGCCCAACCTCACCCTTATTCCATCCCCATCCTAAAAGACAAACAGTGTAAATAAACGTATCCCCTCTCCGACTAATCTACAACAACCGCGACAGCAAATACAGTGGTAAAGTGCATGTATAACAAAAAAACATTTAATTGAACATACTGTATCCACCTATCGCTAGTGTACTCAATGATTGAGCTGCAAACAGAGTAACTGTAGAAAAGTAATAAAGGGTACGACAAAAATGAAATAGTACAGATATCCGACGATAACCCATAATAAGATGGCTATTTAACACGCTAAATGATTAGATATAGCAGATTAGATGGAGTAGTGTTGCACTTTTAATAAATGCTCATGAACAGATAAAACCGAGTCTACAATTTTCTCTTTTGACACTGTTACATTTGCTTTCGAATGATCTACTACTTTCAGAATTTATTCAAAGGCTGAATTGAGCATAGTAGTCGTTCGCAAACAGTGCAGACTAAGATTACGAGAGCTGATGAAATTACCATATGATTGGAGTCAAGTTGTCATCAGAATAAATTTATCGATCTGTTATATCTGAAATTACATTCATCCAAATGATTAAAATTAGAAAAATATGAATTATTTAACTATTTGCGCGATAAGTAATTCTTGTCCGCATTGGAATGATTTGGAAGAATTGTGTTGCTTTAATCCCAAAGACGCGTAAGTCTTTGCCTTCAAAGTAGGTTGCGGTCTAACGCGAAATGAAAGGTAAACAAAAAAGCAACGAATGTATTTAAGGACACCTATATTATAAGTGGCAGTTTTGGACAGGTTATGTTGTAACATATGTTTCGTGATTCCTGTATCTTGTTATTGATTGGTCATTTTAGATAGTTTCTCCGTGTATGAAGCGGTTAACTGTGTGATATTTATAAACAGGCCTCTTCAGATAGGAGTTGCTGTATCTTGTTATAAACTGACTGTTTTAGATATATCTTACTGTGTCATATTTATAAAGAACATATTTTAGATAGAAGTTGCTTATCGTATTTATAAAGTGGCCGCCTTAGATAGGTATTACTGTATCTTACTTATCAAGTGGACGTTTAAGATAGGTTCCAGTGTATCTTGTTCAAGAAATGTCCGATTTATATATAGACCAAAATGGCATCACTTCAACATGTTTCTTCTTCAGTTCCCGATCAACAAATTGCACCAGAGAAACTCAGTCGATAATAAGCGTAGGACATCGCGCCCAGGTTTCTCTTTGTTCTCTCCGGCAGAAACGGACGTTAATCAACACAAACAAACAAACAAATTGCACTCAATAGACTAGAACTGACTGATAGTTCTCCTTAGTAAAAACAATCCATAACGACGAATTCTAATTAGTCAATCTAGTGTAAGCGTACCTTTCCTGGGGACCTTGCTAACGTTCACCTCTGTGTAGCTGTTGATGATGCCCATGGCTGTTTTATGGACATAATTGGGGCGCTCTGGGAAAGTGTCAGGCTGGTCAAAGAGGGAGTCCAACTCAAACGACATGGTGTTGATGCGCTTCTGATTGCTAGAATGGAACATCATACATATTCGTATTACCCGTAGTAACTAGACAGACACATGGGAGTAAACACTGCAGACCCAGATCAAGGTTCTACACTTTTTGCAACTACAGATGAACTTTAATATCTCGAACTCGGATAATTCGAACATCGGGATAACTTGAACAAAAAGTTCGGTCCTTCCATAACATAATTGCTTTAAAATATATCATTATGGATATATAGACACGCATGTGGCAGCAAAGTGCAGATCTAAAGTAATGCTGAAAGCTCCTACATGTACTTTCAGCATTACTTTAGACCTGCATTAAGCTGTGATCTTGATAGATTTTCCAGATTAGAAATCTTATAACTCGAACATCTGATATCTCGAACTAATTTGTATAGTCCCTTGAAGTTTAAAAAATCGAAGTTCAGCTGTATTTCAGAATAATTTAAAGTTATCATAAAGTTCCAAACTGATTTATTTGGTTTTGTAAATTGATGAGGAAGACAGATTAGTAGTCTGAATTCTGATGACTAATTAGAGCAGGCAAATAATACGCATGTGTTGAGAAGATGCAAATCATAATCAGGTAATATGGCATCCTAACTTTCAATATTTCCTGCTTGACTTTACTACACTTGACTTTACTACTTTTTCATTTTTTATAAACCAGAAAATGAGTTACAGAATTCATCTAATGTAGATTAATTTGATCCAGACCGATTAAATTCAGTATTGCATAAATAGATAAATGACGAGCTAAATATGTACAATTGCCACCATCAACGAGCAAACTAAATCTGTGTATAATTTTTAATTGTTCCCATACACAGTCAAACGAAATATGTGTATAATGTACAATTGCCACCATCAACAATCAAACTTAATCTTTGTATAATACATAATGGTCACTACAAAAAATCAAACTAAATCTGTGTATAATGTTTAATTGTCACCATAAACAATCGAACTAAATATGTGAATAATGTATAAAGGTCACCATAAACAATCAAACTAAATATGCATATAAAGTATAATGGTCACAATAAACATTCAAAACAAATATGTATACAGTGCAGTAGCACCATATACGAGAATGGTCACATCATACGTATATTGGGACACATGTACCCCCGAGTTACCAGTTTTCGTGTGGATAACCATTCAATCGCGGATTAACATAACGAGATAACAACAATTTAAAAATGAAACACGCCAACAAACAAAGCAAATATTGCATTATTTAGCCCCTAAAGAAATGTACAAATTGTGGCAATAATTTTGGCATAAGCGCTGTCATTTTGATCAGTACAGCAAATGACGTCATCACAGGCGGGTATACCTATTTTCGTGGACAGCAGAAAAATCAATAAAATCGAGGTCCTGGTGGGGTTACAAGTAAACAACCACCACATAGAGAGAAAAAATTGTCATTTCTATCTATTCATTCACTGTAAAATGTTTTTATCTTCACAATGTTTCAATATTTTGAAACAATTTTGGATATATTGCCCTTAAGGCGTACTGATGACGCAGATGTCATCGAGGAAGGTGAGTAAAGGCGGTACTTCTTTGCAGGAGGTGGGATGTTGTAAACCTAAAAGTATACGTCTAAATAAGAAATAAATCTACTCAAAAACCATTTAAAACCATTCAAAATAGACCTATAGATCTACATTTAAACTATCTAATGTTATTCATAAACATCATCAGCATTCGTGATTTATTTCCAACAAAATTTGTATTAGGGCCTCATAAGAAAACCACCACAGTTAACTCCCTTGCAATGGTAAACAGAATTATTGAATCGGTACACCTGACCCTGACGTTGCGTAGTATTGTGTTTACAAACAGATGACAGTAACTCGGGCTGTTGAATGGACTTTTTAATCAGAAAATTGTATGAAAGCTATAGTTCATCAAACAGATTTAAATAAAATACCACATTTTGCAACCATAGACACAAAATTAGCGGTGATTTATCCCTCCAAGTTTGATTCTTAGGATTTTTGGTGGCAACTTGGCAGAGTGGGTGTTGTCCACTTGCTCTGAAGTTTATGACGTCAGAATCAAAACAGCGCGTGCGATATCGAAATAATTTCCGGTAACACGAAAACAACTCTACCCCGATTTGAGGTAACTGGAGGATATATCAGCTTCCCCGTTTTATCCCACTAATATTTAACCCTTCGCTTGCTATTCACGTCAATATACGTGCCTGTAAATAGTGAAGACCCAGATGAGACAGCTCCTGCAGGAGCTGTCTCATCAGGGTCTGTACTATTTACAATATGGAAAAATAGTCAAACAGGGAGAGCCACACACGGAATGACACCGCATCAAACACCATCTAACGAGAAACGGTAAAGCCACAAGACAAAACATAACAGGACGCATATCAAGACGAAACACATTAAACATTAAGCATATTAAAAAACAAAATTGACCGTAGGCTGAAAGCAGGAGTGCCGCCTTGGAACGGCCAGCAGCCAAAAGCAATAAAAAAAGGGGCTACTGGGGGACTTGAACCTGGTTTATGGGTACCCAACCTCGTCCTTATCCCACTTTCACCAAAGTCAAAATGTAAATAAAATTCCCCCTCCAGACAACACCACAACATGCGTAACGATGTATGCCAAAATGAAAATGATTTGAAAATGAACGCTATTAGAAGTAAACAAGCGACGTCATCATGTACATGACGTCATAATTTAAAAGTACGGGAAAACTATTTGAAACACTTCTACTGCGACATTTAAAAGATCAATCGCAAGAAAATACAATTACCAGTGGATATTAATCATACACAACTGTTTTGTTTGAAAAAGAATAAACTTGACATCGTAGGCATGTACTCGATGACTATTCAGGTCAGAGCAGCTGTGGAGTAGTCATTTGGGGTACGACAGAACTAGCAAAATACAAATATCTAATTTCCTCCCTCCGTAAACGGGTTTCAGAGGGAATCTACATAGAGTATTAAGCCTTTTCCGTCGTCGCACAAGTAAAGAGGAAAGCATAATGACCAACTGTAAAGGGGTCGACCACCAAGCATGTAGTGTGCTGCAATATAGAGGGGTCATATCCCTTTTTAATGAATTGTTTTATACGTTTGACAAACAAAGTATCAAAATAAGTATGTCCAATAATTTTTCGAAGTTTGTAAATGACATCACCGTAAAACTCCGGATGTGAAATACCTAACTTTAGAAAAGTACGTAAATTACAATTGTATTTGCTGATGAGTAGAATATTATGGTGGTAAAATTTTGAAAATGTTTTACGAAGTTTGTCATATCTGTAGCCCTGTTTTAGTAGTTTTTCAGTGATAATAAGGTTACGATTGTTAAAATCATCAACAGAGGAACAAGCTCTAGCAAAACGAATAAGCTGAGAAATGTATACACCGTAACATGTAGCTCGGGGAACATCCCCATCCAAATGAGGATAGTTAACTATTTTAAAATTAAAATCATCCCTTTTGTCATAAATTCCAGAAGAAATTGTTCCATTGTTTATAGATAAATTTAAATCTAAAAAGGCTGCAGATATGTCAGAACTATTTGCTTTATTAAGCTTGAGCTCCCTAGGGTAAATTGAGGTTATCATAGAATCAAAGTATGGGTTATCAATATTAAAAATGTCGTCTAAATAACGTGCTGTATTGTTAAAGGCATTGATGACATCCGCCTGTGAATCGCTGTTAAGGTTAAGCATAAAATCCCGTTCATAACAAAACAAAAACAAGTCTGCAATTAAAGGAGCACAATTGGTTCCCATTGGAATACCAATAACCTGGCGATAAACAGAATTACCAAATCGAACAAATATATTGTCTAACAAAAACGTAATAGCGTCACAAAGATCTAAACATGTCCATGAGGTATATTTATTTGTAACATCATTGGTAAAGAACGCATGTCTAGAATTACAGGCAATAAATGATACTTTTTCTCTGGCAAATGTTTTATTTATCAGATTAGTAAGTTTGATCTTAATTAGATCGTGTGGTAATGTGGTATAAAGTGTAGAAAAATCATAAGTGCTTATAGTGTTAGCTTGGTGTTGCTTGATTTTTAATTTAGTTAAAACCTCATTGGAGTTTTTAATAGACCAAAAAAGGTTAATTCCTGAATTCTCATAAGCTTTATCGCAGTAACGCTTGACATGTTCTTTGACCGCTGTTAGACACGATGTAATTAGTTTGGATAGTGCAGTTGTTGTGCACGAGACAGAATTTGCTATGAAGCGTGATTTATATGGCGTTTTATGGAGTTTAGGTATCCAGTACATCGTCGGAAGTTTATGGTGTGTGATTAATATATCAGCATTGAACTGTTTACATTTATTAACATGTTCAGATATTATGTCGTTTTCAGACTTAGAGACCCCAATATATGACTTTGTCTTAGTTAGTTCTTGTTCTAAAACATCCACATAATAAAGTCGTCAAACGATAATTACATTGTTTGACGCTTTATCAGCTGGGACAAACACGTATTTAGAGTGAAATTCTTGTATACTATTTTTTAAGAAGCGAACTGAAGTCTTAGGTTTAGGCGGAAGAAGGTGAATGTTAGATTTGTAAAACGCGATACGTGTATCCATTATATTTGAAATTTGTTTTATCCATTTAGTAAGGGCACTATTGACTGCATGTTCTCGGCGACACCATTTTACACTGAAGTCTAACAAAGATTCTATAATTTTGCTGCGGCAGATTTTGAAATCTATCAAAGAAGGTAGTCTGTATTTAGGTCCCTTAGTTAGTAAAGTACGGAGACGTTTGTTTTCGATAATGTCAAACTTGCCTGTAATAACATGACCAGCCTCGGAGTAACAGAACTTAGAAGAATTACAATTTCAACTAACAGGAGTATTATTTACAATATTAAGGTCCGATACAATCTTATTGTAATTAAAAATAGTATTCCTAATAGGTATTTTGTACTTATAACAGATAATTGGAGATTCTAAGTTTTTGAAATAGGCTGGGATGGTATTAATTACGTTTTTATCGCGAAATATTGATTGTAGATCGATAAAATCTATACCTTTATTAACAAAGGGAATTTTCAAAAAATATCTTTTATGGGCAGACACTGAATCAACGTGTGGTCGAAGAACATGCCGAGTGTAGTTCTGAATGAAAGAAGCTGTATTATATAAAGGATCTGTTCGTAAGATCACTTTGTCTGCTTCTATGTCAATGTCTCTTATAGAAGAAATAGACAAAGAACATAGACGAGAGAGCATAGTATGTCTGCCAGATTGTAGACGTATAGTGTGTAAATCTGAAACAGACGTTTTAAGTCGAGCTTTGCGTTTGATATTGCCGTTTATACGTAAGCCATGTGATCTGGTTTTTCGTTTTCTGATTGAGTAAATAGAAAATATATCAATGTTAGGGTCTTTAGAAATATTTCCGGTTTGATAAATATTATCATTTAGGCCTAAAGGGAAAGGTGTCTGTAAATTTTTAATCCATTTGAGTTCTGCCATAAATCTGGCTTTAGATTTGATGCTGTTTGTAGAATTATAATCATAAACAAGATGTTCAACTGGCTGAACTGTAATATCTTTAAATGAATGACCCGATTTACGAAAATGCTGGTATAGAAAATTTTTAATTCACGAAATCTAGTTTTTAGTGAGCGTCCAGTTTGTCCTACATATTGTATACCACAGAGTGGTGCATTTCATGTTAAAACGTAAATCACATGAGAAGTTTTACAGTTAATATTTGATGTGAATTTTGTGGTAAAAACTCTACCATTAATTGTAGATTTAATGGTAGAATTACAAGATAGATATTTGCAGCACATACACCTCTTAGCATTGCACTTATCAATGGTTGGATACATTCTACGTCTTCCGTGCAAAATCCGTTTATTTTGAATTATATTAACTACAGTACTATGTTGAATAGATTTATGTAACGGAGAAAGTACCACTTTTGGGCAATTGTGAAAACAGTTGTTAATTGAAACAGAAGGTAGGTGGAACGATTTTGCAGAATAAAGGTTTAGTGGCTTTAAACACAATGAAGGTTGAAACGATCTAAAATTACCATTTTGTGGAATTTGCACAGATGTCGTAGAATGGTTGATTGTGCAACCAGTGCACTCCACAGCAGTGATTGCACAGCGAAATAACTGTACACAGTGAAGACATATGTAATTATACCACAGGACATGGGTAAAGAAGGGGAATTCTTTTTCAAAATTCAGCAAGAGAAGGGTTAAGTCTTCTGACATAATTGTGTCACTTAACACTTTACATGATATTATTTATTTTTTTATACTACTTTTCACACCAGACAACTCCTACAAAAGCCTTCTAATAAGAGTCTACTGTGTTAGCCAAGGAAATAAAATAGGCATGATTCTTCAGAACTTTGCTGCCATTGCAAAATGTTCCCAAGGCCATAATACATTTATTAAAAAACATTCAGATAATTGATATTCATGATGTCAATGTTACTTGCAAATACTCATGATATAAGGGTTAATTGTCATTGGGGAGATTTCATTTTTTAATATTTCGCTACCAACATTTGTCGTCTGTAAACTTTGTCATCTGCTACAATGTCATGTGTTTATTTTTTCTCATTGTTGTTGCAAATCATTGTCACAGTAACAAACAGTTTTGATCCTGATGAGACACTGAGTTCCTCGGCGTCTCATCTGGATCCAAGCTTTTTGCATAGGTAATCACAGATGTGACACTGGTAGCGAAGGACTTAAGCGAAATATATCTCCTCTGACAGTGTAGAAGGTGACTTGGGTCCCATGTTCACAACTTGCAGTGCCTAAGAGCAGAGTGTGGCTTTAGTTCCACGCGCTGCTTGTAGCGCCTGGGGTTTTCCAAACATCCTTCCTGTAGTCATGATAAATTGTCAACAAACTGCAAACAGGGTAGCATTTGCATATCATCTCAGACAAATAATTAATACAACGGGCAGCTGAAAACCTACCTCCATAGAATGTCTGTATCATTTTTGTTTGTTCCATCGAGGGTGAAGAAGAAGTTTGTCTTGTTATCAGTTCGCCTGATGTTGGCCAGGGTCACTGTGCTTTTCGTAATGCTCGGTTTCAATGATGGACTATTAACTAAAGATAAACATCAGCGTGAGAAAACTTATTTCAATGGTGCAGATCCAGACCTGTGGCAACGACTCGAACGTGAAGTCTGACCAGGGTATTCATTATTAACCCTTCCCCTCATAAAAACACTTTTTCATGCATTTGCAAACAGAATAGACCCAGATCAGATGGCATCTATAAGATCCGTCTGATCAGCGTCTGCTCCGTTTGTTTATGGTATAATATAGACCTAATTTTACAGTTTCTGTCTGAGCCAAAATGTACTGTGTTCATATGCCATTGTAATATATATAATTAATATTCATGAGCATCAGCTTTTACATGAATATGTATTAGGGAAAGAGGAGGAACAATCTGGAAAATGAAATACAAAATTTGCTTCTAAATGTCAAGTAGTGGCGATCCTGATTAGAATCCACGTTCAACACATGGTGGCCGGTCTGGGTGCATTATTTACAAGGCACAAAGGCTACATGTACTCATGACACATGCAGCCCTTTATTTGAGGTATTTGACGCGTAGGAGCTGTCTTATCAGAGTCTTCTCTGTTTGTCTAAGAAACTGTACAGGTTGTACATTTTCTGTCATGACCCAACTTTCTCATGTTCAGAATTCCATTATGAAATATCACATTATCATCAGTCACTATTTCTTAAAAGCATAAGACAGGATGTTTTAAATTATGTTGTAGCACTGATATAAATCTATATGAATGCAAACATGATGCAGCCAAAGGCCTTTTGACATAATACTGTATCTCCTTATCGCAAATAGTTTTATTGATGAGATGCCGAGTTCTTTAATGTTAAACATATAGCAAAAGACAATGAATGAAGGAGTCTTCACTAAACCGTGAGAATTTGCAATCGTAATACATGTAGCACATTTTTAAAATTGAATACCGTCTTACTATAGACGCTTCTCTTCCATGTTGGTGTGGCAAATTGTTGGAACGAATCGTGTTCAAACGTATGTATATGTTTTCTTATGTAATAACATGATATATAAATATAAGTCAAGTTGACCACCTTGATAACATACTTCAATAAGCCTCTAAAATAATTGGAATTATGAAAACACAAAATTCACTTTGAACAGAAATCCCCATTTATTATACATTGCAAACATTGGAGTAACAATCTACTCGTCCGCATCGTCACTGACCTAACCAGATCGGCATCTCAAAATAATCTTTATCGTGAATGTAGAATGCCAGCCGACGAAAGTTACTAGTTCATATATTAGGCCTCTCATAGTATGGTCCCGTCACATATCGGCGACTTATTGCCGCCTAACGAGCATATCAATCTCCCAAATGTCATGTAATTCATTACAGCATCTATGTAGATATCAGAAATTAAGAAACCTTAACTGTTTTTACCATTTCCTCCTCAAATACGCTTTTCTACGCCTTTGCAAACAGTAAAAAGGTCCAGATCAAACAAATCCTACAGCAGTCGTCTGATCATGGTCTGATCTGTTTCCTTAAGATATACATGTAGATTCTACAATTTCAGTCATGGCCAAATATTAATGTGTTCAGTGCTATTTTAACAATAAATCTAAAACTACTATTCATGGTTTCAGTATTTCTTACACAGGTGGAATAAAGGATTTATACTCTATTTGCAATTGAACCGTTGGATCTTATTACTGTTTCGGAGATAAGTACGAGTAATTCTCGGTTATTAACGTCAGAAATAGGAACAACAGTAGTAACCTGAATGGGGATAGTTAGCTCTCGTTACAACGACCACGTTCGTTCCCACCGAAAGTATCGTTGTATTGGAAATGTCGTTGTATTGAGCATTACGTTATACGATGCCATTCATATAAACCGAACGTTCAAACTAGCATCAATACTGGTCTGTGGCAGCTTTATTCATGAGGAAAGAAGTTTGTCCTCTCTCTCTCTCTCTCTTAAATTGATCTTATTATGGCTCAAGCTGTCGAACTAATCGGATATAAGTGAAACTTGCAGTAGATGGGGGCTATAGTAGACGCCGTGGAATAATGGTTAATATAATATTGCTGAAAACGTAATCTGATTTACTGCATGTCCACCTTGGATTGTGCCATAAAATATGTAACATATATATACTGTTACGAGCGTATATGAAAAATATATTTTAGTGTCTTTACTGTACATACAGGTAGTGCATCCGTTGCTAGAGCTGGTCAACCTGAACCCTTGCTGACAGACGCAGGACTGGTCTGATTGACAGTTTCCAGGGAAACACGGACGTTGGTAGGAACAGGTCACTGAAAAAACATTTTTAATCAAAATAATTTCCACTTCATTTACTAGGAAAATAAGTAAAACTTCTCTAAAGCGACTATGAAATACACAACACATTTCTGATTCTACAAATTCTGTAACAGTCAAAATCACTGTGTTTATACATTGTATGTCTGCTTGACATCCTGTCAACAGTTTCTCTAAAGCTAGTCTAACTTGCATCATAGTATAATTCTAACAGCAGGGTTAAGAGTCGAAATAAATAATAACTCGATTGCGAATGCCAAGGCTGATTGATAAGTTGTGAGCTTCCTAATATGTAAAGACTTTAAATTACTTTTTGGGTAGCATATTGTTTTATCATTCAACATAACCCCTCAGTGACTACAGTAGAACTTGTCTTAAGCGGCCAGTCATTTATTGAACATAAGGGCGTTAAAAAGCAGGTGCTTACTTAATGCAGGAAAAAAGTAATACAGAAAGCGCCTTCTCCATTACGTTTGACATGTATTAATCTACCACCTGCCTTACAGACCGATAATTAAACCTCTTTGTTATGGTCAGTTAAGACATGTTCTACTGTATCTACTTTTGCCAGCGATGATGGAGAGCCCAAATGCCACTTTTACCGAAGTCATTTGTTTGGCTCTCTAAAAAGTGCTCCACTGCATGCATGCCGCTATCATCTAACTGAACAGTTTTCAACATTTGGAACAGTAATTCAAGGACTTGAACGATACAGTTCAATACAAATTGGAAATAAATGGAAGTCTGATATTATGAGATTAAGCGAGAAAATGTGTTTTGAATCAGTTGAAAGACAAGCTCACTGATTGCAGCCATGGCAATGACGGTCATGCGAGCTAGATCATTGACTTGGTGAAATAATACTCATTTACTGAGTATGCTTAAGACGTGATGCATATTATCCCTTGATTGTCTGTCCCGTTTTGACTGAAATGTCCATCAACATCTTAAAAACGAGACCATAACCTTCCCAGCTGACGAAACAGTCATAGCCTTTTTGACAGGGTGGCCAGGGTGGCCAGGGTGAGCCAGGGTGCTTTCATTGCTCATAATGTTGTTTGGATTCTGAGGTGAAATAATGGAACCAAGTTACATCTAAAGCCAGGATCAATCTCAAAAAGGTTAATCATAACACCCGACATATGCAATCTTATATTCTTCTGATTAAATGTCAGGGTCCAAGGTTATAAAACTCTGAGTCAGAGTCTGAGATCATTCTCAAGTATCTGATTGGTCAGATTCTGAGCCAGCCAAGTGTTTTATAACCTCAGGACCTGGTGTCTGGGTACCCAACGGACGGAGAGTTTTCTCATTTCTAGATCTAAAGTGGAAATCCCCATAGGACTAGTCTAACTATGTAAATATCTTTAACTCATGTCATCCATAATTAAGGACTTTCAGAGGTCCAGATTAGATGTGTAAATTTAAACATGTTCAACCATAGCTCCTTTATTTCTCCACGAAGAGACGATTCTAATATTTGGTATGGGTACGCACATTTATCTGTATCCCTGGACTTTACTATGTCGGGAGTTGCCACATTGACTGGCCTTCCAGAACAGGGGTCAGCCAGTCACGCTTACATCATGTCACCCACCTTCACAAAGTAGGATAGAAGTGGGCATTTTCCCAAGTGTTGCTACGATACGTGTTTACAGTTAGACCCTTTTATGCAAATATGGATTCATCGCTCGTTCAGCAATTTTGTCCCTTTTGCAAAAGTCACTTCTCCTCTTTACTACAAAGTAGTACCCTTTCGACAGAAACTGATCAAATGACACGGGTTGTACGCTCGTATGGTTACATAACCTTATATAGTCAATGACCTGGATATGAAGTTCTTCATTACAATGCTCAAAACATAACAATCAGCCCTCGTACATACCGATACTTACATTTATTACACCCGGTGTATCTGCCCTGTGAATAGGTTGGACATTTGCAGTCGTTTGGGTTTTGACAAGTGCCCCCGTTGGCGCATGTAGGTTGACAGATAGCTACAAATAGTGTTATATAACAACATATTATACATGTACATAACATTCACCATTAACACTTCGTTCCATTCATTTAATACCGATGCAAGACATAATGGTATAATGCATTTTTTTAAGATTTCTTTTGTAATTAAAAATGAAAAAAGGATTGTTGCCATGCCAGAAACTGTAGAACCAAGTCTAGATATTTCCAAAAGCAAACAGAGAAGGCACTATTCAGACAGCTACTACATGAACTGTCTGGTTTCGATCTTATCTGTTTGCAAAGGCGCTCAAAGATGTCTCTATGGGGTAAAGGGGAAAACTAGACTACAGACACATTTAGATTTTATTTCAGCATAATATGTTAATCGACATGGTCATAACAGCAGCATTTGGGTTGTCTAGTCTGGGGTTTTTACGGACTGGAATAAAAACTATAATTCATTCAACACTCATGAACCATAACCCCATTGTGCATATTGGAACTTTGAATCCGATTGCGTTTGCGTTAAATAAACTCACGTATGCTGCAGTCATAGTTCCCATTATGTCGCCATCCTGTCATGCATCTCTGCTCCTGGTGATATGTGGTTATCCATCTGCTACAATGACGCACGCACCTAGGTACACAATATACACTAAACATTATAATCATTACTTTTATTACTACTACTACTATATTATTGTTGTTGTTATTATTATTATTATTATTATCATTATTATCATTATTATTATTATTATTATTATTATTATTATTATTATCATCATCATTATTGTTATTATAATTATTATTATTATTATTATTATTATTATTATTATCATTATTATTATTATTATTATATCATTATTGTTATTATTGTTGATGTTGTTATTATCATCATCACACTCATCATTCTTTTTATTATTATTATTATTATTATTATTATTATTATTATTATTATTATTCATCCGAACAGTTTCAGCATATTACTATGGGCATATGTTAAATAGCCTGACAGTTTCATCACATATGATATATGCCTATATCTAGTGTTCTAACAGTCTCAACATAGATGTTCTATGCCTATGTCTAGTATCCTGGTAGTCTCAGCATAGGTGCTATAGGCCTATATCTTGTATTCTGAAAGTCTCAACATGCAAAATACAAGAAGCTTTATTTCCGGTCGGGTTTACAACAAATAACATTAGCTATCGAGATCGAGATCGAGATCGAGCTCGATCGAGATCGAGATCGAGATCGAGATCTATATATAATCACAAATGCGACATTGGTAGCGAAAGAGTTCAAAAGTTAAACTACTGCATACCATATAAAATGACGACAGCAATATCTGTCCCAGTATCCTCCCGTTACTGTGATGCGCTGCGTATGCCTGAAACACGTAGAACAAAACTATTACATGAGAACAGGTACGCATCAGGCGTCATAAGAGTCGCCAAATCATTTCACAATGTTCATATATAGGAGCCGTCTGATCAGGATCTGATCTGTTTGCTTATGGAATTTGATATTCCACCTTCCAAATTTCATAATAACTATTTTGTCCATGAATATTCGGTAGGTTCCTCTCTGATACGATTAATTATTTACCCGAAATTAATGAAACATAAACATGTTTTGTGCTTCTGTTTTTTGGTAAATACTTTAAGGCACGTGGCTGCTTAATTCAGAGAACTTTCACCTTGCATGACTTTCACCCTGCCACCTGTCTCCAATTTAGAGAGGTTTTACTGTAAGTGTGGCGTAACTCGGGTGTTTTGGGGTACGAACGGGGTTGATGCTTTTTATTGCTGCTTTTTTATTATCCGAAATTTGTTTCTATCCGAAATTTGTGAAACATTAGACAAGTTTTGTGCTTCTATTCTATGGTAAATGAAGATACGAGTGAGGATACTGATCATTTCAAAGTATGATTTACATATATCAATAACATATTTGTACTCTTTAACTCATCACTATGCATATATTGATGAGCGCAGGGTGGTTTGGCCAGGTCAGAACTGTACATATAATCATATTTAAATTATGTCATAATCAAATAGAGCAGACCCTGATCAGTCGGCTCATACAGGTGCCGTCTGATCTTGATCTTCTCTGTTTGCAGATGCGTTAAAAGCTGCCTTTATCAGGTAAAGGATTTTTTCTGGAATCTCAAATTATCCATCTATGCAGTGCTTTAGCTAATACATCCATACAGTAAAACTCCTCTAAACCGGGTTTTTACCATTGTTATCAATACCGGTCATTACGACGAGTGGAGGACAATGCAAGATTCGTAAACGTCGTACAGATATCTGCCTGCTTATGAGATTGTAATAGACCTGACTCTACAGGTCATATCAATAGCAAAATCACGTGTATGTATGCATTTATAAAACAAAACTGCTAATAAATATTCATGATGTCATTAATTGATACATTACTTTTCAACAGGGAATTGGCCATTAAATTGGCATTTGTTCTGTTTAACAGAACAAATGCCAATATAATGGCCAATTTATATTTCTGGCTTGGCGAGCATCACAACGTGTCATTTGCTTTGACCTATTAACCTATTTACGCTGGATTTTTTTCAAGTGGACTATTCCAACATTTAAACAAGTCAAGCTTACCATGAATATTCAGGATGTATTTACAGAAACGTGTAATCTGACAAGCGGTACAGACCATGGTGAGAGGGCTCCTCCAGGAGTTATCTCTTTATAATAATGTATGAAACAAAAACAGAAAAAAATAGATGGCGGAAGTAGCCATTCAAAGAAAGTAGTATATATGTTACAAAAAGGTAACCATTTTGGTAGCGGTCATCTGTTAATCAGCTTATATAATCGTTCTCTAGAAGGTGTTTTCTGTTTTCAAATGTTTTTGTCTGTTTTTTCAAATGCCTGTTGATCTAAGAGAGTGAAGGGTTATTTTTATAGAGACCTTACCGTTTTTATACACCCACCTAATAAAAGTGGTCGTATATTGGCGTGGCCTTGTTTGCCCATCCGTTCGTTCGTTCGCTAGTTTTTTCGATCGTTCGTCCGTCAACATTTTGTTTGCCCGCCGTTTATTTTCTTTAGAAAACTATTTGACGGATTAACTATTTGACGTCACACAAATCTTTAATGCATCGAGATCTGAGAGTCGATTCTGATATTCTTTTGATTTTTCGTTACTGAGTACTGAGCACTTAAAAATTAATGCAAATATGTGTATGGCCGTAACATTTTCATTGTACATGATATTTACTTCAAATTTTTATATGCTATGATCCTAATATGGATATTCACATATATTGCGGTTTTTTAATATGTTATGGCCCTTTAACTTTATGTATTGATTGCTTTGTTCATCAGACAACCTTTGGGTTGTCTGTTGTTTTCTGGAGAAACTATTTAAAGGATATTGATAAAAATTTCACACTAATGATTTCTGCAACACAATCTGAAGCGGGGTTTATTTTGAGGTTCATTCAGTGTGTCGTTACAGAGTTATAACCCTTGCATTTACACAATTCTGCAAATACGAGGATGGCCGTAACTGTTTTATTTAACAAGATAGTTTCTTCATTTTTTATATAATATCACCTTAATATGGAGATCAAGATGTGAAGCACACATTAGAAGTTGTCAAACACTTATAAGGCATATTGAATCAGGGAAACTGGAGGCTATTTAAAATAAGGCAATTATGATGCAGTTTTGCAAGTGGGCTTATCATGAACCGTAAGCGGTGCTCTTGTTTTGTATTTGTTTTGATTTTTGTTTGTTTCGTTGTTGTTGTTGTTGTTTATTTTATATATGACGTGTTTAGGCAGTACTGATTTTGATTTACCAACTTAGTCATAAGAAAGCTGTGTTTCAGGATTTCAGGAGTTCAGAATTTCTGCGAAACAATTTGGAATAGTTTCATTTACTTGTCTAATAGCTGTATGCTTTATTATATGCACGCTTTATATTTCTCACTGTTGATATAAATTTCAAGCTTATATATATTGAAGGTGTTAACATGTAAACACAATGTAAACATTTTAACCCTTTCCCTGTTCTATATGTATTTCAAATATTAATACCCAATTATTCATTAGCAAAATTGAAATATGTAAGATGGAACATTGAGCTATTTTAGAAGTAAAGAAACAGACCTATCAAATTCCATTGGCAAACAGTGCAGACTCTGATCAAACGGCTCCTATAGCAGCCGTCTGATCTAGTCTACTCTATTTGAAAATGCATGAAAACACGTTTGTATGAAGGAAAGGGTTAAGTTCAATAGAAAATGAACTTTTCAATACAAAGATGGACTAAATAGAACTGTAGCCAAAGACATCCAGGTACGTGCGCATGCACACACAAACCCACACAGACATACACATATACAGATCAACACATCCACACCCTGCTAATTCGTATATTATGAACCTCGACAAGCGCCAATAAATTCAGTATAAGTGCCCAGTTTTAAGGTCTAATTATGGATCTGTATATTGGCGCTTTCTGTATTACGTTCGCCTTATATTAAGCAACACCTTGCTTTTTAAGACTCTTATGTTCAAGAAATCAATGACCGCTTAGGACAGGTCCTACTGTAACTACAAGTTTTCAACAAATTTGAAGCAAAACTGTAACAGAAGTAGCGCGGACAAAAGTGCGTCCACGGACAAACGAACGCATCCATATATATGTGGGTTGTTAAGTACAGTAGAACCCGCTATAAGTACAGTAGAACCCGTCTTAAATGACTATCGAAAAGAGGTATAATTATTGGTCTGTAAGGCAAGTAGTAGTTTATTACAAGTCAAAAGTAGTGCAGAAACCTGTATGAGCTTTCTGTATAACTTTTCCTCGCATTAAGTAACGACCTACCTGCTTTATTAGACACATATGTTCAATAAATGAACGACCGCTTAAGAAATATTCTTCTGTAACCTGTGTGCGAGTTGCTTGGGGTCTGTCAGGTCCCCGTTATCCTTAAGGAATGTACTTAATTATCTTTAACTCATTCTCTCCTACTGACGCCTTATTGTGCCTATGATATTCATTTTTGAAACCATTGTGATAAATAAAGCATTTGCTCCATGGGAGCAAATGCTCTATTTATCAGAATGGTTTCAGCACTACACAATTCTAAAACGCTCCTTTTCTATAGTTAATGCTCCTTTTCGGAAGATTTATTCATATAGGTTTGGTCTAAAATAGTCTAGGAGAGAATGAGTTAAAGTACCCAAACGTAATTTATTTACTAATAATTGCATGTTTCTGAACAGTGCACAGCACATGAAACACACAGTCCTTCCTACATACTAAGTGGCCCCACAGGTACTCAGAAGTATGTGCACCCAATCTAATGTTTTAACCCTTTACTCGATGACTATTAATGTAATGAAATACTGGCATCCTGAACACTAATTATATACAGTTTTTCGACGGCCATGTGAAAACAGAAATTTTAAACAATGACAGAAACTGTAAATCATATCTATATTATATGACTGGCAATATCCCTGTGTAAAAAAGACAGATACAAGAAAACTATTTTTCTAAGTAAGTCTCATTCTCTTCTGATAGCTCAACTCAGAACAAAATTAATACAGAACCGTCTTTGCGTTCATTGCTTTATTTGACAGAGACACATATTGACTATTTTGTAAACAGAGTAGACACAGATTAAAAAAGCCATGTGACCACTGTCTGCTCTGTTTGCTTATACAACGATACTGATATGATTCTACATTTTCTGCTAAACGACATTGTATTCATACAAGTATATCATTATAAAATGTCAGCTATTAAAATATGTCATGACGTCATTATTCATTTCACGAATATTCACCAGGTTAAAGTCACCCATGCCACACTACTACTGCAACTCTAACTAGTATTGGATTTACAAGCAGTACATACCCTCTCCATGCACCGCATGTTCCCATAAGACAACAGAACGCGAGAGAAAGCCCAACCAACATAGATATACGCATGCCTGCAATAGCTTCAACGGTATTGTCACTAACAACTCACAGAAATAAACATATATTTAGCTCTTCTATTCTAAAGTTTCACGCTGTCTATCCTAGAGTCTCACGATTTCTATCTTAAAGTCTCACGATTTCTATCCCAAAGTCTCAGAATTTAAGTTATTGCCGGAAAGCTTCAGTCCTCATATCCGTTTTAGCAAGGGGCAGCATAAGGGGCAGATGCTGCCCCTTGATATTGTTACGGCATCGTGGAAAATGCTGTGCGATGAAGGGGAAAACCGATTAACATCGACGAAATAGAGCGTCTGTGTTCGCACAGAATATGAACTCTACTGACCTTGTTTACAGTGGATGTTTCTTCGAAAGCATAGTGTGTGGCAGTATATGATTATTGTATGAAAAGTTTTTCTGAGATTTGCAGGGAGGACAATTTTGCGGAAGAATCTGCTTTTTTGTTCACGGGTTGAGCTAATGAGCACTGCGTGGTCATGAGCATGATAGTTCTGAATGAAAGCCCTTCACTCTCAGTAGATTCATTCACAAAAATCGAGTCTAAATATAGCCCATATGCTCTATTCCTGGCGATTCGCGTATTATATTATGTGTATGACAGTTGTGCAGTCTAAGTCTTTTTTAGTTGTATAGTAATATTTTAAAACATTTATTCATCTTGAAATAATAAAATTTTAGAAACCAATCACCAAACGGGTAAATTCACTTGCTAAATCTATCGAGTCGGATGCGACGATTTTGACCTAATTCCTATTGGGTCAGTATTAAAATAGCATCCCGGGCAAGAAAATTCATGTTGCGGGATATTTTGCGGGACTAAATTCGTTCCGATAAAAATTCATGATAATGATTATTTTGAAATTTATGATTATTCTGCGCAATAGAAGAAAATTGCTGACGTAATGGTGTTTTTCATATTAACGCACCATTTTCATAGAGACTATTGACAAAAACTAGTTCACGGGTTGAGAAAACTACGTGATAACTCGATGCACTAATCGATAGGGTACTACAAATCCATAGGAATTGGCTATACGATTATTTGTGATGCAAACTCCATTAAATTCCCTGGAAGACGTTAGATTAAAAAGCACCCTTTGGTGTTTTAAGTGTCTATCCATTTGAAAAAAACTGATCTTAAAAAGTTTCAAACATAAGTTTGTTTTCGACGCGTTAAATTGACGAAAACGAAAGTAGGTTTAAATTTTAAATAGGTAAATTTTAAATAGGTATCATGTATTGTGCATATCAAATAGTACATGCACTATAAATATATAAAACGAAGACGACCAAGCACCACTGCCTAGTATTTCAATTTTCTGTAAATATATGGATGGAATAACGGTAATATCACCAATAGAATTATACAATTTTTATAGAATGTTTGTTGTTGGTGGGTTTTTTTTGTCTGTTTTTTTGTTGTTGTTGTTTTTTTTTTGGGGGGGGGGGGGGGGTTAATAGGTGAATTTTGAATCCACGCCAGACAATACTAAGGGTAAACTTGATCACTAATTCCCAACGCCTTAACTAGTCCAGTCGAACACTGCTATCAATATAAATAGCGCTGATTTTATTAGTGAAAATCCCTGCCATGTAAGCCATGCGTGTGCGCTTAGCATAATTAGCAAACAATTAATTACTCAAAGTGCAACAACAAGCTTACAAGCTAATACACACTCTTCTTCTTCTTCCATACGAGTGCAGAACCACTAAAGTATTATCGCACTTTGCGCAGCATTAAAAATGTATGTACAGGTTCCAGATAAAAACATTTAAAAACATCGTCTTTACTCAGTAGAAGGAAGAGCTAGACAGCAGCTGAGTCTTAAAGTCGTGCAGGCTGCCTGCATCAACCTTAGGTCCGGGCAGTTGGTTCCAAAACCTAAAGCTGTGAACAAACAGTTTTCCTTGAGTAAAAAAGATTTTATATTGAGCAATTGTTGCATTTGCACAGAAAAAAAGAAACCATTTATTAGTTTACTAGCTAATGTCATACAAAATGATAAATTTTCAAATAGCTAGTTTAGTAAAAACGGAGGCCTAATTTGGACAGAAACTAAACTAAATTCGGTGGTTATGTAATTGTGTCATATACTACTAATATGTGCATATCGGATAATAATTCAAGTGTTTGAATTAGAATATGTGTGATACGCATGCAGGTATGTTTTATTCTGAAAGTACGAAAATGAGTCATGCAGGAAATACCACATACAGAACAAACACTCGCCCGAACAGCAACACAAGGAAACAGCAAATGTACATGGGTAGAAAAAACAACAAGGGACGCACAAAGACAAAACAAACATACAATAGGAGGAAGATGGAAGTACCGCCTTGGAACGGTCAGTGACAAAAGTCACCGGGGGTTTAAACCGGTTTATGGGCGCCCAACCTCACCCTTATTCCATCCCCATCCTAAAAGACAAACAGTGTAAATAAACGTATCCCCTCTCCGACTAATCTACAACAACCGCGACAGCAAATACAGTGGTAAAGTGCATGTATAACAAAAAAAACATTTAATTGAACATACTGTATCCACCTATCGCTAGTGTACTCAATGATTGAGCTGCAAACAGAGTAACTGTAGAAAAGTAATAAAGGGTACGACAAAAATGAAATAGTACAGATATCCGACGTTCTCCTTCCATTTCTGGATTTAAGAGGTCGCCTTCATAGAGTACTAAACCTTTCTTGTCGGCGTACATGCAAAGAGGCCAGCGTGATTGCCAACTGTAAAAGGGTTCACAACCAAACATGCAGTATGTTGTAATAATACAGGATCATATCCCTTTTTAATGAATTGTTTTATATATTTGATGAACAAAGTGAGAAAATGGGTATGTCCAATAATCCTACGAAGTTTGTAAATCACATCACCATAAAATTCAGGATGTGAAATACCGTGTCGCAAAAGTACCTTGAGATTACATTTGTACTTGCCAATAAGCGAGAGATTTCGATAGTAAAATTTAGAGAAAGTTTTTCTTAGTTTATGGTATCTATATCCTTGTTTAAGCAGTTTTTCAGTTAAAATGAGATTTCGACTGTTAAAATCGTCAATAGATGAACAAGCTCTAGCAAAACGAATAAGTTGAGATATATAAACCCCGTAAGATGGAGCACGGAGAACATCCCCGTCAAGATGAGGAAAATTTACAATATTATAATCAAAATCATCTCTTTTGTCATATATTTTAGAAGAAATCATTCCATTATTAATTTTAAGGTCTAGGTCAAGAAACGCTGCATAATTGTCGGACGGGTTAGCTTTATTCAATTTGAGTTCTTTAGGATAAATTGTAGGAATCAGAGCATTAAAGAAAGGGTTATCTAAGTTAAAAATATCATCCAAATATCGACAAGTATCATTGAAGGCTTTTATAACATCTTCTTGAAGTTATTTTACAAAGATATTTAACTCCGAATATATTATGAAGTCATCGACGGGGGTTTCCCTTAGTCATATGCCAGAATCAGATCATGTACTTGACATTTGCACGCGTACATGATTGATAGTAATTTTATACCTATAGAGTTGGGCAATACATGTATAGAAATGAATAATCTTGCACTTATTCAATCAAATTAAGATAATAAGCGCATTAAATTATTGCTTGTTCATTTAGTTTTGGTAATAAATGTATTAGTTTGTTCTCGACGCTTAGTGACAGGCAACTAATTTTCTCGACGCTGTCGAAATTTTGGAAAAGCAGGTCAATAAATGCATGGAAATGATTAATTTTACATTTATTCAATCAAAATAAGATACATAAACACATTGAATTTTTTCATTTATTTTTACAATAAAATACATTTTTCTTCTTCTTCTTCTGGGCGCCTTTCGTCGCTTCTCGTCACCTCTCGATGCTATTTAGGGATACCGAAATTTAGAGACTGTGATGTCACGGGAAATTTTGCAACGTATCACGTTATCTCGGAAGGTAAGAATCGTTTAAATTGTAATTACCGTTTCACTCTGCTTTTAATTATTTTACTTGGACAGTAGAACTGTAAATCGCGCGTAATTCGACAAAATGGTACGGCTTTTTTTGTTTCGAGACACCAGAGGGGTACACACTACACAGTAATGACTAATGTTACGCAGTCGATATGTTTCAAGTCCACAAGGCTAATGTTGAAATAATGACTTTTAACAAGCTAAGATAAGAATAGTATGCTTATAAATAGATTACAGATACATAAACAATAATATAAGATTAAGAATAAATACTTAATTTATTTTTTATACTTTTATCCCTTTCCCTCATATATAAACGTGTTTTCTCGCATCTGCAATCAGAGTAGACCCAGATCAGCCAGCTCCTAGAAGCCGTTTGATCAGGGTCTGCTTGTTTGCTTATGGTGTAATATAGAGCTGATTCTAAAATTTCTGCCCGAGCTTAAATTCCATGTGTTCATATGCCATTATAAATAATTAATATTTATTATGTCATTATTTCTTACATGAATATATACAACAGGAAAGGATTAAAACTGGGTCTACATCAGACTGTACAAAAGCTTCATCAGAACTAATAGGTCTAATAATTACACGTTTAATGCCGAGAGGCATTATGTCACTTAGGGATCACTTTTCTGTCGTCTGTCTGTCCGTCCGTCTGTCTGTCTGTATGTCCGTAACACTTCCTTTTTTTGGCTGTCATTTCTAAACTAATCATTATAGAGCTTTCAAATTTCACACATGGAACAAGCATGTTAAGAGGAAGTGTCATGTCCAAGGGCCACAACTCTAGCATCAATATTTGATTAGTTATTCCCCTTTTTCGTATTAACAATAAGTCAGCTGCGCCGTACAAAATAACAACGAATATATACTTGAAAAAACATGGCAAAATATAGAACATCTGTTTCAAAAATCTTAAAATACAGTGCGTCCTATACAAAGATCTTAAAAGATCAGTATACTGGTACATGTAGGGTGTATACAATAAAAACATTATAAACAAATAACCGGCCTGGCAGCTAAGAGGTTTTTTGTTGGTTTTTTTTGTTTGTTTGATGTTTTTTTTATTATAATTATTTATAGTTTCTTCGTTCAGTATTATAGTTCAGCTCAACAGGTTCTTGCAGCGACTGCCATGGGATGATTGTTCTTAGCCAAACATATCAAAAGTATCGTAAAATACTTGAACCGAAACTAGGACGATTTGTGCCTTAGGTCTAACACCAGCTTAACATTTACATGTATAACAGCTCACTACAAAAACTTTGTTATCGTTATATCAGTTATATGTACGATATCCATTCTTTGTATTGCTTGTAAATTTATGTTTTGTATGCGGGCTTGTAAGATGTGGAGAGGGATGGTTCTCCGACCCTCACGCGTCAAATTGGACGGGGGAAATAAATGGGGGCCCTCGCTGCAGGGCCTGAAAAAAGTCAGCTGCGAGCAGGTGGCACATGTGTCCCTCCGAACACTCTTGTTTTGTGTGTGTACAAAATATGCAACAGTGTTGTGTCTCCGTCAAATAATATGAAATTGCAGTTGTCTGTAAACATATTGTAGTTATCTATTTTATACACGTAATACATGTAATTGCAGTAATGCATCAACAAACCTAAACTATGTAATTTGGTGATAAAACAATACAGATATGGTGCAGATAGGGCTGTTACTGTAGACATAGTGTGTAGTCAGCAGATAATAACTTCCTTTTCATCAATAATGTTTTTGTAATGTGTACTGGTATTTGAAAAGGCAAATGAGAAAAATGTTCAAAGAATGATAAAAAAGTCATTTCATACAGTTACTTTCCAATCAACCAGGTTTGAGCAATTAACAGTTTTGATCCAAATATGTTGTTTAGTTACTTTATGCTGTATCTGTATCTGTATCCAAACTGTTGTCCTGGAAAGTGTGCCAATAGTGTTAATCCTGTCCTTCCTATAAGTGCTTTTTTCACACAATTGCCAACAGAGTAGACCAGTCAGATATGGCTCCTATACAGTTTTTTACTATAACAGAGCCATAAGGCATTCCGGCTATGCAATGTGGGAGCAGACAACAAGGAATAATTTCAAGCTACTGTGTTTAGGGGATAAGGGACACCTTCCTGGACAGCATTGGCCAGTATACAGGATCTGTCCCCAACAGATACATTAATCATTCTTTTGCTAATTGACTCAACATAAATCTGTAACATCATGGATTCCGAAGGAAGACACTGAATATCCCAGACTCTCATCTCAATCAAAACTGTGTGTCACTTATATGGAAATGAAATTACAATATACATCATGGATAGTGTTTACTTTAGCCATTTACTGGATATACAAAAAGTATATGCCTTTTACAGTATTCATATAAAAATCAATGACATTATGAATATTTAATCATGTAATTAGATCTATATCATATCAATAGCAAACAGAACAGATCATGATCAGTCAGACGTCTTTTATAGGAGCCATCTGATCTCGGTCAACTCCATTTGCATAATGTGTGAAAATGCATTGATATGAGGGAAAGGGGTAAACAGAGTAGGTTCAGATCAGACCGATCCTGTAGAAGCTTTTTGTTCAGGGTCTTTTTATTTGCTTATGGAATAATATATTGCCAATTCCTTCTTATAAACACATTTTCACTCACTTACAGAGTAGACTTAGATCAGATGACTCCCCAAGGAGCCATCTGATCTGAGTGTGCTCTGTTTGCTAATGGAATTTAATAGATCTGTTTCTTTAGTTTCTATGCTTAAATGACAACATGAATATTTATTAGCACAATTTTAACCATGTAAACTTTTCAAGGGAATTGTTTGCTTTGACAAAAACCGTAGAATCAGATGTATATCATGTCAAAAGCAAACAGAGCAGACACTGATCAGACGTCTCCTAGACGTCCCCCAGAGTAACCGTCTGATCTGGGTCTATTCTGCGTAATTCATGAAAAGACGTTTCTATGAGGAAAGGGTTAAATATAGTAGACCCAGATCATACAGTTCCTGTAGAAAATTTCTGGTCAGGACCTATATTATTTGCTTATGGAATAAGCTTTAATTCATTCTGTAGTATCTGCAAAAAAAGTTCCTGTGCTCACAGACCATTATATAAATATATCCTTTAATCTATAAAGAAGCCTGTCTACGCCTTTGTAGACTGAGATCAGATGGCTCCTGTAGCAATCAGGGTATGCTCTGCTTGCATATGAAATAACAAAAGTTTAAAACTACTGTTTCTACCAAGGCCAACATTCATGTGTAAATATGCCAACGTAAAAATCAGTTATTCATGGTGTCGCTACTTTGTACATAATTGGTCATGCAGTGAAGGTTTTATCAAATTGTTATTCGTAATGTCATAATGTCATAAATCAATATTCATGAATCAACACATTTTCTCATAGGGACAACTTTTGACGCATTTGCAACTAAGTAGAAGCCATCTGCTCAGGGTTCGCTGTTACTATTCCATGTTAACCCATTCCCCCATAGGCTATTTTGAACCCAACCTGTTGGATACCATAAATCTACTGACAAGGAGCAAGAACAATTTTAGAATTGTGTAGTTTTGAAACCATTGTGATAAATAGAGCAAATGCATTAAGAGGTGGCACTATGAGGGAATGAGTTACATGTACTGTGTATGGGTAAACTTTAGTCCTGGAATATAAATACAGTAAAATTTCTTTAACTAATATTCATGTGGGAATGGTTCGTGTTTCCATACATGTAGTATACTGAATAACGCACGAGTCAACAAGAACTTAGCCTTTCTGAATGGGTCTGCCATGTACTCTTTCAGCACTATGTGCCTGTTTTTATGTACTCATTACTTTTTCAAACAGTGTAAAACCAAATCAGAAGGCTCCTATAGGAACCCCCTAATCAGAGTCTGCAGTGTTTGCTAATTTAAAACAGTATCTGCAAAAACGAATTTCATGTACAGTTGTACACTGGTTCATGTTTGGTGACAAAAAAGACCTACAAGACAACATAAAAAACCACAATAGCTACTTAGAGTTGAAAGGGTCAAAACGCAAACAGTGCTTGTCACTATACACATATTCAAATGCTGCTAAGGGCTTTATGCATGAATACTTTTATCATGGTGTTTCCCAATTCATTGCTGAACTTTTCCAATAAATGTTTTACACAAAATGCAACTCGTAGCTATTTTATTCCTCTACTCAGAGTTCAGGATAAGCATGCCTTACCAAGTTATTCTTCAAATAACTCTAACTTATTCAACAATCTCTATGGTGTAACCAATTGAACAAACCTTTATATACACATTATCGTATCGTAACGGATTTGGTGCAAAACTATTGTTACATCTTCACTTTAGTGGCGAAGTTATATCACTTTTGCACCAAACCCTCAACAAAATGCTTCGGAAGAAAACAGCACTTTGTAACACCAATACATAACCGTCTTTGCTAAAAGCCCCTATCTAGCAGCACTTTCAGCACTTCATTTTTTATATAACATCACCTTAATATGGAGATCAAGATGTGAAGCACACATTAGAAGTTGTCAAACACTTATAAGGCATATTGAATCAGGGAAACTGGAGGCTATTTAAAATAAGGCAATTCTGATGCACTTTTGCAAGTGGACTTATCATGAACCGTAAGCGGTACTCTTGTTTTGTATTTGTTTTGATTTTTGTTTGTTTCGTTGTTGTTGTTGTTGTTGTTGTTATTGTTGTTTATTTCATATAAGACGTGTTTAGGCAGTGCTGATTTTGATTTACCAATTTAGTCATAAGAAAGCTGTGTTTCAGGATTTCAGGATTTCAGAATTTCTGCGAAACATTTTGGAAGAGTTTCATTTACTTGTCTAATAGCTGTATGCTTTATTATATGCACGCTTTATATTTCTCACTATTGATATAAATTTCAAGCTTATATATATTGAAGGTGTTAACATGTAAACACAATGTAAACATTTCAACCCTTTCCCTGTTCTATATGTATTTCAAATATTAATACCCAATTATTCATTAGCAAAATTGAAATATGTAAGATGGAACATAGAGCTATTTTAGAAGTAAAGAAACAGACCTATCAAATTCCATTGGCAAACAGTGCAGACTCTGATCAAACGGCTCCTATAGCAGCCGTCTGATCTAGGTCTACTCTATTTGAAAATGCATGAAAATACGTTTGTATGAAGGAAAGGGTTAAGTTCAATAGAAAATGAACTTTTCAATACAAAGATGGACTAAATAAAAATGTAGCCAAAGACATCCAGGTACGTGCGCATGCACACACAAACCCACACAGACATACACATATACAGATCAACACACCCACACCCTGCTAATTCGTATATTATGAACCTCGACAAGGGCCAATAAATTCGGTATAAGTGCCCAGTTTTAAGGTCTAATTATGGATCTGTATATAGGCGCTTTCTGTTTTACGTTCGCCCTATATTAAGCAATACCTTGCTTTTTAAGACTCTTATGTTCAAGAAATCAATGACCACTCAGGACAGGTCCTACTGTAACTACAAGTTCTGAACAAATTTGAAGCAAAACTGTAAAAGAAGTAGCGCGGACAAAATTGAGTCCACGGACAAATGAACGCATCCATATACATGTGGGTTGTTAAGCTTCACCCCGCTATAAGTACAGTAGAACCCGTCTTAAATGATTATCGAAAAGAGGTATAATTATTGGTCTGTAAGGCAAGTAGTAGCTTAATACAAGTCAAAAGAAGTGCAGAAACCTCCTATATGAGCTTTCTGTATAACTTTTCCTCGCATTTAGTAACGACCTACCTGCTTTATAAGACACCTATGTTCAATAAATGAACGACCGCTTAAGAAATATTCTACTGTAATCTGTGTGCGAGTTGCTTGGGGTCTGTCAGGTCCCCGTTATCCTTAAGGAATGTACTTAATTATCTTGAACTCATTATCTCCTACTGACGCCTTATTGCGCCTATGATATTCATTTTTGAAACCATTATGATAAATAGAGCATTTGCTCCATGGGAGCAAATTTTCAATTTACCACAATGGTTTCAACACTACACAATTCTAAAACGCTCCTTTTCTATAGTTAATGCTCCTTTTCGGAAGATTTATCCATATAGGTTGGGTCTAAAAATAGTCTAGGAGAGAATGAGTTAAAGTACCCAAACGTAATTTATTTACTAATAATTGCATGTTTCTGAACAGTGCACAGCACATGAAACACACAGTCCTCCCTACATACTAAGTGGCCCCACAGGTACTCAGAAGTATGTGCACCCAATCTATTGCTTTAACCCTTTACTCGATGACTATTAATGTAATGAAATACTGGCATCCTGAACACTAATTATATACAGTTTTTCGACGGCCATGTGAAAACAGAAATTTTAAACAATGACAGAAACTGTAAAATCATATCTATATTATATGACTGGCAATATCCCTGTGTAAAAAAGACAGATACAAGAAAACTATCTTTCTAAGTAAGTCTCATTCTCTTCTGGTAGCTCAACTCAGAACAAAATTAATACAGAACCGTCTTTGCGTTCATTGCTTTATTTGACAGAGACACATATTGACTATTTTGTAAACAGAGTAGACACAGATTAAAAAAGCCATGTGACCACTGTCTGCTCTGTTTGCTTATACAACGATACTGATATGATTCTACATTTTCTGTTAAACGACATTGTGTTCATACAGGTATAGCATTATAAAATGTCAGCTATTAAGTATGTCATGACGTCATTATTTATTTCACGAATATTCACCAAGTTAAAGTTACCCATGCCACACTACTACTGCAACTCTAACTAGTATTTGATTTACAAGCAGTACATACCCTCTCCATGCACCGCATGTTCCCATAAGACAACAGAACGCGAGAGAAAGCCCAACCAACATAGATATACGCATGCCTGCAATAGCTTCAACGGTATTGTCACTATTAACTCACAGAATGGTTTTATAGAATTTAAGTTATCGCCGGAAGGCTTCAGTTCTAATATCCTCTTATTGCAAAAAGATGTTCATGACACGAAGGCACTTGATGTCTATGAGCCACTGTTTAGAGCGTAGTATAACAAAATGATTACTGAAGTATTAAACACTTATATTTGGCCAATTGCAGTGATAGTTACAGACCCGGAACTTAGATTCCCCTCATTGTAACCCAAAGTGTACCCCGTCCTGATAACGAATATCGACTGATAACGTATCATTGCTTTCAAATGTTTATCTGATAGAGACACCTACTACCTTTTAGATAAACAGAGTAGACACAGATCAGACGACTCCCTGTACTGTACGAGCCGTGTGATCATTGTCTGCTCTGCATTGCATGATATGATTCTACAATGGCCAAACGACATTGTGTTCATACAAGTATATCATTATAAAATGTCAGCTATTAACTATGTCATGATGTCATTACTGTATTTATTTCATGAATATTCATCAGGTTAAAGGCAGCCATGCCACACTACTACTGCAACTCTAACTAGTATAGGATTTACAAGCAGCACATACCCTCTCCATGCACCGCATGTTCCCATAAGACAACAGAACGCGAGAGAAAGCCCTACCAACATAGATATACGCATGTCTGCAATGGTTTCAACAGTCTTGTCACTAACAACTCACAGAAATATACATATATTTCGCTCTTCTATTCTAAAGTTTCACGCTCTCTATCTTAGAGTCTCACGATTTCTGTCCTAAAGTCTCACGATTTCTATCCCAAAGTCTCAGAATTTAAGTTATTGTCGGAAAGCTTCAGTACTCATATCCTTTTATTGCAAAAGGGTGCTCATAACACGAGTTTGCTTGATGTGTATGGGCGTAGTATTCTTGCAGTGATACTTACAGACCCGGAACTTTAATTCCCCTCAGTTTAACCCAAAAGTCTGCCCATACCCTCGTACAACTGATAACGTATATCGTAAAACAAATTTGCAAACAAATTTGAACGTTGTTCAAATAATGAAGGACGTGTTTATGTGTTTGTATGTTGATTAAATACCTTTACAGTAAAGTCTCTCTGATATGACCACACAAAAGAAGTTTTATTCTTGAGTTTTCAAACAGGTGGCACCTAAATGCAGGACAAATGTTATGCAGAAAGCTTCTAGAGAAGTTTTCTGCATTACTTTTGCCCTGCATTTAAGCCACCACTTCTTATGTTAATTAATTAATTGATCGGCCTACTGTGTCATTATATTTGACACTTTTAGGCACTGTATCATTATAAGGGCCACGAGCAAACAATGTAGACCTAGATCATATTTCTCAATGGTCCCATCGGAAATTTGATTGTTGCAAACTACCTTTTAAAATTTAACAGATTTGTTCAAAATGAATATTCAGACATATGTACAGTAAAACCTCTATAAACTGAACAAATAGTAAATACAAATAAAATCTTTTCGGTAGGGTGCTGCACAATGCAGGGGATACAAGTCATACAATAAGCTCCTTTGTATTCATTATGCATTACTTTCACTTTGCATTAAGCTGCAACATGTCACTGTCATAGCCATTGCAGTCGAGGAAACAAGAAGAGAATGTAGGTTTGTTATGCAGGTTACTGCTTACTGCAGGACGGAGGTCAATCGAAAAGCAACTCAAAGATTTTCCTGTCACTTGTCTTTAGTGTAAAAGATATCACGCCTAACCTTTTATAAAAGGTCGTTGATAAAGACACTCAAAATATTTAAATTTAGGTGAGTACAAAGGCAGTAATGACAAAACAAATCGTGAAGATCGCACTGCCGTTTTTACTGATTCATCATAACCACGAGTCATATACAGTAGAACCTTTCTTAAGCGGTCTTCAAACAGAAGTCTAATTATAGATTCATAATGAGGGTGGTAGCTTAATGCATGTCAACGTAATGCAGAAAGCTCCCATACGAGAGTTTGCATTACTTTAAAAACCTGCATTAAGCAACCATCTACATTTTAACACACATGTGTTCAATAAAAGAATGGCCGCTTAGGATATGTTCTACTGTAGTTGCTGTTGAAAGCGCAAAGGCTATCTCTAATGCACAAACTGGGTAACAGAGAATCTGCCCGTTGCCCAACAAGGAAAGAATCAGGAAGAACGTGCTTCAAATCATGTCTCGTTCTATGAATTTGAAATTACTCTCATTAACAGTACTTGTAAAATAGTATTGTAACCAGCTACTCAAATTAGGTTAAAGTATTCGGCCCACCCGCATCTCATCCGCATGATTTGTAAAGTTAAATAAGCCTATTTGGCTCTAGTTTGAAAACCTTTATATTAGACAGATATAGTAACAAATAGTGTGGAACTTGATATAGGTTTGTATCTTTGATTAAGTTTGCCTAGGTGAATACTTAGCGTAATTAGGTTACTTCTCATCTGATCTACTACGTGGACATCTACGCACCACTAATGAACATATTGAACTTATAGGGGTAGTTATTCAGACCAATTCCTATTAAGGCGAAGTAGTAAACTGAATTTGAATCGGTTTGAATGATATTATCGCTAAACTTAAACGCAATAGATAAGTGTCCTCCAGAAGATTACCAAATTGAGCGTTTGTAAATAGTTTGAATCTAGACGAGCCCTCTAGTAACCCGGTCTCTCGCATGAGATCAACCATGACCTTCCGAAACCAATAAGCGAATCGAAGTAATGTTTAAAACTGTTTAAAATGCCATAAACTGTGAGGAGGATAAATACCACCACAGACCAGATGAAAAGCCCATTGACTAATTGAAACTAAAAATAGCCTTGTTACAACTAGTGTAACTAAAAGTCACGTTGCAACTCGTGCAGCAAACATGGTCAAGAAAAAACAACTAGTGCAACTAAACATAGTCACATTAAAACAGTACAGCTAAATACATCCACATTACAACTAGTGCAACAAAACATAGTCACATTAAAACAGTACAGCTAAATACACCCACATTACAACTAGTGCAATTAAACAAAGTCATATTTAAACAGTACAGCTAAATACACCCACATTACAACTAGTGCAACTAAACATAGTCACATTAAAACAGTACAGCTAAATACACCCACATTACAACTAGTGCAACTAAACATAGTCACATTAAAACAGTACAGCTAAATACACCCACATTACAACTAGTGCAACTAAACATAGTCACATTAAAATAGTGCAGCTAAATATTGGCACGTTTCAGATAATGCAGCTAAACAAAGTAACGTTACAACTAGCACAGCTATAGTTCGATTTTGACCCGTGAGCTGTGACCTTTGGGACCAGTCCACCCGTAGAGGTAAAACGCGTCACAAACCATGTATTTGTTCCGGAGATACCTGTGGTAATACAGACAAGTAATAAGCATATACAGTAAAACCTCTCTATAACGGCCACTAAATTGTGTTAATTAGTTGGTATTTAGGACAGGTGGCTGCTTAAAGCAAGGTAAGAGTAATACAAAACGCTCCTATAGGAGCGTTCTATTTTACTTTCACATTGCTTTAAGCATCCATCTGCCTTTAACACAAACTATTTGATGTAATTTAGTGGCCGTAATAGAGAGGTTTTACTGTGTATATACTAATACTGCACGATTACTACGAGCTTCTTGTGACAACCATTGTCCACTTATCCATAATTTAGAATGGTTGCAACTACTATTAACAGAAAATTGCAGTCACGGCTCAGCACTCGAAATCGAACTATAAACATGGTCACGTCACAAACAGAACAGCTAAACATAGTCATGTTACACTTAGTGCTACTAAATTTTGTCACGTTACAACTAATTCCCGGCATTGGAGTGGTGGTCCAGTGGTAAGATGTTAGACTTGGGAACGAAGGGTCCCCGGTTCGAATCCTATTAGATTTTTTCTGAGCAAAAAATGCACCCCACGTTTGCTCCTCTCTACCCAGGTGTATAAATGGGTACCTGTGAGGGAAATAAGTCAATGTGCCATGACTGCCTTAGGCGCCGAGTGTTAATGGCCGACTTATAACCCAGTGATCAGGGGGTAAATTGTGAAATCGGGAGAATATGTACATTGTTTGTAATTATAGACTATTAACCTCACCTTTACCTTTACCTTTTGAACTCGGGAGCCCTGATATGGTATTTAAACATAGTTGAAAGAATAAGTCGTTGAAGAGATCGACTGGAGTTATATTTATAATGTGTTCTTTTCTATGACGACTATGCGGTTTTGGTAGTAGCAGCCCATAACATTTTCAGCTCGAGAACCGAGTCACTAATGTCCTTTGCAAACAGCCATGACCAAGATGAGAGAACTCATAGAAGCCCTTTCATCAGGATCTGCATATTTTGTCATGTTTCATTTTTTAAAAAAAAGAACAGAAAAAAGAAACACATCAACCCTAATAAATAACTTTTATAATTCTGGAATAATCCATTTGCAAATTCAGCGTTGAAAGAGTTAATTCAAAACTCTATTACAACTTGTTTTCAACTAACCTTGTTCTTGAATCTGTTAGATTTTCGGATACAACCTGTAATCGGACTAAAATCAATACGCAGTAATTAAGCTAAAAGCAATTTGAATCAATCGCTATAGAAAAAAAATACTGTTTCATAAATATGTTGAAAGATAAAACGTAAATTTAATTTGGTATTTAAGAGAAAAAAAACTCTCAGCTGAAATCTAATGTTTGAATTTAGCCTGTTTCGGGCGGATAGGTGATTACATATACAGTAAAATCTCGATTATTCGAACACTAAAATACGTATTATTATCGATCTTTAAGACAGGTGGCAGCTTAATACATGGTGAAAGCCATGCAGAAAGCTCCTAGAGGAGCTTTCTGCATGACTTTCACCATACATTAAGCAGCCACCTGCCTAAAAGGGTCTGAATTATTCTATAAAGAAAATTCGAATAATCGAGATTTTACTGTATATGCAAGCAGGTTCGATCCAGATGAGACACCGAGAGGCTCGACGTCTCATCAAGATCTAACTGTATGACATACTGGTTGCATGTGGTGGACAAACTGATTATAACTTAAATTTGGAAAATGTAGTGTAACAATAATTTACTCAGCAGCATAAAGGTTAATATTTCTGGTTATGTGGCAGAAGTCTTGATTCCCGTTTTTGAGACAATGTCATCTGCTTTAAGTTTCAGAGTGAAATATCCTTCAATTTATTCTCTACACTTTTGTGCCAAACAGTTTGAATCCTGATCAGACACCGAGTTACTCGGCTTTTAATCTGGATCAACCCTGTTTCCAAAGGTAATCATAGATTCGATCATTGCAACAGGTCGTTTGGGTAGCATGTCGGAATCAACTGCAATGTTGATACGAATATCATTCTGTTACTTAATATAGCAAAAATGTTGGACTCTTGTAGAATAAACGGATTACTCCGCTGAATGGTATATTTCTCTTTGGGTGTCTTTAGATGTGTTTTAGGCATCGAACTAATTCAGGTCCATGTTCATACATGCCAACATGGTCATTTATGCCACTACCATATATTACTCTTTACTCCGTGCATATGCATTAAAGACAAACTGACATTATGAATATTAATCAGCTGAATGTTTTATAATGACCTATGAAATCAGGATTCTGTGGCTAAGAAAAGTACTGTATAATCATATCTATACTATATCATAAGCAAACATAGCAGACCCTGATCAAACGGCTCTTATAGAGCCATGTGTTCCGGGTCTACTCTGTGTGCAAAGTCGTAGAAATGTGTATTTATGGAGTAAATGGTTAAAATGATGCTGGCGAAATTGGACTGATTTTTATCGCTACTATGGGTAGATCGAGTGTGAATGTGTTACCTGGACATTAGCGCAAATCCCAGTCATAAACTATTGAGGCAAAGTGATTGCTTAATCCTTTCCTCCATTGCAACACATTTTGATGCCTTGCAAACGGAGTAGACCCAGTTCAGAAGACTCCTGTATGGCACTACAGATAACGAGAACTTCGACTGAACAAATCCCACCAGCTAACAAATCACACAAGCTAATTACCTAATGCATTCCAGAAACTTTCCCGAGCTTACAGGAAACCACCGAGTGCTTGCGATAAATTTAGGTGTTTGTCTCTTAGACTAGGATCAAATTGGAGCTTGTTTTGATTTCATGCAGAACGAAAAATAGCAATCCCTTTATCTCATGAATATTCATGTGAGATAAAATGACACCATGTATGTCGATTAGCTGGACACTAGAATGACATATGAACAAACGACAGAGGTCCAGATAATGTGCGTACATTTCAACATTTTCAAGAATAACTCTTTTATTTATCCACCAAACCCTATACTGTGACTTCTCGAAGAGATGATTCTAAAGAGTGGCCACAGTATAGGGTTTGGTGGCGAAATAAACAATGTTAGTAGTTGGGTACCCTTATCTGTAGCTCTGATATGAGTTTTAGTATTAGTAGAAACTACAGAATCAGATATATAATTCCATTAGCAAACAGAATAGATCCTGATCAGACGACTCCTTCAGGGACTTCTGATCTCGCTCTACACTGTTTGGAAAAACGGTAAAACGCGTTTATATGAAGTAAATTGTTGTTTCCACTGCTTGTTAAGATTTCAATATGGTAATATAGCTAGCTATAAGTTGGTCTCGGATTTACATCAGCGCATACTCACCCGCGCCAGGCGTTGCATGTTCCAATAAGACCACAGATCGCGATGGACACCCAAAACAACACGTTCACAGACACTCGCATGTCTGCAATGGCTTTAACAGTATTTTCACTACAACTTCACTGATGTGATAAAAGTTTGCTATTTTTGTCCGAAAGTCTCTCGACTAGATACGCATGACTCTCTGGCACTTGGAGTGTTATTGCCTGATATGGACGCATATATTTATGAAGTATCTCCAGCCAATTACAGCAATGGTTAAAATCCCGGAACTTAAATATTCCTCTACAACTTAACCTAAAGTCTTGATAAACCGACAGATAAAACGTGACATTTCTACATGATTTAGATGGTTTTGTATCTGCCTTGTGAATTTTTATCCTTGATATTCTTAGATGTTGTACATAGCTCTTCACTCCATAGGCGCAAATTCTGATCATTTCCCCGTTCTGTGTTTATTCCAAATTTCAATACCTACTGAATATTCATGGGAAAATAGTTACAACGAAATATGGAGGTGGAACAGTATAGTCATTTTAGAAAATAAAGAAACAGATCTTTCAAAATCCATTAGCAAACAGAGAATACTCTGATCAGACAGATCCTATAGGAGCCGTCTGATCTGGGTCTACTCTGTTTTCAATTGCGTGAAAACACGTTTATAGATATGAAGGAAAAGGTTAATGTCTTATCAAACAGAGTAGACAGTCTGATCAGGGTCTGTTCTGTTTGCTTATAGATTATTCAAGTTTCTGTTTTGCCCAATAATCCATGTGCCCATGTGTCATCGTAAAAAGATCATCTACATGTACTTATTTGCATGCTTTCATTTCTTACATAATTATCCATGAAGTAAAGTGTTCATTAAGTACAAGTTGTTCAGAAAGTGCAATGCGGACTTTGCATGTATATGTTTGAACAATGGAGCTCTGGATGTTGCATCAAGTACATTAACCATTATATACCCTCATTAATTCATCTACCGTATTATTTCTAAAAGACACTCCAGGGACGTTACATTTTTTATTCATTTTTTTTCAAAGCAGCTTCTAACATGTTGTACACTGGTGGGTGCTTAATGCTGGCTTTTGTTCTGTGTTAAGCTGCCACATGTACTTTTAAAACACCGTATTTCTCTATTCAATGGTTATTATATAAGGTTTCGATTGTTGTATTTATAAGTTAGTTTCCATCCAGATGTAAGGGATGTGCAATAGAATGGGGCGTTTATTATGGAGAATACGGTATACTTGATAAAGTAAACCTCCTCTAAACCAGACGTTAAATCTAGTATAAACATCGGTCTTAGGGACAGATGGCAGCTTAATGCAGGGTGAACGTCAAGGGATGTGTATTAGAGTGGGGCGTTTATTAGGAAGAGTATGGTATGTCTAATACAGTAAAATCTCTCTAAATCAGACGTTACCTTTCATATAAATATCGGTCTAGGGACAGGTGGCAGCTTAATGCAGGGTGCAAGTCATGCAGAAAGCTGGGAGCTTTCTGCATGACTTTCATCCTGCATTAAGCAGTAACCTGCCTAAAAAGTATCTAAATTCTTCTCTACTAGAATTCTGTTTGCGAATGCGTGAACATGCGTTTATCTGAAGGAAAGTATTACAGGGTAATGTTCAAATGTGGTGTATACAATGTCCATGATAGCAGCCTTATCCTACTTAGGAAAAGCGTGCAAACCAAAATCAAACTACATGTACTTCTGAAGGAGCCGTTAGACCAGGGCCTATACTATTTCCTACTATGTTAATTTACTTCAAAGTATTGCCGAAGCGACCTGTTCAGTTTCATAAATTTGTTGAAGTTTGGTGTACGAATGTAGGCCTATAGGGTTCATCGATTTAATATTTTCTAATCTTATCCTGTTTTTTTAACTTGAGCAACACCAGCTTATCGTCGTTTTCTCCGAAACTACGAAATAAATCCAGGCATGGGCATTCGGAGTTAACATGTGAGTAAGCCTTCCATCTAGCTTGCCTAGGTAGGTGGTTCTACCCGGGCGTTCTTCGGTGCTTGAAACGAATGCAGTTTTTCCGTGCACACGATACAAACAAAAAGACAGGGCAACAAATAAGTAGTGACCACTCTTTAAAATCGTCTCTTCGAGACGATTCTAGAGTGTCACAACATAGTTTTTGGTGGGGAAATAAATGAGTTATTCTTGAAAATGTTTTAATTTACGCATCTTATCTGAAACAAACACATATGGTGTCCAACAGTTTGGATCGTGATGAATTGGACCGTCTGGATCTAAACAATGTCACCATGATCTAAACAAGGACAAATAATACATTAACAAATATTATGGATTGTGAAAAAGTCGTCAGATATTATCATCGATAGTTTGAACGACACAAACCTATGAAGGTTTTAACACTTTACTGTATGAATATTCATGTCAGAAATAATGACATCATGACTATTAATTAGATTAACCGATATAGTTGTACACTGGCACAGAAAGTGTTGGCCAGGACAGAAACTGTAGAATCGTGTCTATATTATACCCCTCGCAACAGAGTAGACCCCGATCAGTTGACTCTTACAGGATTTATCTTATATGGGTCTACTCTGTTTGCAAAGGCGAAGAAGGCGCATTCTTGGAGTAAAGTGTTCAACCGCACAAAAGGTCTTTTATTCCCAGTAATTGGTGGGGTGTAAAATTGTTATCTGCTGAAATTCTGATGAGTTATATTCTTCTCAGTTTTTCTCTTCAATATTCCAATCAGAGTGACAACCAGTTTGGATCCTAACATGGCGCCGAGTTACGTGGCATCTTCACTTGGCCAACAAGGTTTGGTGTATTCCAACTTTGCCAGCCTCTATTGTTAACAACAGAAAAAGTAATCGGGTGGTGGAAATGCATTGCATTGCCATAGATTGCAATGGTTGACTATACTTGTGTAAAGCAGAATTCACGTTCTCCTTGGATCCGTTATATTATTAACAATTACCGCTATCATTAAGACGAAGTTTATACTGGAGAAACGCAAACAAATAAGACGAAAAAGCATTCCTTATCTTTTGTTATATACATTCATCATTCATTGATATACATATTTATGTCACACATACGAGCCATGGCACAAGAAAGTAAGCCGTACGACAATGCACACAATGAACACTCTGATCAGAGTCTGAACTATTTGCAGCAGTAGAGGAACACTGTTTAGTATTCGAACAGTGTGTTGACCTTGATCAGACTCCACATGGAAAATTCGATGGCAGATTTGAGTCTACTGTTTCTCCAAATGTCTGAACTTCCATTGGAAAGGCAAGAAAATAAGATGCAATAACACATCTCTTGATATACAACATTGATAAACGTATCATAATATATTACATAGTAAAACTAATTTGCATATTCCTTATTATAGAGCGTTGCCTTGACAAAATAAAATACAAGAAGGGGACATGAGATAACACACTAATAAACATGGTGCATGTTCTTTTATTTTGGAATATATCATTTCATTGCCATGTGGTGTAATTTCAAAGTATATACAGCACAGTGTGGGTATCATACCGGCTGCATTCACTATAATAATGAAAAAACATAGTCTATGAGCCATATTGCGAAAAATAAAATTTCAAAATTGTAGATACTGGTAAGTCAACACGTCAAAACGCAATTGATGATCAGGGTCTGCACTATTTGCAGCAGTATTTGACAAACTGTTGACCCAGATGCGAGACTAAGAATTTATTTCCTGATTTCCTGATAAGAATGCCCGTTTTCAGTCTGTTTGGAATATCCGTTAATGTTCAATCAACCTGACGTTGACTTGTGCATTTGCCATATCAACAAGAGTAATAATAATATATTAAAGTTGGCCAAATATATATCGACCATGACATCAGATCACTCTGAGTCTCGTGACAAACCACGCTGGTTAACACACGGTCCAAACCCAAGGCTTGAATTAATTGGAACTAGTCAAAATTGCACCAGGGTCCCTGCTTATAAAACTTTCAGTTGAGTCTGAGTACGTTCTCAAGCTTTTGATTGGTCAGATTTGAGCCTCTGGCTCAAATCTGACCAATCAAAAGCTTGTGAACTCAAATCTGACCAATCAAAAGCTTGAGAACGAAACTCAGACTCAACTAAAAGCTTTATAAGCATGGACCCAGATCCAAAAGTGAGAATTTTTTTTATCGCAGACAAAAGGTTGATAAGCATAGAACTGAAACAAAGCTTTCATCCGGGTCGTCATTTATCATTTCCAAAGTTGTTTCGATTATCAGGTCATAAACGTAACGGTGTTTTGTTTTTGTTAGATTAAAACACCCCGCATTAATTTAGTTTCCTTTCCGCAAATTGCGTTTCACTTTTGTATTACATAAATTATTTTTTGTGTTTTAGTTTTCTCACCACAATCCTGCATTTACAAATAAGACCATCAAATGAAGAAATAGAAATATAGGACCGAAACCACCACGTGACAAAACCTGTATTAATGCATTACAAACAGTGTATACCCAGATCAGTCAGCAAATCTCTGGAATGACATCTGATCATGGTACTACAGTAGACCCTGTCTAAAGCGATCATCAAAACAGGTCTTATTATGAGTCTGCAATGCAGGCAGTAGCTTAATGCAGGTCAAAAATAATACAGACACCTCCAAATGGAGCTTTCTGCATTATGTTTGACTTGCATTAAGCAACCATCTGCTTTTCAACACTCATATTTTCAATAAATGAGTGGCCGCTTAGGGCAGTTCTACTGTATACCGTATAGCTTTCTACAGAGCAGAACTTCTATATATGTTGTACCAGAACTTCTCTATATGTTGTAGGGCAGTTCTACTGTATACCTGTGGCTTTCTACAGAGCAGAACTTTTCTATATGTTGTAGCAGAACGTCTATATATGTTGCCTATATTTGTCATGAACGAGATGTTTTGACTGATCTAGATCTACACTGTTAACCCTTTCGCTGCCAAACTATGTCGTCTGCTAACTTTGTCGTCTACTACAAATTTTCATTTTTATGACTTTCTTCATTTTTGTTTCAAAAACATAGTGACAGTAACAAACAGTTTGGATCCTGATGAGACGCCGAGTTACTCGACGTCTCATCTGGATCCAAACTGTTTGCATAGGTAATCACATTTCCGGCATTGGCAGCAAAAGGGTTAATTTTATACAGTAAAATCCCTCAAATGTTACCACTAAAAAGAGGTGTTATTTTGGATCGTAAAAGGCAAGTAGTAGCTTAATGCGGGACTAATATTTTGCAAAAAGATAATATAGGAACAAAAACCTGCTTATTAGATAATCAATTTTAATAATAATAATGAGTAGTCGCCTTATTTATTGTATTAGTAGTAATTTCCTTAACATATTACTCCATAGACATGTCTTTTAACGCCTTTGCAAACAGAGTAGACTTTGATCAGATGGCTCTAATAGGAGCCGTCAGATCCGTATCTGCTCTGTTTTTTCTGTACATATATTCTGTGTCATAAAGGTCTGATTTTACAGTTTCTGTCATGGCCGCACATTTGTGTGTTCGTATCCCGTAACCCAATCCCACATAGACTATTATTAGATCCAACCTATTTGAATAAATCTACCGAAAAGGAGCATTAACTGGGGAAAAGAAAGTTTAAGAATTGTGTAGTTTGAAACCGTTGTGATAAATAGAGCATTTGCTCTATTTATCAAAATGGTTTCACAAAGTGTCTTTTACAGAGGCGTCAAAAGTCGTCAACGGGAATGGGTTAATAAAAAAAAAACAGCTAATAAAACATATGGCGCCATAGCTGTTCATGGAGTAAAGGGTTTCTGAACAACTCAAAAATGATATAAGAATGTCATGAGAAACCGAGAAGAGCGACTCGTATCAATGTAGTCAAATATGTGCTCCCTTGTCGTACTGTTTTCACCCTTTACTCCATATATACGCCTTTCTGTCTTTGCAAACAGAGTAGACCCATATCAGACGGCTCCTACAGGATCTGCTCTGTTCGCTATGATATAATATATATTTGATTCTACAGTTTCTGCAATGGCCAAGCATTCCTGTGCCCTTGTGCTATAAAAACAATTAATCTAATTAGTATTCATAATGTCACTATTTCTTACATGAATATTCATGGAGCTAATAGGCGTATGTATCTACACTACAGTAACTCCTGCTTATAAAACATGGGAATTATAGGGTAGAATGTAATACCCTGTTTACGGAGTTAACCGCCAAACAGTATGATTGACCTCGGAATGTTGTCATCAGGATCCAAGATATTTACATAAGTCAATACAGATTAACCACTTGCCAGTGCTATTTAACCCATTATCTCATAGGCTATTTCTAGATACAACCTCTTTTAATAAATCTACCGAAAAGGAGCATCAACTGGGGAAAAGGAGACGTTTAGTATTTTGTAGTTTGAAACCATTGTGATAAATAGAGCATTTGCTCCTATAGGAGCAAATGCTCTATTTATCATAATGGTTTCACAAAGTGACTTCTACAGAGTCGTCAAAAGTCGCCAATACGAGGAAATGGGATAATCTATGGCTATGTCCGTGCCTACACTGATAAAGCAAGTTGTCCTTTGATACCCAGGAAATGTTCAATACTGCCACTATTTACCTGACAAAGATGCATTATAACGCCATTGCAAACAGAGTAGACCAAGATCAGACGGATAAGAATAAATACAAAATGATATAGAAATAATAAATCTTATTCAATGACCATTATGAAATTCAGATTATGAATACTCATGATGTCACGAACTATTGTATAAATATTCATGAAGAATGGTGAACTTTCACTCTCTGGCAATTGTTGTTTATGCAAATGATCCGGATTAGAAGCTACGTGACTCGGCGTTTCCATAGTATCTAAACTAAAACCATGTCACTGAAATTAAGTGGAGCCTGTTTGTAATGTTTTATACACTTAAATTATATAGCATGTAAAGTGTCAAGGTTGATATACAAATGTATTAGCATTTGCATGTTAAATAAACAAGGTGTTTCCCCCAAAGGATTTAGAATTGAATGCGGATGAAGGAAGCTCAAACAAGGCATACCCTAAATACCCTAAATATTCGAACATCTATCTAGTCTACCCTATAAATTTGCATGCAACGTTGAAATACTCGGTCTAGCAGCATTTTAACAACTTTAAATAAGACTCACACAGTAGCAAATAGCCATGACACTGGTCAAACTGCCCTAAAGGAACAGTTAGATTTTGGTCTGCACTATTTAACTCATTTTGTTTTTCTGAGAGTACTCTAAGGTTAACCCTTAATGTGCGGGACACGTGTCACTAACGGCCATTGTAAACAGTGTATAGTGTAAACCCCTCATCAGGGTCTGCACTGTTTGTCATGTTACACTTTCTTTAGAAAAACAATCCCTAAATATTCACCATAAGCTCGAATTGTTTGAATTTTGGAATAGTCCATTTGAAAACTGGGCGTTATAAGGGTTAAATATTTCTTCACAAACAGTTGGTCGTGAGCACATGGGACATTACCGAATTTGGAGGTGCCAAGTTTTCCGAAATACTTCCCGATTTTTGTTTTATGACCTTGTTCATGATACCAACCCTTTACCTGGTGAATAAACATGTAAGAAATAATGACATTATGATTATCTGTCATTTTATGTTTATTATGGTATATGAACACAGGATAGTAAGGACATGACAGAAACTGCAGAATAAGATCTATATTACTTCATAAAGAAACAGAATAGATACTGATGAGACGGCTCCCGGGAGTCGTCTGATTTAGGTCTCCTCTGTTAGCAAAGGCGTAAAAGGACACCTCTTTCAGGTGCAGGAATTATCACACTATCCTTATGGTTAATCAAATTTACTTTCAAATTTCATTTATGATTTTTTGCTGACATATCGCCACTAACCTAGCATTTACCACGCTAAGATTATTACCATTGCCACGTTTCTAAATACAGTAAAAACCCTCTATATTTATTACTTACTACAGTAAAAACCCTCTATATTTATTACTTACTACAGTAAAATCTCTCTATATTTATTACTTACTACAGTAAAACCCCTCTATATTTATTACTTACTACAGTAAAACGCCTCTATATTTATTACTTACTACAGTAAAACCCCTCTTTTTTATTACTTACTACAGTAAAACCCCTCTTTTTTATTACTTACTACAGTAAAAACCAATCCTCTATATTTATTACCTACTACAGTAAACCCCCTCTGTAATTTTATTTATTACCTACTACAGTAAAATCCCTCTGTAATTTTATTTATTACCTAATACAGTAAAATCCCTCTGTAATTTTATTTATTACCTAATACAGTAAAACCCCTATGTAATTTTATTTATTACCTACTGTAACCCCTCTGTATTTTTATTTATTACCTACTAGGCTACAGTAAAATCTCTCTGTATTTTTATTTATTACCTACTACAGTAAACCCCTCTATATTACTTACTACATGTACAGTAAACCCCTCTTTATATCGATTACTTACTACAGTAAAGCCCCTCTACATCGGACGTTAAATTTAGTATAAATATTGGTCTTGTGGGAAAGTTGGCAGCTTAATGCAGGTTTAAAGTTATGCAGAAAGATTTCATCATGACTTTCGCCATGAATTAAGCATCCACCTGTCCAAAATTATCTAAATACCTCTCTACTAGAATTCGGGTTTAGAGGGGTTTTACTATACATTGGTAATTTTGTAGAAAGTTTGAATCAAGATCAGACTTCGAGTGCAACAGTGTCTCGTTTTAAATGCCTGTTTACTTCGAGTGAAACGGTGTCTTGTTTTAAATCCTGCTTCACGTTCTAATCCTTTCCCTGTTGAATAGTCATGCAAGAAATAGTGACATAATGACTATTAATAAGATTCATTTTTACAATGCATGATGGCATGTGTACAAAGGATGTTTTGATATTGGAAGAAACTGTAGTCACATTCTAAAGGAGTCTTCTGTTGGCAGAGCGGTGTATTTGAGTATAGTAATTGGAGTATCCTTCCTTCAACCGTTAAAACAGATGTTTTAAAACGCACAATCATGTTTGCACAGAACGTAATGCATTATCCTACATACTCGTACATTACTAGACAACCAGAAAAAGGTAGGTCATGGTAAGTGATAAGAAAAGGTAAGTTTGTATATGCATATATGTATTGTACGAGCTTCACCCATCCGCATTCCATTTTAAATACCGGATCATGCCAGAAGAGGACCATAATGACCTTGTATCACTGACCTGGTTAAATTTAAAAACCAAGGTTCTCTATTTATGTATATCTACAAAAAATCCAGGATAGCACAGCGTGAATGTGGGACACTTTTGAACCCCCTTTTCCAACATAATGCTATACAAATGTAGTAAATAAATAAACAAATAAGATAATAAACGAACAAAAGAAATCCATATTTTCATGGATTTATAGGGAGTCCCCTTGCTGTTGTAAGTGCAAGTGATGTGTCAGTGGGATTCCCCTGTCCAGATGTCCGATTCCGAGGGAGTGATGTTGTCAAACAGCTCATCACTATATGCTTGGTACCTCTGGTAACTCCAGTTCCAATGCTGGAGGGAGCACCGTTGTCAAACAGGACATCCCTATACCCCGCTGGTACATTGCGAGTCTTGCTGGCATGATTTGCTACCCTGTCCTCAACTAGTGCCAGGAATTCCTGTCAAGCTAACCCAGGTTCCTTATTTTGGCTTACCAGTGAACTGGGTCACGTAATATATTATTATTATACCACAGTTATATAACGCTCTTTTCACATAGGATATGTGAGTTCAAAAGCGCTTATATGGACATATTAAATATGTACGGTCCGATGCAGCATCGCGTGTCTCAATCAGTGTCGATTGGTCCGATATGATTCCTTTGCCATTATATCCTGTGGGATATGTTGTAGGAACAGTATACGGGATACCCTCTTTAGCTCTACTTTGGCGGGCCTTTTGGCTTCACATAATAGGACATTGTATTCCGTAATTAATATTTGGATATACCCTATTACAACTCCGTTAAAATGTGGAGGAATGTAGCAAAAACGGGTTATCCTTTGAGTACTCCCTCGTTGTCATAGCGGGTCGAATAGTGTTTGACTGGATGCGGTTGCATATTGCGTGTATATAACAATTGTTTATTTGTATTGTTTAGTCTATATGCATAAACTTCAAATTGACCTTTTCTGTTACCTAATAGTCCAATATATGTAAGGCATAATTTTATGTGTAGTGTTGTATACCAAACATGTACCCAAGTCAGGTGGTTCTGGGTCATAACTGTGTGACGTACTGACACTGCATAGAATGTTACATTCAAGTTTTTGGTAATCGGAGTGTGTCGACACCAATTATAACAGAGCATAATATGGCACAGACAGATACACTTACGGAAAGGATGAAGTTGGTTTACCTTTAATTCTTATCTATATATACGTATTGAATATATTTTATTTTAAATATTCTATATGCATTGAATGTACCGTTTTGTACATACAATTTACCTATATGAAGCGCTTTTGAACGCACATATCCTGTATAAATGTGGTACAATAATAAAAAAAATAATAATGTCACTGAAACCATATGCTGTTGGTTTTGAAAACGATTTTCAATCTTTTAGCTCGTGTGACCGGCTTTTGCAACAGATAAAAAAGTTTACTTAATAAATATTCATGAAGAAAATAATGAATGTATGAATATCATTTTAAGTGAATTTCGTAAATGACATAATTATGAACAAAGACATGCTTGGCTTTTGGCAGAACTTGTAGAATCACATCTACAGTAGAACCAAGGTCAATTTGAGTGATACATGCAGCAGGCCTGCATCTCTTCATGGAACTAAGCATTTACACAAAGTTTCATAGGGCAACTCTAAAACTGTTTCTGAGAAATTACTACGGGACATACTCGTACGGATGCATAGACGAATGAACAATACCAAAACCATATCTGTCCACCTTCGGTGGGGAATAAAAGGTATTAACAAGCATGACGGACGGACTTATGGACTGACTGACAGAGGACAGACGGACTTATGGACTGACTGACAGAGGACAGAGTGGTTTCTTTAAGAGAACGGGTTAAATACAAAGCAGGTCAAATTTTGAATGTGGAAGTTGTACTCAGCTCCTGGAAATTAACTTATAAGGATGCTAACATAACAATATTAACAACGCATATGAAGTCTACATGCTTTAATGATACAATCTAGTTCACAAACTGAAGAAAATGCATGTTTTTGTAATGTAAACTGTATTTAAATAATGGTTTTGTGCTAAACAATATTAAACAATAACATACAATGTAATATGTCAGCTGACATAGTGGCATATACAGTAAAATCCCGATCAATTGAACACTAAATTACGTATCATCATCGTTCTTTAAGACAGGAGGCAGCTTAATGCATGGTGAAAGTCATGCAGAAAGCTCCTCTAGGAGCTTTCTGCATGTTTTTCACCATGCATTAAGCAGTCAAGTGCCTAAAAGGATCTAAATTCTTCTATACAAAACATTCGAATAATCGAGATTTTACTGTATACTATAATCTACATTATTTATCACAAACATCATTGACTCTAGATCCATTAGATGCAATCCACAGTTTTGTCCTGGCATCAATACATTTATTTAACTGCAATTTGAAAACAATTAACACAATCTGTCACTTGAAATTGACACATGCCCTTGAAGTGGTGATGAATATGGTAATACTACAGTACTGATGATTATAGAAAGTATCTATGTTTAATGTTTAGTATAAAGCCAATGGAAACTGAGCTGAAGTACCAATATATTTAAAAATCCCCCAGTTACAACCCAGAAAAAAACATCAGTATGTGCATATATACAGAATCACAGTTCGTGTTTGACTCACAAGAGTGTGACCTTGACCTTGAAGGTAGGGATCTGGGTTTTGCACAGAACATGTCTTCATGCAGTAAATATGTGCCAGTTTATTTCAAAATCCTCTTTTCAATGACAAAGTTACAGTCCTGACACAACACCACTATACATATATGCACATTACAGTAACACCTGACCTGGCTATTCAATTATTGAACATGAGTTTTAAAAAACAGATGGTTGCTTAATGCAGGGCATAAGTAATGCAGTAAGCTCCAATTGGAGCTTACTGCATTACTTATGCCCTGCAGTAAGCTACCATCTGTCTTACAGATACATAATTACTGAATTAGACTTCTTTTTGATGGCCACTTAAGACAGGTTGTACTCTATACACAATACCATTAGGCCTGAGTTTTGCACACAAAACATTGTCTTCATGTGGTAAATAATTGTGACAAGCTCACAAAATCTTCCGATGCATGAAAAGTTAAGGCCAAGACTAGCACATCTGTATACTATAGAGCATGTGCATACATGTATACACTGGATCCGATGTTTGCCTCTAGATGTGACCTTGACCTTTCATGTAGGAACCTTGGTATTCCATATGGACACATTATCTCCATGTGAGAACATCTATGTTATTTCAAAATTCTCTGATTCAAAACAGTTACAGCCCAGATAAAACAAGGGCATGTTGTATTGCTATGCAAGACATGAGTCCCCCACCGGACTGAAAAAAAACTCCACTCACTCCACCCCACCCACCCATGGTGTGGTTGACCATGGTATAAAAAATGACCATCTGAATGGTATAAGTACCTACTTTCATACATTGAATCAGTAAATAAAAAGTTATTGTCCCGACAAGAAAAATATGAAAAAGGGGAGTAACTCCAAAATATTGATGCTAGAGTTATTGCCCTTGTACATGACACTACACCTCATCATGCTTGTTCCATATGAGTAGTTTCAAATAAATTGAACCAGTACATAAAGAGTTGTTAACTGGACAAGAAAATATGAAAAGGGGAATAACTCCAAAAATATAGATGCCAGAGTTATGGCCCCTGTGCATGACACTACCCCTCAGCATGCTTGTTCCAGATGTGAAGTTTCAAATAAATAGAACCAGTAGATAAAGAGTTATTGTCCGGACAAAAAAATATGAAAAAGGGGAATAACTCCAAAAAAATATTGATGCTAGAGTTACTTTGTAGGAGATATTGCCCGGACACGAAGCGTGACAGACGGACTGACAAGAAAATATGAAAAAGGGGAATAACTCCAAAAATATCAATGCTAGAGTTATGGCCCTTGTGTATTACACTACCCCTCATCATGATTGTTCCATATGTGAAGTTTCTAATCAATTGAACCAGTAGATAAAGAGTTATTGTCTGGACAAAAAATATGTAAAAGGGGAATAACTCCAAAAAAAATGATGCTAGAGTTATGGTCATTGTGCATGACACTAGCCCTCATCATGCTTCTTCAATGTGTGAAGTTATAATGAATTTGGCATAACTTTGTAGGAGATATGGCCCTGACACGAAGCGTGACAGACCGACTGACAAGAAAATAGGAAAAGGGGAATAACTCCAAAAATATCGATGCTAGAGTTATGGCCCTTGTGTATGACACTACCCCTCATCATGATTGTTCCATATGTGAAGTTTCAAATCAATTGAACCAGTAGATAAAGAGTTATTGTCCGGACAAAAAAATATGTAAAAGGGGAATAACTCCAAAAATATTGATGCTGGAGTTATGGCCCTTGTGCATGACACTAGCCTTCATCATGCTTCTTCAATGTATGAAGTTATAATGAATTTGGCATAACTTTGTAGGAGATATGGCCCGGACACGAAGCGGGACGGATGGATGGACGGACGGACAGACGGACGGAATCAAGCAAACGTATAGTCCCCCAACCGGTAACCGGTGGGGGACTAATTATCAGTGCACTTTGTGTAAGATCCCATGTTTACCTAAAAAGTGACTATGACCTTGAAAGTAGATATTAACACAACTTCTTGAATAGATGAGCACTTTTGAAAAGTTAGTTCAAAGCCATATCATATCCATGACAAAGTTAAGAGTCCAAACAATGTATGTATAAAAAGGTCACCAAATTAGCACCCTTTACCTCATAAATTTTCATGTTCTGATCTATATAATTGCATAAGAAAACACAGCAGACCCTAATCAGATGGCTCATACAGGAGCTGTCTGATCTGATTCTATTCTGTGTGAAAGTCCATGCACACTCCCACAGTAAGTGTTGTTGTAATGAAAATATCATTGTAATAAACATTAAGTTATAAATGTTCAAATAGTTTTTCTTTCAAATATTCGTGTCAGCGTAATGAATATTCCATTATATCAAATACTGTTATAATGAGAGTTCACTGCAAAGGATTAAACAAGAAGGCTATGATATTTTTAATGTTTACACATTTTGCCTTTGTAATTACCATGGTCATATGGCATGTCCCTGTAAGTATGAGGTTGGAACAGTAATTTCTGTCTTGATTTTGGTTTCCCAAATCCACAACCATGCTGTATATCTTCTAGGTAAACCTTCTGAACAGGTTTGATATACTTTGGAAAGTCAGACTTATAGTTTAGGTTTATCATGCTTGTTGGTGTGCCAGAGCAACAGTACTTGTAGTTAATTGCAAGCCAAAGAGCTAACACAGTACCCAATGACAGGTCCATCTCTGTCTGTGCATTCAGGAATAAGTCCAATGGGGAACTCTCTATCAACACATCATTCTCACAATCATATAAATACAAAACAACAAAGTCCGATGTCATTCCAATTGTAGGTATTAGAAAATTCTCATAGTCTGGATTAGTTTTCTTTTGAAGATATGAGAACACAATTGTTTCCGCAATAATCTGCTGTTTGGTTTTTTCCATGTAATTGTCAAAGGACGTCTCACTTCCAACCGGTGACTCTGGATCATCCATGGCTATATACACTGGAACTGTATTACCACCAAGTAATATGTCCACATATCCATGCCAGACTGAGGTTGCCCCTGGAAATAGATAAACCATTTTGTGAATAATTGTTATCAGAAGAGAGAGACAAGAAATGTCGACATGTCATCAAACACGATTTTCCTTCACTATTAACTGATGATTTCCAAGTTCAAAGGGGCATAATTGCAGAAGGAAAAATCCCCGACAATATACACATCTATATATTGTGTCCTTGCTACATGCAAGGTTTTATGAAAATCCATTGAACAGAGATAGATTCCAAGCAATTTCAGGAACCAATCAGGTGACCAGACCATAAAAAGGATAAGAGAGATTTATTGGATATGATTTTGATATGATTTGATATGATTTGATATGATTTTAATGTTTCTGTGACCATAAAATATTGACCCCGATCTTGAATTGATCTGGATTTTTTATCCTAATACTGCAAATTCATCAAGAACTTATGTGAACGCAGGGCAAGATTACCAGTCATGTCTCTATCTTACATCTCACAGGGCAAGATTACCAGTCATGTCTCTATCTTACATCTCACAGGGCAATATTACCAGTCATGTCTCTATCTTACATCTCACAGGACAAGATTACCAGTCATGTCTCTATCTTACATCTCACAGGGCAATATTACAAGTCATGTCTCTATCTTACATTTCACAGGACAAGATTACCAGTCATGTCTCCATCTTACATCTCACAGGGCAATATTACCAGTCATGTCTCTGTCTTACATCTCACAGGACAAGATTACCAGTCATGCCTCTATCTTACATCTCACAGGACAAGATTACCAGTCATGCCTCTATCTTACATCTGTTTGGCTGCTTCTCCTGACCTCTAAATTTTAAGTTACTTCTCCCCCTCCTTGGTTTTTTTTTCTTTCTTTTTGATCAGTTATCCTGCAGATAATTTTCTTAACCCTTTTCCTGTTCTATGTTTTTTCCAAGTTTCAATACCTACTAAATAGTCATAGACAAAATAGTTATAAATAATGAAATATGGAAGGTGGAACATTGTAGCCATTTTTGAAAGTAAAGGAAAAGATCTTCAAAATTCCAATAGCAAACAGAGCAGAGCTATAGGAGTCATCTGATCTGGGTCTACTCTGTTTGCAGATGCGTGAAGAGGCTTTACATGAATGAAAGGATAAACTCTTCCACAGCAGAAGTTATCTAAATGTGACACACACACACACACACACACACACAGCTTGCTGCAACAAGCATATCTGTGACTACCTTTGCAAATAATTTGGATCAAGATGAGATACTGAGTAATACAGCAGCCTCTCATCAGGATCCAAACTGTTGGACAACAACTTAACATTTTAGAGAAGAAATTGAAGGAAAATCCCCTCTGAAGCCTAACCCTATCCATCATATACATGCCTCTTCACGTCTTTACAAACAGAGTAGATCCAGATCTCATGGCTCCTGTAGGAGCTGTCTGACCAAGGTCTGCTCTGCTTGATTATGAAATTATATAGATCTGATCTTACAGTTTTTGTCCAATCAAACAATTCCCTTTCAATTTCTTACCTTATAAAAACAAAATTAACTAGAGGTTTGTTTTTGTCACAAAAACAGATGTCTCCCCCTCCCATCCTCTTTCCAATACACAAGTGTAATGTCTGTAACTCCAAACTTATCAGGGTCTAATTTTTAAGTCATCAGGGGCAATAACTCCAACATTGTCAGGGGGAGACAATTCAAAAGCCCCAGGCACACAAAAACACACCCTTGTCAACATTCTTGTGAAGTTTGAAGTTTGGTGACTCTAGTACTAGTGGTTTCAGAGATACATGTGACACAAAGTAAAGTTTCTCTTATTTTAAGTCATAAGGGGCAGTAACTCCAACGTAATCAGGGGAGACAATTAAAAAGCCCAGATGCACAACAACTCATGCTGGTGAACATTCCTGTGAAGTTTGGTGACTCTAGCCCTACTGGTTTCAGAGATACTTGCAGCACAGTTTCTTTAATTTTAAGTTATCATATCAGGGGCAGTAACTCAAGAATTATCAGGGGAAGACAATTAAAAAAAAAACCAGGTGCACAACAACTCATGCTGGTCAACATTCCTGTGAAGCTTGATGCTGGTCAACATTCCTGTGAAGTTTGGTGACTCTCGCCCTAGAGATTTTAAAGATATGCATGACATAAAGTTTCTCTCAATTTTAAGTAATCATATCTGGGGCAATAACTCCAAAGTTATCAACGGGGAGACAATTCAAAAATCCCAGGTGCACAACAACTCATACTGGTCAACATTCCTGTGAAGTTTGGTGACTCTAGCCCTAGTGGTTTCAGAGATATGCATGACACTAAGTAAAGTTTGTCTAATTTTGAGTCACCAGGGGCAGTAACTCCAAAGTTAACAGGGGAGACAATTCAAAAACCCAAGAGCAAAACAACTCATGAAAGTGAACAATCCTGTGAAGTTTGGTGACTCTAACCCTACTGGTTTCATAGATACGTGCGACACAATGTTTGTATAAATTTAAAGTATTCATATCAGGGGCAATAACTCAAAACATTATCAGTGGGAGACAATTCAAAAACATAGGTGCACAACAACTCATGCTGGTGAACATTCCTGTGAAGTTTGGTGACTCTAGTACTAGCGGTTTCAGAGATACGCGCGAGACAACATTTTTCTAATTTTAAGTCATTAGGGGCAATAACTTCAAAGTTATCAGCGGGAGACAATTCAAAAACCCCAGGTGCACAACAACTCATGCTGGTGAACATTCCTGTGAAGTTTGATGACTCTAGCCCAACTGGTTTCAGAGATAGGCGCAACACAAGTTTGTGACGGACAGACAGACGGATGGAAGGACGGACAGACAACTCTGGCAAAAACAATATATCTCCCCATAAATGGGGGAGACATAATGAATATTCATAAAGTGATCAATTCATGAATAATGTTCATTAGGGAATGGGTTAAAGAAAACGACATTGGTTGGAGTAAAACATTATTTGGCACCAAAAAATACATTTTTCAATACTATAAAGCTACTTATCCCTTTCCCATCCATATACAGTAAAAACCTCTCTATAACGATAACTAAATTGTGTTAATTAGTTGGTATATTTGGCAGGTGGTTGCTTAAAGCAAGGTGAAAGTAAAACAGAACGCTCCTATAGGAGCGTTCTGTTTCACTTTCACCTTGCTTTAAGCATCCACCTGCCTTTTAACACAAAATACTTGATGTAATTTAGTGGTCATTATAGAGAGGTTTTACTGTATATGTTTTTTATGCCTTTGCAAACAATTTAGATCAAGTTCAGATGTAGCCTACAGTAGGAGCCGTCTGATCAGGGCCTGCTCTGTTTGCCTTTTGAAATCTACAATTTCTGCCAAAGTAAAACAAATTCCTGTGTTCATGTAACACTTTAAAAATTCAGCTAACAAATATTCATGCTGTCATTATTTCTTACACGGGCTCATTCCAACTGAGTGGCATTATGTTTAATGGTGACTTACTTCTCTGTATAATTGGGTCACTTAAAAAGACACTTTCAAAGTTGAAATTTTTTCCCCAAAAAACTTGGACTTTTATTTTGACATATTTCCCAGTTGCACTGGTACCAGACCCATTCCCAAAACAGTGTAAAAACATCACTGCTTACAATTATAACTGGCAACTGCCAAGCCCTATTAAATAAGATAATTAGCTCTGCCCTAGTGGTCATTTTCGGTAGTGGTTCACCTAAACAACATTCCTGCAAAATTATAATAAATCTGTCCGGTGGTTTCTGAGACTTATTTTTAAATTTTAGTTAGTGATATATAAGGCTTCACCTGTGGCAGACAAATTCTTTGATAATGTATTTTGGTATGCACTTTAGACAATGCCTGTTATAGAGATCCATAACAAACAAAACACAAATTTCAAAGGGGAATAATGGCTTGTTAGGAGAAAAATAAAAGACTGGAAGTGGACCTTTCTTCTGATAGAAAATCACTGTAGAGTAAGGTTCTATGATCCTATATCTACATTAAAATAGCAGATCTATCTGAGCAACAGATAAAGGTGCGTACTCAAGATACTAAAATCGTCAATTCCATACCAAACCCTATATTGTGACCACTCTTTCCCTACCAAACCCTATGTTCTAACCACTCTTTCCCTACCAAACCCTATGTTGTGACCACTTTTTCCGAACCAAACCCTATGTTGTAACCACTCTTTCCCTACTAAACCCTATGTTGTGCCACTCATAAGAATTGTCTCTTTGAGACGATTCTAAAGAGTGGTCACAACATAGGGTCTGGAGAAGAAGCTCAGTTTATGATACCAATACATGGTGGTTTGCTTACCAATGCTTGTGTCTCCGAAAGTTCCAGAAATATTTTCCTTACAGCATGGGCATTTCCGGCCAAGGTCTTCTTTAAAAATGTAGTTCTGGTTTACAGAAAGTCTAGATAACAGATGGTGTGCTAGCCTCACTTCAAAGTCTGTTTCTGTTAATGTTTCACTTGAAAGAAGAGCATTTCTGCAATCTGAAATGTGACAGTAAAATTAGCCCTTAACTCCATAAATGTATATATAGTATAAAAATATCCTGGCAAAAACCAGACTGACTCCAGAGTAAAATACAGGAAAAAATAGTTCAACCTGTTTTTTTCTAAATCTAATAAAAAACAAACATGCTTTACATAAAGGCTCATCAGTGGTAACATATATATATACATATTTGTATGCCTTTGCAAACAGAGTAGACCAAGATCAGAAAAATTAGGAGCTGTCTGATTAAGGTCCGTTTTATTTGCTGGTGAAGTAACACAACTGTGATTCCGATAACCCTTGAACATAATTATGCTATTATAAACATTTAGTAAATCAATATTCATTGCAAGAATGATAACCCATTCCTCCATAGGCTATTTTTTGACACAACCTCTGAATGAATCGACCCAAAAGGAGCATTGACTAGAGAAAAGTAAAGTTTTATAATTCTGTAGTTTGAAACCATTGTGATAAATGGAGCATTTGCTCCTATACGATCACAATGGTTTCAAGAAGTGATTACAGAGGCGTAAAAATGTGTATTTATGGAGGAAAGGGTTAATTGACTCTTTTCCTGACACAAACTTTATGCTTTATCACATATTTGCAAACAGATCAGATGCAGATCAGATGGTTCCTGTACACATGGTTTTTGTATTGGTTGAAACTGTACTCTAATTAGATCTATATCCTGACATATGCAAACCGAGCATACAGTACCCTGATCAGATGGTTCCTACAGGAGTTATCTGATCTAAGTCTAATCTGTTTGCAAAGATGTGAAAGGTGTTAATATTTTAGTGAAGAGGTTTAAGTTTTAAAGTGTTATAAAAATGAACATGCTGACAACCAGATCAAGAGGACCAAGAATTAATGTTGTGTATAGATGGAATTTTTAATGTGACACATTTGAAACTCCAGAGAGACACATTAATTAAGAGATGTTGACATGAAGCCCCCATTCCATCTTTCTACGCATTTGTAAAAAAGTAGACCAAGATCAGATGGTTCCTGTATGAGCCATCTGATCAGGGTCTGCTCTGTTTGCTTATTAAATAATATACAAATGTATAGACCTGAATCTTCAGTTTCTGAGATAACCAAACATTTCTGTATTAATGTGCCATTATAAAAATTGATCTTAGTAATATTCATGATTCTGGTTATTCCTTACATGTATGGGTATTCAAAGAGTAAAGAGAGTGAAAGATAAGAATTGACCAATCAATATCATAAAACACATAAAAAAAAAATTTTGTACCAATAAATTCAGCAAATCAAAAGATCATTCATTAAACTATTCATACACTTAATTTTGTGTGTATCTATCAGTTAGGATGTATAGAAATCAACAGATTTTCACAGGCTTGTCGCTTCTATGACTGGTTTAACCCTTTACGCCATGAATAGTATCTGTATCTATACGTCGTAGAAACCTATATCTATAGGCTTTTACACGACGGGTTGAATACTAAATTTATGTAAGAAATAACAACATCATGAATATTAATAAGATTATTTCTTTGTAATGACACATCATATTTTGGCAATGGGAGAGAAAGAGCGAGTTATACATTTGGTAAAAAATGATCTTACAAAACATGAAAAATGATGGTGCGAAATGGTAAATTTTGGCGTGGCAAAAGATGGTTATGGTACGAAATGGTTATGGTACGAAACATCATACTGGTATGTTCCTCACCTTTCCAATAACATTTTATGAATTCCAGCAAACGTTGAAGTGCAATTCTTTCTCCATTTCTATTTGGCAAATTATGTGAACTCTCTATATATGATTCTAGTGTTCTGAACCCGTGTTCAAAAATGCTAACAAAACAAAAAGCCTTTCTTTTATCAAGTTCCTGGACATTTCTTGACGTTTCACAAAATGCATTGCTGAATGGTTCACCCAAATAGGCGTTGCAATTTAATATTTTCAGTAAGCATAATCCTTGTCCTTTTTCATTCAACCATATCATAGCTTCCGAAAGTTCTTTCATTAAACGGTTGTCATTGTGAAATGAAGTGAATATATCGTGATCCATTAATCGCTTCGCGTCTGGAAGAGTGCTCGCCATTTCGGTTTGGACTAGACGCTAGACTAATGGCCGTTCGGTCCCTAACCATTCCGGTCTCTGGATGTCCCGTCCCCCAATGTGTAAGAAAAACACTGAATACTCAATAATAATCGAATGTGTAAACATGAAAGATTAATTTGAACAAGATGTCTATTTTAGCTCTCGAATTATTGTCTAGGCACTGTGCCTGGTTAAATAGTGCAGTTGTTGACTCTGCAACTAAATTGATATAATTAGCGTTAGATATCTAATTTGATTTTGCTGTAAATTGGAAGAAGGCATATAGATTGGGAATTTAATTATCAGTAAACAATGATATCAACTCAAACTGAAAAAAAACCGAACTATAAAAAGGTCTTAGCTCTATTTGAACCGAGAATATGACCACATCATATAGGTCTAATATTGATCTATTTATTTCCGCCATAATTTGTGTATTGCTATGCACGAAGTAAATAGATTTACTTCGTGTGCTATGTAAGTTATGAAAGTAGGAGACCATTCTGAAGCAAAAGCAGCAAAGAGAAAAGAGAAAATTGCAGACTCGGTTTTATTGAGTCTGTTCATAAGCAGTTAGAAAAGGTGCAATAGTACTCATGTCCCTAGCACTCGCTTATAATTTAAAAACGGTTTTCATATTTCCAACCTAATAACTATTGACCCAAAAAGGTCCAGAAAATATATACAAATTCAATTCCCTATATGTTCGAAATACGTCAGTCGAGTGCGTGCAGAGACATATGTAAACATGCGTATGTACATGTGCATATACAGTACGTTGAACTTCGATATCTCGAACTCAGATAACTCGAACTTCGGGATAAGTTGAACTAAAAATTCGATCCTTTTAAAGTTTTCAATATAGAATTGTTCTAAAATATATCACTACACATATCTAGAAACACACATGACAGCTTAATACAGGTCTAAAGTAATTCTGAAAGCTCCTAAAGAACATTTCAGCATTATTGTACACCTGCATTAAGCTGTGAGTTTGAGATATTGGTCAGACTATAAATCGAAAGACTCGAAATCTGTTATCTCGAACTAATCTGTATGTTCTCTTGAAGTTCGCGATATCGAAGTTCAACTGTATATTGTGCGTGGAAGACTACCAACACTTTTTCTTCGTGACTCCCGTCAATTCTAGTATCCCCACTGCCAATGCAATATTTTGTTTGTGTTTTGTTTGATATTGGGAAAAGAATTGAAAGAATTCAGGAACATGTTTTGCATTTTCTAAACAGAAATAAACGGATTATAATAATGAACAATACCTATTATGGTCTAAGGGAAGCAACTCTTACAGACTTTCCCTTTATTAAAGTATGTATGATTTCCCTTTGACCATAAATATATTAGTTTACGATATATATTATTATTATTATTATTATTATTTAAAAAAACTAGATCTATTTCGAAAATTTTAATATGTATTGGCAAGGGTGAGAATTGATTCTTTGCTATAAGGTATGCTTAAGCTATGCTTCCCATATAGATATACCATAAAAAGGATATGAAATCTTACTTACATTGCTTTATATTGAAACTATTATTTATTATCATTATTCTTTTTTATCATTATCTTAAGTAAAACATATCTTAACATTGATAATAATAATAATATTAATAATAACAGTGTTAATGATATAGAATCTATCTACTAGTAATAATAATAATGATCCAATATCCCCTCTCCACTGACTTGTAAAACTACTGTCATAGTAGCAAATAGTGTCGAGCCTGATCTAAAAGTTCCTTAGAGAACCTGTTGATCTGGGTATGCACTGTTTTCCTAGAGTTACACCTGGAAAGAGCTTTGACTAGAGCATAACCGTATGCAACTGAGCCCCTTATCGTTCTGTAAAATAGTGTCGGTGTAAATTCCGATTATCTGCAAGGAACTACAGTAAAAAACACTCTCTAAACCGGAATTCTAGAAGGGAAGAATTTAGATGCATTTAGGCAGATGGGCGTTTAATGAAGGGTGCATTAAACTGCAACCTGTCGCCAAAGCTGATATTTATATCATATTTAGTGTCCGATTAAGAGGGGGTTTCGGTTTAGAGGGGTTAACTATATTGGTCAAGCGTTTAGCAACATATAACCTGAAGACGCTCCGAGTTCCACGGTGTCTGTACTGGACACAAACTGTCTGCAAATACAAGTGAGATCGCACTTAGCATAAAATAATAAATTATTTGAATGCGGGGAACGAACGAATGGCATTTTCAAACAGTGTTAGACTTAGGTCAGACGGCTCCTAGAGGAACCCTCTGATCAGGATCTACCCTGTTTCAGATTCCATATCTTCTAAGATTATACATTTGAATACAGAATGGGTTCTATCGCTAAACAAAGATGGAACATCCCACTTTTAAAATTACGCAGTCAAAGGGTTAATTAAGCCTTTGTTTTACAGTTGCCAGGTAATGCCACCTAGGAATCAGATACAGGCAGTAATTGATTGTGGACGACATCATCATGCACGCGTAACAAAAGAAATCAATAGCATAATGTCCATTGTTTACATTTGATATGCACGTGAATTTACATGTATGTAAGTATTGCTTTCTTCTAATACAGTAAGATCTTAATTATTCGAACACACAAATACGTTTCATCGACAAAATGAATATCGTAAACAACAATTCTGAAAATAGTTTGATTCTTTTGTAATACAGTTGAGCTTCGTTATCTCGAAATCGGATAACTCGAACTTCGAGATAACTCGAACAAAAAGTCCAGTCCTTACAAAACTTACACTACAGGATTGCTCTAAATGTATCGCTACATATATATTGAAACACATGTGACAGTTTAATACAGGTATAAAGTAATGCTGAAAGTTCCTTCTACCGCTTTCAGCATTAATGTATATTGTATTAACCCTTCGCTTGCTATCCGCGTCAATATACCTACCTGTAAATAGTGCAGACCCAGATGAGACAGCTCATGCAGGAGCTGTCTCATCAGGGTCTGCACTATTTACAAGTTGATTGTGCAACCAGTGCACTCCACAGCAGTGATTGCACAGCGAGATACTTGTACACAGTGAAGCTATATGTAATTATACAACAGGGCATGGGTAAAGAAGGAGAAATGTTTTTTTAAAATTCAGCAAGCGAATGGTTAAGCTGTGACCTTGAGCAGTTGTTCAGATTAAACATTTGATAACTCGAACCTCTGTTATCTCGAACTAATTTGTATGGTCCCTGAAGTTCGAGTTATCGAAGTTCAACTGTATAAGCAAAGTTCAAACAGTTTGGATTCTGTCGAGGCGTCGTGTTACCCAGCGTCATCTGAATCCAAACTGCTTACACAGGCAATCTTAGTAGAGTCACCGTCCTACCTCAAGCCAGATGGAAGGCGTCCTCACATGTTTTACTTGATGAATATCTCTGTCTATCCCTTTGTACTGCCCGCATATCTTCTGTGGAGTGTTACCGGCAGGATGGTTTAATAATACTTTCCCTGTTCTATGTTTGTTCAAAAGTTTAATACCTACTGAATATTCATGTACAAAATAGTTATAATGAAATAATGAAGGTAGAACATTACTAAATTTCATTAGCAAACGGAGCAGACCCTGGTAAGGCGGCTCCTACAGGAGCCATCTGATCTGGGTCTACCCTGTTTGCAAATGCGTGGAAACACGTTTATAAATGTGAGGGAAAGGATTAATCATATAAGAAATAATGACACCGTGTATGTTTAATTGCATCAAATTTCATGAAAAAGAATTGTCAAGGCCATGACAGAAAATGTAAAATCAGTTATATTGCTATATATTAATACATAAGCAAACAGAACAGACACTGTTCAGACAGCTCCAACAGGGATCATTTCTTATTCTATACGAACAATGTACCAACTGCAAAAAGCAGTAACATGGGAGATAACCCCTGGTAAAATACTAATACATACCAGACTACACATAAAGTAGTTGTCCCTGTAAAAGATGTTTTACCTGAGGTCTGGGATCAGTGTTTTTAGCTTCTTTGTTTTCACCTATTTTAACACCTGTCTCACTTTATTTCTCCTCTCTATCCTTCTTTTGAAGTCTTCTTTTCACAACGTTTATTTGCTTTTAATCTGCACGACGCACAAACCCCTCATGCCGATAATACGCGACAAGTGAAGTCCGGCACTATAGATAGATAGATAGATGTTCCAATACACATTCCCTCATATTCACGCATTTCCACACATTTGCAAACAGCGTAGACTCGGATCAGACGGCTCGTATATGCCCTTTTTTCTGACATGAAACAGACATGATTCTACAATTTTATGCCAAAGCAAAACATTCCTTGAACGGTTATTGCTTCATAAAATATCAGCTACAGTATAACCTCTCTTAACCGGAATTCTAGTAGATAATAATTTAGATACTTTTAGGCAGGTGGCTGCTTAATGCAGGGTGAAAGTCATACAGAAAGCTCCTCTAGGAGTTTTCTGTATGACTTTCACCCTGCATTAAGCTGCCACCTGTCTCCAAGACCGATATTTATACTAAATTTAACTGCCGGTTAAGAGAGGTTTTACTGTAATAGATATCAAATTTATGTCATTATTTCTTACAAAGATCAACTTAAGGAGGACTATATAAAAATGGAAGTGGAATCTTTCTCATATTCACACGCCCTGTCTTTGGTGTGTACACGTATCTGTTTACTTGAGTGGGTGTGTCCGGTGACTTCGAATTCAGACCGTTTTTGTTTCTTCCTGGTACCATGTACAGTAAAACCTCTCCAAAAACGACCATCATAATGAGAAATATGTCTGAGTCAATGAGCTTCACACAGGACGAAATCTATACAGCTCCTGCAAAGCTCCTGCATGATGTTTCTGCATTACTTTGGTCACGCATTAGGCAAACTTGTTCAACCCTTTACTCATTAAACACGCCTTTCTAAACCTTTGCAAACAGAGTAGACCCAGATCACAGGACTCCTATCGGGGCTGTCTGACCAGGGTCTGTTCTGTTTACTTATGGAATAGGTCATTTTAATCTATTTAATATTCATGATGTCAAGAACCTGCAGATCAGCAAATAAAACAGACCCTAAGGTCCATCCTGCATTAAGGTTCATTCTACATTAAGGTCTACCCCGCATTAAGGTTCATTCTACATTAAGGTCTGTCCCGCATTAAGGCTCGTCCTGCATTAAGCTACTATTTGTCTTATGAAAATGTATACAAAAATTCATAACTTCATGTGATTCAGAAACAAACAAGGGAACGTTTTGTCTTGACAGAAACTGCAGGATCAGATTGTATAAATTGTTTCATAGGCAAATGATCAGATAATGATGAGACAGCTCCTATAAGAGCTGTCTGGTACGGGTCTCTGATGGGTGTAAAGTAAAGAGGCCTCGCTGTAGTGTGTAGCAACATGTCTGTAGTTGGAATCTCTATTAAGTTTTCATCATATAAATGTTCTGAATTCATGATGAAATAAATTCATAAATATTAATTACATGTAATTGTTTTGTTTTGTGTTTTGTGTTTTGTGTTTTGTGATTTGTTTTGTTTTGTTTTGTTTTGCAAACACCTGCCATAAAACGCATTAATGTAGTAAATATTAGTAAACATCCAAGTATAGGGATTTAACTGTATACATGTGTATGATTTATAGACACCAAACCTTGTATGCAAATGCATGAACACCGAAATGACCCCTGATCTTAAGATCATCCTACAAATAGTGAATCTAGTGCTTGAATTACCAACATGTAGACAGTAGACTGCTGGTATGGACTATAAAGTAAAAAGTGACACCAGATCACTGAGCGAGATAATGTTGCATCTATTCAGGTGTCGAATATCATCGTTATAAAAACTTTTGTCTGCAGTAACGACCATCCGTGATGAAAGGGTTAGCATGATTATGTATTAACCCTTCGCTTGCTATTCACGTCAATATACCTATCTGTAAATAGTGAAGACCCAGATGAGACAGCTCCTGCTGGAGCTGTCTCATCAGGGTCTGCACTATTTACAAGTTGATTGCGCAACCAGTGCACTCCACAACAGTGATTGCACGGAGGAATACGTGTACACAGTGAAGATATATGGAATAATACGAAAAGGGCATGGGTAGAATAGGAGAAATGTTTTTTAAAATTCAGCAAGCGAAGGGTTAATGACAGTATTTATAATATAGATTGAATCTAGTTGACTTTTTGTTTTATTTCTGTTTAGATAAAGAGGGAGATACATGTAACGGGTTTAAAAATGAAACGAAGGACAGAAACTAGGCTAGAATTACAGTGAAGGACAGAAACTAGGCTAGAATTACAGTGAAGGACAGAAACTAGGCTAGAATTACAGTGAAGGACAGAAACTAGGCTAGAATTACAGTGAAGGACAGAAACTAGGCTAGAATTACAGTGAACACTGGTTATAACGACATTCGATATAACGGAATTTTCGTTATACTGACACAGAATTTTGGAAATATATACAGTAAAATCCCTCTAAACGGAAATTTTAGTATAGAAGTATCTTTTTAGGCAGGTGACTGCTTAATGCAGGATGAAAGTCATACAGAAAGCTCCCATACTTTTTAGGCAGGTGACTGCTTAATGCAGGATGAAAGTCATACAGAAAGCTCCCATAGGAGCTTTCTGTATGACTTTAATCCTGCATTAAGCTGCCGTCTGCCTTACAGATTGTTATTGATGCTAGTTTTAACGTCCGGTTTAGAGGATTGTTACTGTGTAACTTAATGTTCATTAAAACGACATCTGCAATACAACGACATCTGCAATACAACGACAATACAAAGACATCTGCAATACAACGACGTCTGCAATACAACGACATCTGCAAATACAACGACATCTGCAATACAACGACATCTTGACATCTGCAATACAACGACAACGACATCTGCAATACAACGACATCTGCAATACAACGACATTTGCAATACAACGACACGTTCTGTTGGAACGAACATGGTCGTTGTAACGAGAGTTGACTGTACTTAGCACGACACATGTCACAAAGCCGAAATACATTTATAAATATTTTCTTTTATGAGTTTTCAACGAAAATGTTTAGTTTCGGTGAAAAGTTTACAGCCAAGATGCATGTAACCTTGAAACCCTAGCCCTGGGTGCATGAACCCAACAATAGTGACATTTTATACCCTATTCAATTAAACCTTTCAAAACTTTCTTCAGCAAAAATATGTCGGCTGCTTTAATTCCTATTCTTTTCTTTTACTTCATTTTATTAACACAAATAGTGTCAGAGTGTCAAACAGTTCAGATCCTGATGAGATACCGAGTTACTCGGCGTATCATCTGGATCTAAGCTGTTTGCAAAACTCATCAAAGCTTGGTCCATATAGAGTTCAGAGTCAATAACGTGCACCCACTATTTACCACAGGGTACAACCAAATAAATACATTGTAAAGTAGAACTCTCTGCACGCTAAGAATGTATACTGGATAGTCGAGATTAGAATGTCGGCTGCTACACATTCTAAAAATAATGTTTAACCCTTCGCTTGCTATTCACATCAATAGACCTACCTGTAAATAGTGAAGACTTAGATGAGACCGCTCCTGCAGGAGCTGTCTCATCAGGGTCTGCACTATTTACAAATTGATTGTGCAACCAGTGCACTCCACAGCAGTGATTGCACAGCTAAATACTTGTACACAGTGAAGAGAAATGTAATCATACAACAGGACACGAATATTAAAGAAGGAGAAATGTATTTTAAAATTTAACAAGAGAAGGGTTAAAAGAATTTGTTTAAGTTTTCAAAATGTCGTGTTCAGAGTGTCGGTTTCGATCCTCCTGTCAAACCGTGTTATTTGAAGTTTCACCTAGAGCCCACACTTTCATAGCATATCACAAAGCCGATATTAGTGAACAATGGTTTACTATTCACCTTAGCATTATGGGTAACATCTTGTCTTTGTTTGTTGTTCCTTTTTCGATTAATTTGGTTGAGTTTTGGTTTTAAAACGCTGAAAATATGCAGTTGGTCTGGAACAGGCAATGGACAGTTCTGTGAAAGTCGTGTGCCTCTGACGTTGCTGTGGACTTGCGTGATCCATTTCTTATATTATTTTACAGCTTGTATTCTGTTCTATTTTTCTAGTAGATGAATGTCTTCTAAAAGTACAGTAACTCCCCTCTAATGCGACCTCCTCATTTATAAACACATCTTTCAAAGCAGGATGTCGCTTAATGCTGGACAAAAGTAATGGTGGTCGCTTTAGAGGGGTTTACTGTAGTATTTCTATAAATAGATGCCGTCTGTTTAACGTTTTCCTTCATAGAATCGAGTTGCACGCGTTTGCAAACAAAGCAGAACCAGATCTAGAGCTCTAAGGTTTCTACCAATACGAAAACATCATGTGCTCATATGACAATACACATGTATTGAATATTCATGAAGTCATTAATTGTTACATAAACATTGAACAGGCTTAACCCTTTCCTCCGTAAATACACCTTTCTACGCCTCTGTAAAGTCACTTTGTGAAACGATTGTGATAAATAGAGCATTTGCTCCTAAGGAGCAAATGCTCTATTTATCACAATGGTTTCAGAACTACAAAATTCTAAAATGATCCTTTTCTCTAGTTAATGCTCCTTTTCGGTAGATTTACTCTAAGAGGTTGGATCTAAAAATAGTCTATGAGGGAATGGGTTAAGATCTCAGAGTGGACTTTTCTTTCTTTAAAATCATAACTTGACTGTTAAACAGTTAGGATCCTGACGAGTATATAGGATCCTGACGAGTCTTATCTGATGGTTATTACAGATTCACCTTCGATGGCAACATGGTTAAAACGAAGGAAATATGATCATAAATACAGCCAGTGTATATATGTAGCAGAGTCTTTATGGAATTTATTGACAATAACAAACGCTGCCATGCATGCATAGCCATAAAAATGAAATTTGTTTACTTTAACCCTTTCGCTGCCAAATTAATTGCGTTTGCGTCTGCTAAGATTATCGTCTGTTTCAGGTTTCATCTGGAGCTGTCTTTAATTTCTTTCAAAATACAATTAAAGCGACATACATTTTGGATCCTGATGAGAAGCCGAGTAAATCCGATTCACTCGGTGTCTCATCTGGATCTTAACTGTGCTAAGGTAATCACGATTTCGCCTGTGGCAATTTGACTCGCCTTTACAGCTTGAATACTCGGCGCCTCATCTGGATCCAAGCTGTTTGCTACTCTGTAATTTTTCAAATGAACCAAAAGTAAGTGTAAACAAAATAACACAGATCAGTTTTACAAACATTATTTTTAATAGCAATTAAGATGTGTGTTAATTTATACATTTATATATCAACCCTTCCCTTTATATAAACGTGTTATTACGAATTTGCAAACAGAGTGTACCCAGATCAGAGACTCCTATAGGAGCCGTCTGCTCGGGGTCTGTCCTGTTCGCTAATGGTATTTAATAGACATGTCCCTTTACTTTCTAAAACGGCTACACTGTTCCACCTTCCATATTTCGTTATAGCAATTTTCTCCATGAATATTCAGTAGATACTGAACTTTGAAATAAATGCAGAACAGGGACAGGATTAGCATATCCTTTGCAATGATAGCTTTACCATTTGCCTGAAAGAGACGCTTTTTTGGTACATTTGCAGAGTAGACCCACATCCTACAGAAGCCGTCTGACCAGGGTCTGCTCCGTTCGCTTAAGAGATAATATATAGATGTGAATCTACAAATTCTGCCATTGACAAACGTTCTTTTGTAAATATGTCATTATAAGAAATTTAATCTAATTAATATTCATGATGTCATTCTTACATGCATATTAATGAGGTATAGGGTTAACCCTGGTCGGGCGTTTTGTTCAGCAGCCCGTCTTTCGTAATAAAGCAAAGAGGTCGCTGTGACGTTAATTCTGAAGCAGACGACACTTCGGTCCATTAGATCTATAGCAGCTACATGTACATGTATATCGTAAACATTTACGTTTGATGTCTTTGGCAGAATTGTTTACGTTCTTGTTAACCCTTTGAACACAAATAAGCATTTTCCGTCTGCAAGTTTGTCGTCTGCTTCGATTCCATTAATCATGTTTTCTTGCTTTCCTGTTGGGTTTTTTTTTTCAAACACATCGTCAGAGTTTGCAAAATAATTCGCCAAATTATTCGGTACCGACGTTTGCAAAAAGTCACCTCGATGTGCCCAAGTGTGGAAAGAGATGCCAAAGGAGATTCTTAACCATTTCCCTCATATAAACGCATTTCCACGTATTTGAAAACAGAGTAGACCCAGATCAGACGACTCCTATAGGGTCTGCTCTGTTTGCTTTTTTTGAATTTGATAGATCTGTTTCTTTAGTTACTAAAACGGCTACAATATTACACCTTCCATATTTCGTTATAACTATTTTGTCCATGAATATTCAGTATTGAAATTTGGACTAAATGTATAACAGGGAAAGGGTTAAAGTCCTTTTCATCATGAATATACATATAAGATAAAATGACATCATGCATATTGATTAGATGATTTTTTATAATGGCACGTGAAAACGAGAACATGTGGAATCAGATCTATATAATGCAATAGGCAAACTATTTGAACCGCCTGATCTTGGTCTTATCTGTTTAACCCATTCCTTCATATTGACGACTTTTGACGACTCTGTAAAAGTCACTTTGTGAAACCATTGTGAAACCTACAGGAGCAAATGCTCTATTTATCACAATGGTTTCAAACTACAAAATTCTAAAATTTCATTTTTCTCTAGTTAATGCTCCTTTTCGGTAGATTTATTTATAGAGGTAGGATCTAAAATAGCCTGTGAGGTAATGGGTTAAAACAGTGGCCGTATCAGGTAGAGCTAACACATCTTAGTGCACCTGTCCGAACATGCAAAGTGAAATCTCTCTAAACGGGACTTTCTGCATGCTTTTCACCATGCTTGAAACATCCACCTTCCTAGAAAGGCCTAATTTCTTCTTCATTAAAATCCTGGCTGACATTACTTTACTTTTATTATAAATAAACCCTATTTTCATTTTTGGAGGGAATGAAATGGAGCTTAACCTATTTAATGCCATAAAACTGTCCAGATACTTTGGAACATATCTGTTTGTCATGTAGAGGCGACACAACATACAAAATATTTGCTGGAATAAGCAATTAATATTGATGGGTTCAGCAAACTGTGCAGACCAAGATCAAAAGGTTCCTCCGGGGGTCCTCTGACCTTGGTCTAGATTTTTGTCTATGTCATTTTAAGGGACATTAGGCACTAGAAGGTTAAGCGAACGACAAGTTCGACAGAAAGAGCGTATGCCAGCAGGACGTCTATAGATCTTTGGAGTCTTGTGAAAATGGACGTCGATATTCAGGAATGTTACAAACCAGGATTTATGAACCAGTTATCCCGGGCGCTGAAATTCCCCAGTCCGCGAGTTCTTTCGATACAGAGACCCTACATTAATCCGTACTCCGTTTTAAATAAATTGTCTGCCAAATTTGAAATTGTTGCAATTATGAGAAACTCTAGACCGAGAGTCAAACAGCTTGGATCCAGGTGAGACGACGAGTTACTCGGCGTCTCATCTGGATCCAAGCTGTTTGCAAATGCGATGTATGGCGTTGACAGCGGGGAAAGGGTGAAGGCGTCTATCACTGTCAGCTTTGTTGATTTAGGGGTACCCCCGAGATTTTTCAGGGGCCATTCTATGCTAGTTACCATATTTATGTCACTGATCCGCGGTCAAATCGTTGTCTGCTTTAGGTTCTTAAACATATTAAGTACCAGAAAGTTATGATCCTGATGAGACGCCGAGTAACTCGATGCAACGTTTGCTGTTTGCAAAGAATATCACGGATGGTGTAAGAACTAAAGAGGCACGTACACAGTATAGACCTATAGTCTGAATTATCTTAGTGGCGCCATCTGGCTAGGGTATGCATTGTTTGCCGTTTGCAAAGAATATCATGGATTTGTTTATAGTGGCGAAAGAACTATTTAAATAGGCATGTACACAGTATAGACCTATAGTCTGAATTTTCTAAGTGGCGCCATCTGGTTAGGGTATACATTGTTTGCTCTACGTATCGAAATCAAAGTTATGTGGGTATGAGTGTAAACGTATAGCATAAATCACTGAAGTCATTACCTCATAAGCTATTTTTTTAAACCCAACCTCTTTGAATAAATCTACTGAAAAGGATCAGTTACTAGAGAAAAGAAAAAATAGAATTGTTTAGTTTAGGAACCATTGTGATAAACAGAGTATTTGCCCAATAGGAGCAAATGCTCTATTTATCACAATGATTTCAAAACGTTTCACAAGGCGCCAGTATGAGGAACCGTGTCCAAAAATAATGTTGGCTGAGTTGATTGTGTCTATACCATCTGGGGATACTTGAACCCAATTGTAGCCTGGCTCTCAAGAATTAGACGAAGATTTCCGATTCATTAGGGGCCTCTTTGGTATACAATATATTATGTTCAAATGTTTCGAAAAAAATTACTCAACAGTTCGGATCTTGATGAAACACAGGAGTTTCTCAGCGTCATATATTGATCCAACTTTTTTTTTCAAATGAAATTAGTCAAATAACAAATTGATTTCTTGCATGCTACCGTTTAACCTGTCCATAGTAAAGCACTGATACAAGGTGAGACCTTTAACCCTTTAGTCTACTGAGCAAATTATTTTTACAAAGTTTTCACCTACATGTACTACATTTCCAAAATTCAAGCTATAATCAATTTGTCTACCAAAATGCAACCATCGTGTCAAACAGTTTGGATCCTGATGAGTTACACGGCGTATTATCTGGATCCAAACTGTTTGCATAGGTATTCACTCATCCGCCCATAGCAGGCTAAAGGTTTACCCTTTACCTCGTGAATATTCAAGTAACAGATGATGACATCATCACTATTAATCAGCTGAATATTCATAATGTCATATGAACACAAGAATGGTTGACCATGACACATTTGTAACATGAGATATTTATTAAATCATAAGCAAACAGAGTAGACCCAGATCAGACGGCTCCAGTATGAGCTTCTGAACAGGGTCTACTGTGTTTGCAAATGCGTTGAAATACGTATCTATGAAGCAAAGGGTTACCCTACGAGCGTACATCCAGTCATCTTATCCTGACTTATCCAGTACCCTATTACTACCCGTATATGCTGAGCGCCGGGCGACACATTTGCAAACAAAGCGGACCCAGATCAGATGTCTCCTGTAGAAGCCGTCTAATTAGATCTGATCTTTTTACTTAAGAAGTAAGGAAGTATACATTTCTTTACTTTCTTCCTTGGCCAAAACTTCATATGTCATTAGAAATAATATAATTAATGTTCATAATGTCATTATTTCTAACATAAATACTCATGGGGGAAAGTGTTAAACTGTTAGGAATTATCTGATCGGGAATTGAACTACCCCCCCCCCCCCCACACACACACACACACACACAAACACACATACACCACCACCGCCGCCACCACCAACACCACTACTATTATCACCACCACCAACACCACAACGCTCCGAAAACGGACGATTCTGTTGAAATGTGTGGTTGAAACAATAGAAATAATGAATATGAAGTTTTATCTCAATTGTGAGGGCGTAATGAATTTAGAAATTTTCTGTTCTTACTTATATTCTCATTTTCGAATCAATGACTTAGGAAACCTCTCCGCCAAACAGCACCATGCTATATTATGCTACTACTCACCTCGGGGACACGATTTGTACGAGTAGTACAGAGCTATAGATAAAGGTGCGTACTCAAATACTAAAACAGTTATTTCTCCACCAAACCCTATGTTGTGACCACTCTTTAGAGTCGTCTCTTCTATGCGATTCTAAAGAGTGGTTACAACATAGGATTTGGTGGAAAATAAAAAAGTTGTTCTTGAAATGTTATAATTTACGCATATAATCTGGCTGGAACTCTGGTGCATGTAGTAGCAATATAGGGTTTGTCAGTGAAATAAGAGAGTTTATCTTCTGTTATCTACAGCCCTGATGTTCCTTTCATAGTCTCATTGTTGTATATACTGCTTTACCTAGCTGTCACAGATTCTTACATACGTGCACTAGTAATTTGATATATCTTCATCTTACTGTCAGAACTACTAATAACTATCAGCTGGAATCAATTGTAAAGAAAAATGTGCTACGGACCCTGCAGTCAATTAGAAAATGTACCTTGTTGGATGTGGTTTTATGTAGACAATGAAGAGCAATGTCAACTGTCGCATTAGAAACATGGCGTCTGGTCAGGATCTACGCTGATTGTCAGCATCGATATCAACATCCTGAAGACACTGCTGAGCAGCAGACAGTGTAGATTTCGAGCACATGATGCACATGATGCATGGGTCAATACAATGAGAACCTTTTAACGTTTCTTACTCATCCAATTGATGATGAACTCGTACATAAGACCCACTGAATGAATACACGTATATGTCTTTAAGAGCTGATGGTTGCTTAATGCAGGACGAACGTGATGAAGAAAGATCCTACATTAAGCTACCATCAGCCTTTAATACCCAGAATCAGAATCATCTGACGCCTAACCTTGACCTATACGATAACTGGTAACCCTTGTTCTGTTATAGAGGATCTTACATTCGTGTTCATTACAAATTGTTTTACTATAACAATATGATACGAGCTTTAGCGAGTGTAGTATTCATTATATTAAACGAGTTTCACAAAACAATTTGTAATGAACCCGAATGTAAGATTATTTTTATCACATTAATCCTTAAAAGTGTCATAGAAAGTGACGGCTGTTTCGGCCATTGTTTACAGCGTAGTCCAGTGAGTAACTGCTCATTTGCATAAAATGCACTAGTGCATTTCTGCGATTTATGGCACTCTGTTTCGGCACTCCCACACAGAGACTATGTGATAAATTTTAATACAATTATGTCGGCTCAAACTCGGATTTACTGTGTTTCTTTCTTTCAATTAGTTCAATATTTTGAAAAAATCCTGACCAGGTAGCATTCAAACAGGGATTCTGATGATCGTATATGGATCAACGCTTTTTGCAAATGTTAGTCATATCGCGCATAGTATGATAATGGTTGGCACAGAGTAAAAGGGTAGTACCTTCATAAGAATGCTTATATTCGATTAACCCTTCTCCTGTTGTTCACGTCAATGTACCTAGCCGTAAATAGTGAAGAGCTGTCTCATGCATCAGGGTCTGCACTATTTACAAGTTGAGTGTGCAACCATTGCACTCCACAGGAGTGATTGCACAGCAATATTTGTAGAAGTTGAAAATGTATGTAACTATAGGATATGGACAAAGAAAGGGAAATGTGTTTTAAAATTCAACAGGAGAAGGATTGGCACTTTACTTAACCATTTCCTCCATAAATACGCCTTTCTATGACTCTGTAAAAATCCCCTGTTAAAACCGTTGTGATAAATAGAGCATTTGCTCCTATAGGAGCAAATGCTCTATTTATCACAATGGTTTCATACTAAAAGGTTCTAAAAAATTCATTTTCTCTAGTAAACGCTCCTTTTCTGTAGATTTATTCAAAGTGGCTGGATCTAAAATAGCCTATGAGGTATTGGGTTAATAGAGAAGCCATTCGGTGCGTTTGCGAATAGAATACACCCATATCAGACAGCTCCTGTAGGTGCTGACATGTCAAGGTCAATCTGTGCTCAGTGGTGTGTGAAACAATATATATCTGATTCTGCAGTTTCAAATGCCTCGATCAAAGCTATTACAAAAGTTCAGCTTCTTAATATTTATACAATCATTATTGCTTACATGAAAATCAATCCAGTAAATCGTTTAAAAATATAATCACTCTATGAGCAATTTCTTGAGTTTAGTGCTTAATGAATCTCAACAGACCACACTTTCTGACCGTAATTTGGGAAAGAAAAGTCTACATAGAGAATTAAGAAATACGTAACGTTTTAGCCGCTAGGAAGGCAGGTGTATAACTAAATACAATTTGTAACTAAATCTATGATCCCTGTACAGGTAACTAATCCATACCAGTTTCCATGAGCTATGTGACTCTGAGGCAATTATTTACCGCTTATACCACCTACAAATGGTTGACCCATTTCTTCCGAACGTACATTGCATGTAGATTCCCGGGCTGAAAGAGTTTTAACCTTTATACCATGGGAAAACTATTAATAACACTGGCGAACAGTTCAAATACAGACGAGACGCTCAGTTCTTCAGTGTCTAATCAGGACCCAACCTAGTGATGACCCTATTATACTGTCAATAAGGAATTCATGAAAATTGTTATCTTTGAGTTGAATCAAATGGCAAAATTTAATGATGAAAGTTACGAAATAAGGGTAAAAGAATTACACCAAAACTGTAAGAGACCACCAATTGGAGGTTTAAGTATAGGTCTGCAAGAAATGCGGAAGTTTAATGCAGGTCAAAAGTAATGCAGATGACTCCTATTCGAGCTTTCTGCATTACATTTCTTCTGCATTAAGCAGCCAGTTGCTTTTTTAAGATTCCTATTTTGATTCAATAAATGGTCGCTTAAGACAGAGTCTACTGCACGCAAAGCAAAGCAACCGAAATACAAGAAATACTACTACCACCTTACTAAGCTATCAGCAGTAAACACGTTTTAGAAGAACATGTTGCCTATTAAACCATGTGTTACAAATTATATATTGCTTCATTTAGACGAGAGATATATTTCCAATGTTTACAGTTGTAGAAAATGCACACGCGCACATCTGTGGCGGTGGAAGGTGAGCGAGTAACGGGATCAGGGTTGAGTCACGGTGTGGTAGAGTTATCCTTAATCTGCTGCACACCGTAAACAAGGTCAGGTCAAAACAACTGACATTACGTTTACGAACAATGGTGCCATTTAGGATACCTACTGATGACGTTTGTTGCAACAGACGACATTTTGGAACGGGAAGATGCACCTGCTTATAATAGAGATATGATTTGACGATGGACAGATTGGGATGAAAGTTTAGATTTACCTTACATGCTTGGATAAACAGAAGCTCAGGATTTGTATAAACTTTGAGTCAAACAGACTCGAAATTAAATGCGTGCTGGTTTCTTCTAATCAGAAGGGCGGTGAGATATTAGGAACAGAGATATGAAGATGCTGTCGGGAGTGTTGGAGATAAGTAGTGAAACTCGATGAAGATTTTTTTTTAATCTCAGGTCCAGTGTGGAGTAGAGGGATGCAAACTGGGTGTTTAATATTAACGAGGATTGGTTATGTGAGAAATGATACATGTACTTCCTGAATGGTGCTATCAAGTTGAATCAGTTTCACATTGGATACCCGAATGAAAGGTTAGTATTAAACTCTACAGTAAAACATGTCTACAGCGAGTATTATAATTACTACTTCTGGCTATTTAAAACAAGTGATAGCTTAATACAGGGCAAAGGTTATGCAGAAAGCTCCTCTTGGAGCTTTCTGCATTACTTTCGTCCTTCATTAACTAGCCACCTGCTCTAAGTGACCTACATAATGTATGCATTATATGATCGTTAGAGGCACGTTCTATTGTTCATTGTAACTATATAGTGCTCCAGATAAGATGCATACAATTATTAATTTTCAGGAATATCTTCTTTATTTCTCCACCAAACCCTATACTGTGACCACTGTTTAGACTCGTCTTGAAGAGACGATTCTAAAGAGTGGTCACAGTATAGGCGTTGGTGGAGAAATGACGAGTTCAGTATTTGGGTACGTACCTTTATCTGTAGCGCTGAATTTTAAATTTGTTTATTGTTCATATTAACAGTAAACATAGCTAGGAGAAAATCACGGTACTATTTGACTCCTGTATACGTAACTTATGAAACAGGGACCTGTGCAAAATGTGTAGCTCATGATCAAGGGCTCCTTCAGGAGTCCCCTCATCCGGTTTAGCATGGTTTGTTTCCTAAAATATTTTCCAAAGGTCCCATTGGCATAACATGTTTTGCAGAAATAAAAATAAAAAGACATTTTGGCTGGTTATAGAACTATAAATAAGATGCTTACTGGTCTATCAAAATCTTATTTCTCCGCCAAACTCTGTCAAGGTGCCACTCATTAGAGTCCCCTTGGTCAAGCAGTTCTGATGAGTAGCAGCGAAAGGTTTGTGGAGAAAAACAGAATATATTTTCCTGAGATTTCCCCACATTTTAGGAATTACAAACAGTGCATACTCTTATCAGGTGGCTCATGCAGGAACCCTCAGAGCTGGGTCTACACGGTATGCAATTTACTACACAGTAAAACCACGCTAAACCGGAGTTATAATAGAGAAGAATTTAGATTCTTTTAGGCAGGTGACTGTTTAATACAGGGTGAAAGTCATGCAGAAAGCTCCTCTAGGAGCTTTCTGCATGATTTTCACCCTGCATTAAACTGCCACCTGTCTCCAAGACCAATACTTATGCTTAAAAACGTCCGGTTTAGAGGGTTTTTTACCCTCATAGTGGCGCATTTTGCGCCCCTGTAAAAGTCACTTTTTAAAACCATTGTGATAAATAGAGCATTTGCCCCATTGAAGCAAATGCTCTATTTATCACAATCGTTTAAAAACTACACAGTTCTAAAATTCTCCTTTTCTGTAGTTAATGCTCCTTTTCGGTAGGTTTATTCAAAGAGACTGGGTCTAAACATAGTCTATGAGGGAAAGGGTTAAAAGGAGTAAAGAGTTAATCCTCATCCTGCGGTAATAATGAGGTCTGTGTGAACTCTGAGCTAATGCAAAGTTTACTAACTTCTGATCCCTTCAAACTTTAGACAAATTATTTACCGGGCGTGTGGGTCCTACTCACATGCTCAGTTACACAGTGTCTCATTGGACCCAAACCTTTGTAAATGTACGACAAGTGACATTCAGTAGGATAAGAGTTAACTCTATACCTCATAGAACGCCTTCTACACAATAGCAAATAGAGCAGACCCAGATCAGATGGCTCCTGTTGGATCTGGGTTTGCTCTGTTTGTTGGTTGAATAATACAGATATGATATTACAGTCTATGCCATTGCCAAAATATCCTTCGTTCATAATTATACCATTATAAAAAAATTGAAGCGAATTAATATTCATTATGTCATTATTTCTCCCGTGAATATTCATTAAGTAAAAGGTTATTTAGGGAAGTTTGAACAGCAATATTCATCTTACTCTTTTATTGTCTTTATCATGTTCCTCTTCTCTTGTCCCCTTTATCATTCTTTTTCTCACATTCTCTCTCATTCTCTTTTCAATCTCTCATTCTCTCTCATTTCTTTCTATCTGTACCTCTAACACAAACACTGCACTCATCAGCACCTTTCACAATCAATCATTTTTATTGTTTATTTTTCTTTATGTTCTATCTTCCCTATCTCGGAAGGTTGTTATCGAGACACGCGACCCTAACAAAGATCTCATACTTACGATACATAATCACCTGCTGGAGCCATCTTTCCTCCGAGGAACAAATTAACCTCAACCCTGCCACATAATGAGAAACTTCATAGTCAGAAATGCATACTGAATGCATATCTGAATACTGACTAACCTTCTGAATTTTGCAGATATCAAATCTCTATCTACAACATGCTACTGTAATGTTAGAATCACGAACTATACAGCCGCTTGGTGCACATTGCCCTGCACCGTGTTATTATAGTCGGGTTTCTGACAGTCAATTAAGTTTATAACAAAAGCCCAGCAATTTAGGAACATTGACCGACAGGTGGTAAATCAGAAAGGGACTGTTACTTCGCTCATTAAACACTTTAGCCTGCTGAGAAAAGTTTCGTTAGCAGAAAATTCAGTTTCTTATTCAGACCTTTTCCATTTATTTCCAAATATTTAATAACTTGAGCGTCAAACATTTTTGATCCTGTTTGAACACTTCAGTATGAACTGGATCAAAACATTTCCCAACAGTTACCACAAAGGTACCAATGGTAAGGGTTAACTGTTTCAACCCTTAGTAACCCTTGTTGAATGAATGTTGATTCCCTTGTAAAGCATACATGTATTTATAGACAGCCTGCTTGGACTTATGGGTATTTTTACAGTTACTCTTCTAAATTGGTAAATAGTGCAGACACGGTTCAGAGAGTCCAGGCTCGAGTCATCTGCTCTGAGTTAACATTGTATGCAAATATAATTAGTATACAAAAACAAGAACAAGTCCATGGCGTTGAAGGGTTTATGTTTAGCATGTCATCTACGGTAACAATATTCTACAAGACTGTTGGCACTCTTGGTGTAAAACCACTCAACATTAGTTACATTACTGTTATTTAATGTCCACATTAAACACAAAACTTGTTATGGATGTAGTTAGCAGTTAACTACTACTGTTGGTTCACTGGCTCATCGGGAGTGCCATACATGTATTGGAAATGCATGTACATGTATTCAAATGAGACGTACATCAGTATCCAAACTGTGTGACACCATCTATAGAGCAAGACAGAACATGTATGATTTGTATGTCAACCATTTATTCCATGAACTTTCAGTTTAGATAAAATCATCATGAATATTTATCAGCGATTTTTATAATCGCATATTAGTTGAAGATTGCTTTGTTGGTAGAGGAAAGTACATACTCATGTCTATATTATTCCATAAGCAAACAGAGTGACCCTGGTCAGACGACTCCATCAGGAACCCTCTGATCTGGGTCTCCTGTTTGCAAAGGCGTATCTTTGGAGTAAAAGGTTGCTGCAATGTTTGCTTATGGTTTGTTCCAACTTTTGAGAAACTGGTTTTAAACTTTACAGAGGTCAAACAGCTTGGCTCCTGGTGAAACGCCGAGTTATTTGGCATCTCATCTGGATTCAATTTACCTGCAAATGTCAGCCAAGGCACGCGTAGCAAGATTAAGGGAAATGGGCGGAACTGCTATATGTCACTCCTGTGTCCATATGCTGTTATAGCAATTAATAATCTTTAGGTCAGTAATTTTTACATGAATATTCATGAAGTAAAGTACCTTTAGCATGGTACGGGCTTCTTTGTTATTACTATTGTAAATACATGTACAGTAGAACCCCTCTAGTGTGACCACCTAAAAGAGGTATAATCCTGGGTAGTAGAGGCATGTGGTAGGTTAATGCAGGACAAAATTAATGCAGAAAGCTCCTAGAGGAGATTTCTGCATTACGTTTTGTCCTCCATGTTTATTCATTAAATGGTCGCATTAGCGGGGTTGTACTGTAATTTGAATGCAGATAAGACATCGAGTAATGAGAATGTAAGCTCATTGACACTTTTATCGTGCGTATGTTGAAAACGACAATTTAACCATTTACTCCATAAACACGCCTTTTAACGCCTTTGAAACAGAGTAGGCCCGGATCAGACGGTCCTATATATAGGAGCCTCTGATCAGAGTCTGCTCTGTTAGCTTATGATATAATATAGACATGATTCTACAGTTTTCTGCCATGGCTAAAAGTTCATGTGTCCGTGTGCTATTTTAACCAATAAATCTAATCAATATTCATGACATCATTACTTCTTATATGAATATTCATGGAGGAAACGGTTAATATGCTTCAGCGTTTTACTTTATAGAAACTTCTTTTCACACCTCTATAAACAGAGTAGGCACAGATCAGGTGGCTCCTGTAGGAGCCGTCTGATTAGTGTCTGCTCTGTTTGGCTTATTGATCGCCGCATTATACAATTTCTGCCATGGTCAGATGCCCTGTGTTAATGTAATACAGTAAACCCCCTCTAAACTGGACGTTCAATTTAGTATAAATATTGGTCTTGGGGACGGGTGACAGCTTAATGCAGGGTGAAAGTCATGCAGAAAGCTTCTCTAGAAGCTTTCTGCATGACTTTCACCCTGCATTAAGCAGTCTTCTGCTTAAAAGTATCTATTGTGTTTCCTCTACTAGATTTCAGGTTTAGAGGGTTTTTTCTGTAAAATCATTTAATTACTATTGGAGATGTCATTATAAATAAAGAATAAATATATATTATATATTACATGAATATTCATCAAGTAAATAGTTAAAAACTAAACAGGCCAATTTTTGAACGCGTGATAATTAACTCAACATGCTGAATATTGAATAGTGCGGACCTGGGTGAGCCGTTGCATTGGAACGTAGTCCTTGATCAGGATTCTCACTTTTTGTGGCGATAGAGTAAAATGCACGCACACGCTCATAGCATGCATACAATCAATAAAACAAGACGAGACAGAACAGACATGTCAAAGATACAATAAGGTGTATGGTTGTTAGAATAACTTGGCTCATGTCTACGTAAATATTTGTCTTTTCCTAGTAACATGGCATCTGTTGCTGATTTGACATGGCACACGAAACATCACATGCAAGTGTACCTGCCATTCTTTCATCTCCCTCTTTGTCTTGCTTGATGTCTGTCATTATCTTTCACTGCACCTAACTCTCCTTCCATTTCATTTTATTCTGGACTCTGTATTCCATTCTTTCTTTCTTTCTTTCTTTATGTCGTTCTTTTTTTCTTTCTTTTTATTTCTTTTTTTCTTTCTTTCTTTTTTTCTTTTTGTCTGTCTGTCTGTGTGTCTGTCCTCTATCTGTTTTCCTTTCTTCTGTCTCTCTAGTTCAACGTCTTTATGACTCCCCACTCGTCTCTCTCTCCATCTGTCTGTCTGTCTGTCAGCCAGAAAGTGTGTCTGCTATCCTTTTCCCCTAAATGTTTCTTCATCATTATATATTAATCTGTCGATAAATGTTTGTGTCAATTTAGTTCTCCTTTGGTCTTCCCTTTCTCATTATCTTTAAACAAATCTCTCTCTCTCTCTCTCTCTCTCTCTCTCTCTCTCTCTCTCTCTCTCTCTCTGTATGTCTCTCTCTCTGTATGTCTCTCTGTGTCCTCTCTCTCTCTCTCTCTCTCTCTCTCTCTCTCACATAAAAACACCACAGGCACCACACATAATCACCACACATTATCATCGTCACTAGAGGACTCGTACGAAGGGGAGATTGTGTTTTTTCATGCTTCCTCACTCTGTCTCTGACTTTCTTTCTTTTACTCTCTCATTATCTTTCTCACCTCTGTTTATGTATTTTCTGTAAATGATAAAGAACCCAACACAGACAAACATAAGAAACTTCACAGGAGTGATAAGTCCACACGACTCTGTTAATGGGTTTGGGATATGTGTTTATTTTACATGTCTATCTTCCATGTACGAGATTAAATCTTTTCTTCTATCTCGTACACCCGACTCCCTTGGGTTACTCGGATTATATTGTAATTAAGAACAAAACTAAGACGTTCTAGTCAAGTTCGCTCGCCCGTGGCACCGTTCAATCTCGCACCACAGCTGGAAGTTTTCATCCTGGACCAAACGTCTCTATCAGTTAGATAGCCAGTAAAAGCAATGAAGATTTCCTTACTAAAATATCTTCTCTGTCCCTTCATCTTCTACGGTCTCTATCATAATAAGCAAAAATAACATTTTTATCTCTTTTCTCCCACACAGATGCGAATTTTGATTGAAGCTTTAACATCTTATCACAGAGACGCTATAACCCTTTGAATATAACATGTAGATTACTTCTCCAACGCTTAACCCTTTCCCTGTTCTATGTGTATTCCAAAGTTCAATACCTACTGAATATTCATTGACAAAACAGTTCTAATGAAATATGGAAAGTGGAAACTTCGAGCAATTTTAGAAAGTAAAGAAACAGATCTTTCAAATTCCATTAGCATACAGAACTGTCCCTGATCAGACGGCTCCCATAAGAGCCGTCTAATTTGGGTCTACTCTGTTTTCAAATGCGTGAAAACACGTTTATATGAAGGAAAGGGTTAAAACCCATGGCACACTTAATCCTTTACCTGATGAATAGTAATGCAAGAAATATCGAGTCCTATTAATTGGTATAATTTTCATAATGCCAATATAAAAAAGTGATTTCTACCTAAGAATCAGATCTATATCATTTCATTAGAAAACAAACTATATGTGGATCTACTATATGTGGCGTAAAGTAGTTAAAATGCGAACATGCGAGAGATAAATGGTTAAAATGCGTCCCTATAAGGCAAAGAGTTAAACCCGTCTGTAGAAGGTAAAAGGGTTCAAGCGTCTCTATGAGATAAAGCGTAAACGGCGTCTGTATGGGGTACAGGGTTAAAAGGGGTCTCTATGAGATAAAGGGTTAAACGGCGTCTCTATGAGATAAAGTGTAAACGGCGTCTGTATGGGGTACAGGGTTAAAAGGGGTCTCTATGGGGTACAGGGTGTGAACGGCGTCTCTATGAGATAAAGGGTAAACGGCGTCTCTATGGGGTACAGTGTTAAAAGGGGTCTCTATGGGATAAATGGTTGAAAGGCGTCTCTATGGGATAAAGGATAAACGGCGTCTCTCTAAGATTAAGGGTTCGAGCGTCTCTATGAGATAAAGGGTAAACGGCGTCTCAATGGGATAAAGGGTGAAAGGCGTCTCTATGGGATAAAGAGTGAAAGGCGTCTCTATGGGATAAAAGGTTGAACGGCGTCTCTATGGGATAAAGAGTTGAAAGGCGTCTCTATGGGTTACAGGGTTAAACGGCGTCTATATGGGATAAAGGGTTAAACGGCATCTCTATGAGATAAAGGGTAAACGGCGTCTCTATGGGATAAAGAGTTAAACGGCGTCTCTATGGGATACATGGTTAATTTGCGTCTCTATGAGATAAAGGGTAAACGGCGTCTCTATGGGATAAAGAGTTAAACGGCGTCTCTATGGGATACATGGTTAATTTGCGTCTCTTTGAGATAAAGGGTAAACGGCGTCTATGGGGTACAGGGTTAAACGGCGTCTCTATGGGATAAAGAGTTAAACGGCGTCTCTATGGGATACATGGTTAAACGGCGTCTCTTTGAGATAAAGGGTAAACGGCGTCTATGGGATACATGGTTAAACGGCGTCTCTATGGAATAAATGGTAAATGGCGTCTCTATGGGATAAATGGTAAATGGCGTCTCTATGGGATACATGGTTAATTTGCGTCTCTTTGAGATAAAGGGTAAACGGCGTCTATGGGATACATGGTTAAACGGCGTCTCTATGGAATAAATGGTAAATGGCGTCTCTATGGGATAAATGGTAAATGGCGTCTCTATGGGATAAATGGTAAACGGCGTCTCTATGGGATAAAGGGTTAAACGGCGTCTCTATGGGATAAAGGGTTAAACGGCGTCTCTATGGGATAAAGGGTTAAACGGCGTCTCTAAGGGATATAGTGTAAACGGTGTCTCTATGAGATAAAGGGAAACGGCGTCTCTATGGGATAAAGAGTTAAACGGCGTCTCTATGGGATAAAGGGTTAAACGGCGTCTCTATGGGATAAAGGGTTCAAATGCGTCTCTATGTGATAAAGGGTTAAACGGCGTCTCTATGGGATAAAGGGTTAAACGGCGTCTCTATGGGATAAAGTGTGAACGGCGTCTCTATGAGATAAAGGGTAAACGGCGTCTCTATGGGGTACAGGGTTAAACGGCGTCTCTATGAGATAAAGGGTATACTGCGTTTCTATGGGATAAATGGTTGAAAGACGTCTCTATTGGATAAAGAGTTGAAATGCGTCTCTATGGGGTACAGGGTTAAAAGTCGTTTGTATGAGATAAAGGGTTGAAAGCGTCTCCATGTGGTAAACGATTGACAGGCGTCTCTATTGGGTAAACGGTTATAAGGCATTGAAAGGTGTTTCCATGGGGTAAACGGTTGAAAGGCGTCTCCATGGGGTAAACAGTTGAAAGGCGTCTCCATGGGGTAAACGGTTGAAAGGCGTCTCCATGGGGTAAACGGTTGAAAGGCGTCTCCATGGGGTAAACGGTTGAAAGGCGTCTCCATGGGGTAAACAGTTGAAAGGCGTCTCCATGGGGTAAACGGTTGAAAGGCGTCTACATGGGGTAAACAGTTGAAAGGCGTCTCCATGGGGTAAACGGTTGAAAGGCGTCTCCATGGGGTAAACAGTTGAAAGGCGTCTCCATGGGGTAAACGGTTGAAAGGCGTCTCCATGGGGTAAACGGTTGAAAGGCGTCTCCATGGGGTAAACGGGTGAAAGGCGTTTCCGTGAGTTAAATGGTTAAAATGCGTCCATATGATGTAAAGGGTTAAAGGGCAACTTCTTGAGATAAAAAATAATAATAATAAGCATAATTACATGTAGCTATGAAGTAAATGGCTAAGAACCGGTTCTATGAGTTAAAGAGTTAACCCTTTCCCTGTTCTATGTTTATTTAAAATATCAATACCTACTGAATATTCATGGACAAAAAAGTTATAATGAAACATGGGAGGTGGAACATTGTACCCATTTGAAGGCAAAGAAACGGGTCTCTCAAATTCAATTAGTAAACAGAGCAGACCCTGATCAGACGACTCCTATAGGGACCATCTGATCTGGGTCTACCCTGTTTGCAAATGCGTGAAAACACGTTTATATGAGGGAAATGATCTAATTAACGGTCACACTGTCATCGTGCACAAATATTCATAAAATAAAGTTTGAAATGAAATGGTTATGGTACACACCATGAAAACGTAATGCCTATGGTTTGTAAACTGTCGCGTTAGATTTGCATGGTCTGGTCTACACTGTGAGTCCAACCAGGATTTATCTAACACTTTACTCCATAAATACGCTTTAGTCCCATTGCCTCATAGGCCAGTTTTAGACCAACATTTTTTAATAAATCTGCTGAAAAGGAGCATTTACTAGAGAAAATGAAAACAATAGAATTGTGTAGTTTTGAGACCATTGTAGCAAATAGAGCATTTGCTCCATAGGAGCAAATGCTCTATTTATCACAATGGTTTCAAAAAGTGACTTTTACAGGTTATTTAAAAGGCGTTAATATCACTGAATGGATTAACACATTTGCAAACATAATATATCCAGATCAGGCGGTTCCTATAGTAGCGTACTGGCCAGAGTCTAATCTGATTCTACATTGTTTTATCATGGCTAAAACTATTCTTGATCATATGCCTTTCTGGAAATTAAGCCAAATAATATTCACATCACAAACTGTTTCTTACTTGAATACTCACTGAGTAAAGGGTTAACTTGAAAAAAAACTTATTAACCCTTCGCTTGCTATTCACGTCAATATACCTACCTGTAAATAGTGAAGACCCAGATGATACAGCTCCTGCACTATTTACAAGTTGATTGTGCAGCCAGTGCACTCCACAGCAGTGATTGGGCAGCGATATACTTGTACACAATGAAGATGTATTTAATTATACAACAGGGCATGGGTAAAGAAATGTGTTTTAAAATTCAGCAAGAGAAGGGTTAACTATGTTGAGGTCTGCTCTGTTTGCAATGACGTAAAAGGCGCAAAGACGAAAGAAGACGAACATAGATGTCCAAGCAGACACCGTTTTAGCTAAGAAGTGTGTGCGGCCTTAATCACATGAATCAGCTGATGTGAAAATTTATCTTGCAAGCTGGCAGGTAAAAAAGTAGGGTTATGCAATATTCTGTGATAATTCTGTTATAACACGTGTCAAGACACCAAACAGATCAGTGTAATGCTGACTCAGTAAGATAAACATGAACTGTCTGCCCTTTCCATAAACCAGAGGTTTTTTTCTTTTACCCATTACGTTCACACACTCTCACTACCTCCCCAGAACGACAACTTAACACATTACTCCATAAATATGCCTTTTCACGCATTTGCAAACAGAGTAGACCCAGATCAGGAGCCGTCTGATCAGGGTCTGCTCTGTTTGCTTATATATTATATAAATATGATTCTACAGTGTCTGCTATGAACAAAAATTCCCTTGTTCAGATAACATTATAAAAATGATAATCTAATCAATATTCATGATGTCATTATTTCTGACATGAATATTCATGAAGCAAAATGCTTAAAATAGCATCATTATCTACATCAATGAGCGTTTTGTTTTCAAATGGATGCCAATATGTCGCCTGGCCATATTCTTCATACACCGTTGTCATAGTAACGTGCACAAACCTTCATACAATAGAACCTGTCCTGAGCGGCAATGCATTTATTGAACATAGGTGTCTTAAAAAGAAGGTGAATGCTTAATGCAGGGCAAAAGTTATGTAGTTAAGTTAAGCTTCCTGTATTACTTTTGACCTGCATTAAGCTGCCACCTGCCTTACAAACCCATAATTAGACTTCTTTGACCTGCATTAAGCTGCCACCTGCCTTACAAACCCATAATTAGACTTCTTTTTTGATGGTTGCTTAAGATAGGTTCTACTATATAACTATAAGATATACAGTACAATTCTTAGTCTGAGCCAAAGGTAGCGGTACCGAACTTACCTTCTGCTAATTGTTATATGTATGGATATTATACTGTGCCCTGCAGACATGGAACTAAAATGCCATATAGGGCGAAGTTGAAATATCCGACTACCCTATAATATTATTTCTATTTATAGTTAAATCTGTAGCAAATCGGGCGAATTTCTATAACTGTCAAAGACTTATTTCATACCACAAAATAATGTTTGATACCGCTACCTGTGGTCTAACTCACTTAATGTAAGAAGTTTGTACTCAGGGTCCCGTTTGTGTTACGCTTTCGCTGCCAATGTCGCATCTGTGATTACCTATGTAATACCGTACGATCTTTATCTTTAGTAGAACGGACCCCTTGTGTACTTTTGAACTTGATTGGAACTATCAGCATTTTTTACTCATGTCACGATTGACACTTACTCCTCTGTTAAAAATAATGTCTGCTCAACTACTGATCTGTTGAAAGTTTTTTTTCGATTTGTTAAAGATTTTGGTTAAAGTAGTGACCGGTGTCAAATAGTATCCAATACGTTGTTTTCAAATGTGAGCCCGGTCACGGGTGGTTGGATAGGCAGTGGTTGCAGTTGGCAAGCATCGTACACCAGAAGTCCAGATAATATGCGTATTTAAACATTTACAAGGATATCTCCTTTATTCCTCCACTAAATCTATACTGTGACCACTCTTTAGAATCGTACCGAAAAGACGATTCTAAAGAGAGGTCATAGCATAGGGTTTGGTGGGAAAATGACGATTTTAGTATTTGGGTCACAAAGGAGCTTTCTGTGTGATTTTCACTCTGCATTAAGCAGCCATCTACCTAAAACCTAAATTGTTCTTATATAAAATTCTATTTTAGTGGGATGTTACTATACACAATAAAATACAAAGCCCATACCATGTAGCAGACGACTTCTGAAGTTTGGCGCCAAAAGGGTTAATGGAAATATTAACAACAGAAATGTTTTACATTATGACAATAGTCCAAAAGAATGCAATGTTAACCCTTTAGACGCCGTGGACCAATGTGTGACGACCTTTGCAGACAGTTTGGGCGCGGAATAGCACGGCGTCTCATCAGGGTCCAAACTGTTTGACATTCATATACTGGGGTGGGGGGTGTAAAAACGCAAGGAGGTGAACATTTGGAATAATTGCAAATGACATGTATTTATAGACGAAAGCAACTTATTGTGTTGAAGAGTGAATTCTTTCGCTGCCAATCGCAGATCCGTGACCACCTTTCCTAACATTTAGGACCCGGATGAGACACCGAGTATTTCTGCGTCTCATCAGGATCCAGATAGCGATTGTGCTTTATGAAACAAAAAAGGAAGAAAAGCAAAAGTGAAAATTGACGCGGACGACAAGTATTGCAGACGACCATGCTTGACAGCAAAAGGGTTAACATTTCGAATACGGGAAACAACTGCAAAGAGAATTGCGAATAATGTAGATCCAGATCATAGGACACTTAGGAAGTCCTCTAGTCAGGGTCGGTATTGTTTGCCATTCAAAATCCTATAGCATACCCTTCCACACTGAATGTACTCTATCGTTAAATAATAATGGACCATTCCATTTTGAATATCTAGAATACAAAGGGTTAATGCATCGTGCCAATGCCTTTATTGCTTATTTCTACGTTTACGATCCCACATATCTATTTAATAGGAAATGCTGCCAAACAGGTATTTATGCACACATTTTCTACAAAATTGAATTATACCGCAAAATGTGTTCAACCCTTTATTCCGTACATACGCTTTTCTACACATTTACCGCAAGAGGAGATCCAGATCAGACGGCTCCTGTAGAAATCGCCTGATCATTGTCAGTTCTGTTTGTTTGAGAAATAATAAAGAAATGATTTTACAATTTCTGCCATTGGCAACAGTACTTGTGTTCATGTGTCAATATAAAACTAAAACTAATTTACATTCATTATGTCATTATTTCTTACATAAATATTAATGGTGTTAATGTTTAAAATGCCCGAATTACATGTTTGCACTCCTATGTAGATGGTTTCGTGTTTGACCTATTATTAATGTTCGTAATAAATACAGTAAAACCTTTCTTTAGCGACCATAAATTGAATAAATATGGAAATTGGTAAGAGCAGGTGGTTTCCCAGAGGAGCTTTCTGCATAACTTTCGTCCTCCATTAAGCTACCACCTATCTTTAAAACCCAGCATTACACCTAATTATTATGGCCGCTGTAGACGGTGTTTACGGTACATCTGACTCGTCTTTTCTCGGTAAATGCAGTAGAACATGCTACAGTAAAACCTCTCTATAACGACCACTAAATTGTGTTCATTAGTTGGTATTTAGGGCAGGTGGCTGCTTAAAGCAAGGTGAAAGTAAAACAGAACGCTCCTATAGGAGCGTTCTGTTTTACTTTCAACTTGCTTTAAGCAATCACCTGCCTTTAACACAAAATACTTGATGTAATTTAGTGGCCGTTATAGAGAGGGTTTACTGTTTAACCATTTCACTGTTCTATGTTAATTCCAGGTTTCAAAACATACTGAATATTCATGGACATAACAGTTATATATAATGAAATATGGAAGGTGGAATATTGTAACTATGTAACACACTAAATAAACAGATCTATCAAATTCCATTAGCAAACAGAGCAGACCCTGATCAGAGAGCTCCTGTAGGATCCGTCTGGTCTAGGTCTACTATGTTTGCAAAACACGTGTATATAAAGGAAAGAGTTAAACGACCACCAATTGAAGTAAATTGTGAGACTTAAAAGCAGATGGTTGCTTAATGGAGAGAAAATGTAACAAGGATACCTCCTTATGGTGTTGTCTGCATTACTTTGGTCCTGCATTAAGCTACCTCTGTCTTAAAGATCCAGAGTTAGACGTCTGTTTAACTTGTCGTTTAAGGTTTTTCTGTACATACGACGTTGCTAGGTTTTTGAAACTCTCTTATACCCATCATATCTGTATATCTAGATTTAACACTTTACCTAATGAATATTCATGTAAAAAGTATTTAGCACCATAAATATTAACCCATTTGCGCCCAGTGGATTCTTCCATGTTTATATATTGGATTAGTCCATTTGTTATATAAGGGGTGCCTGGCCTAAAATTTCAATTTCGTTTTGTTTATATTGAAATTTCTATCAGCAAACAGTGTAGACTCTGGTCAGCCGCCGCATTATACACTGTTTGCCTACGTCCCATATATGGGATCGTGGGAGCAAATGGGTTAACTGCATGAAGGTTTTACAATGGCATAAAACGCACAATAAATTGTAGAATCAGATATGTATTAACCCATTCCTGCATATTGACGTCTTTTGACGCTTCTGTAAAAGGCATTTTGTGAAACCATTGTGAGAAATAGAGCATTTGCTCCACAGGAGCAAATGCTCTATTTATCACATTTGTTTCAAAACTACACGATTCTGAAAATTTCCTTTTCTCTAGTTAATGCTCCTTTTTGGTAGATTTATTCAAAGAGGTTAGGTCTAAAAATAGCCTAAGTGGGAATGGGTTAACAAAGCAGTTATGATCTGTAACTACTCTGTCTGCAAAGACTTGAAAAAGTTTTATAGAAAAGCGTTAAAAGTACCATTAACCTTTAGCCTACTGAGCAAATTATTTTTACCGAATTTTTCACCTACTACAAATTCAAAATTCAAGCTATAATCAATTTGTCTACCAAAATGCAATCAGAGTGTCAAATAGTTTGGATCCTGCTGAGACACCGAGTTACTCGGCGTCTCATCTGGATCCAAACTGTTTGCATAGGTATTCACTCATCCGCCCATAGCAGGCTAAAGGTTAAATTATAAAGTGCATTGTTTATCATTTTGACATCTAAGGCCTTTAAAAGTGCAGGTTGTCTATCAGAAGATCTACTTTATCAAATAAATAGGTAGTCACGTTTTAAGAACAGAACAGGAGTGTCAAAAATCCGGTATCATTGCATAACTCTGGCATACTACATACACTGATTATGCTAAATAGGACATACACGCGTGAATGCATTGCTCCATAGGAAAGGTGGGGGTTTTACCATTTACTCCATGAATAAGACTCGACCCACTACGAACATTAATTAACCAAGTATTTTATATTTTGTAGATTTGTATGCTGTTCGTCCATCGTTGCACCATGGGGACCATGTCTTCCTTCTATGCATTTTTTTTATATAAAACCGGTGAATCCATGCAATAGGTTATAATACTTTTTGCTTGAGTCTGAGGTCATTCTCGTGCATCAGATTGGTCATATTATGTGCTAATTCAGAATCTGGCCAATCAAATACTTGAGAATGATTTCAGACTCAGAAGTTTTTTAACTTTGGACCCGGATTTGCTGAATTTTAAAATACACTTCTCCTTCTTTACCCATGCCCTGTTGTATAATTACATACATCTTCACTGTGTACAAGTATTTTGCGGTACAATCACTGCTGTGGGGTGCACTGGTTGCTCAATCAACTTGTAAATAGAGCAGACCCTGATGAGACAGCTCCTGCAGGAGCTGTCTCATCTGGGTGTTTACTGGTAGGTATATTGACGTGAATAGCAAGCGAAGGATTAAGATATTTGGTAGCAAACCTTAATCAGACGGCTCCTACTGCCCCCCTCTGATCTGGGTCTACTTTGTTTGCATAGAAGTCAGAAGACGTCCCTATGGAGTAAGTGCTAAAGACACTCTGTTTAGAACAGTTTATATCCAGACCACCCGCTGCGTTTGAACTTGCGTTGTCTGATCAGGGTCTTCACTATACGCAACAGCTGCGTTATTTCATTATCAAGTTACTAACCTCTTACTCCATATATAACAAGATACGATCAATTTTAACGCCTGCTTGTGCATAGATATGAAACTTCTTCCTCTTCGGTCGCATCTGCTACATGTACCCATGCACACAGTTTTGATCCATAAAATACCTCGTTTGACCCGGCTTCTGATCAGGGTCCAAACAGTCTGACACTCTCATCACGTCTATGTAACAAGTAAAATAAATTTGCCTTTAATTGATACTTGACAATTAATTAATGCATGGGTATTATTTAGCTGAATGTTATAATTGCTTCTAAACCGGGATTCTAGTAGAGAAAAAAATTTACTTTTAGGCAGGTTTTTGCTTAATGCAGTGTGAGAGACAGGAGCTTTCTGTATGACTTTCACCCTTCATTAAGCTGCCGCCTGTCTCCAAGACCGATATTTATACCAAATGTAATGGTCTGCACATATAATACAGCATGTGACAGTATACTGGGTGGGGCAGTTGCATCTTCAAACTGGCTGGCAGGAGTTCATTGATGAATACCACTGTCAGCTGTTACAACCTTCGACCCTTTCATCACCAAAGGTCTGTTAGTTATAACCTTTGCAAACAGTTTCGATACAAATAAATGCCAGGTAACTCTGCTTCTCATCAGGATCTAAACTGTTTGTTGATTCATTTGCATTTTTTCTGAGGAATTTAAGAAGAATACGTCATTTGAGAATTGAAGCAGACAACACATATTGCAGACATAAGATAACTAGGTGGTGAGAGAGTTAACCTTTAGCAGGCTGGTCTAATTGTCCTCAGAACAGATCACCCATATCTATCATATAAAGAGTTATGTCCCATTTAGTCTCAGATCACAATAAGAATATCAAACAGTTTGTATCCTGATGAGACGCCGAGTTATTCGTCGTCTCTACAGGGTCTAAATTGTTTACACATTTGATCACATATTCTCCTACAGCGCAATGAATGTGCACTCTTTCGCTGCCAATGTCGCATCTGTGATTATTTATGCAAACAGTTTGGATCCAGATGAGACGTCGAGTAACACGGCGTCTCATCAGGATCCAAACTGTTTGTTATCGTGACTGGGTTTTTTACACAAAAATGAAGTAAAATAAAAAGTGAAAAATATAGCTGACGACGAAGTTTGCAGACGACAAAATTCGGCAGCGAAAGAGTTAACGAATAGCCGCTAACGCTCGATGCACCTTACTGGTGTAAGCCCACGTGACTTTAATGACGTTTAATAAATTCCCCTTTCATAAGATCAAGTCCCCCTCTGAATGATCGTGTTCCATAGTTTAACATATTTCCTCTCTCTGCCATCTAGATCTACACTGTTGGCACATGGCATCCAGTCCCTGTCTTGTATCTGCGACACTAAGGGTGAAGTAATGATCTATTATGTTTCCCTTTGTTTTCCCGACCCAACATTCGTTGCATATTATCCTTTTTCATGCTTTAAAAAGTATGCTTGCTCGAAATATGACCTATGTTTACTTGCTTCAAGTACGTTCAAGCTTTTGAGAAACTATTGACCGAGTTACACAGGGTATGGATCTTGGTGAGACGCCGAGTGACGCCCCGTCTTGTCTGGATCCAAGTTATTTGCGTATATGCAAGTAAAGTCACATTTAGCTTGCTAATGGCAAACACATAAACACAAATGCTCGTACAATAACGGAGGCCATAATATTGCATAGGACTAAATGGTATGACATTAATTCATTACACTGGCTAATGCAATGCAATGTTTCACTTCGACCTAGTTTAAAACATTACCGGTGTGAGTGATTATGCAGTACTGTGTGTTACAAACAGCTTTGATCAAGATGAGACGCCCAGCTATTCAGTATCTCATCAGGATCCAAACTGTTTGACTCTCGTATCGTATTCTGTACAAACACAATCATCAAAACTTGTATTAAAATGATCTAATATTTTAGAAAAAGCTTTTTTAACGTGCTAATGATAAACTTAAGAATACGGGACGCGAGTGCACTGATATTTACAATCAGTGTAGACCCAGATCGGAGGGTCCCTAGAGGAATTCTCTGGATCAGGGTCTGCACAGTTTGTCCATCAATATCTTTAACGATTATAAGCCTTTCATACTGATTGTATTCTTTAATAAAAAGCTGAAGGAACATTCCAAACATAAACTCAGCATTAAAGGGTCAAATATTCCATTGATAGCAGTGGTGTTTATTATGCATAGTTGAAAATATAAGGCATTTTAGTGTTTATTTTGTTTTAAAAGAAATATTAGAAAATATGTTGTGTTCATTTTGTGGCAATGGCAATGGGAGTATGCTCATACTAACTGATTGATACTCTTTGGTCAACTTATTGATCATTCACTGCAGGAGTTTCTCAACTTTGGAAGCCAATATTTTCTTTGAAAACCGAGACTGCTCAGTCGATGAAAATGTTCCAACGCAGTGAAATTTGATAGCAGGCGATGGGAAACATTTCTGCAGAATTCATGGGGTGTCAGTGGATGACATATTACCAAATAGTTGGATTACTCATAAAGTGGTGTCTTTTGTTGCTGACGGTTGCTTTTGCTATCTTCTGTAAGGCATGATTTAGCTCGAACAGTAACTGTTCTTCGGGACAATATAAGTCTGAAACTACACCTTAATACTGTGAGTATGTTATTATCTTCTCGTGTTGTTTCTATTACAGTAAAACTTGATGTTTCCATGTTTTAGTAATGAAACGTCGAGAGCTTTTTAGGCAGGTAACGGCTTAATGCAGGGTGAACGTAATGCAATAAGCTCCTAGAGGAGCTTTTTGCATTACTTTCAATCTGCATTAAGCTGCCACCAGTCTTAAAGACCGATAACAATACTTGTTTTAGTCTTCGAACTATCGGAGGTTTACCGCATTTTGATTGAAATTGGCTACCGCATAAATGTTTTGCAAAGAACATCTGGCCCACCAACCCTTGGGCTTTACACACATCGTAGAGACAGATTTGTCATCGCGGTGTCTGATCAGACTCCACATACTGTCACACTGGTGGCCATAAAAGAGTTTGCTCTTGTATATTGCAAACAGTACAGAACCTCAACAGACACTGCTTGCAAAGTTTTAAAGTATGCTTTCGTATAGCGATGTTCAATTATAGACCTATACTAGCAAGCTACTACGTTGTAATAAGGCCTATACTATTGAATATATAACAATGCTGATTCTTGGGTGTCCGAATACTTTGGGTAGTTAGGATATTATTTTCCCATGAAGTTCTGGCTATTAACGTATTTAAAGTTCTAGTTATGCTCATGAGTTTTGAATGGTCTCGTTCTGTTTATATTATCAGATCAAACCCTATTTTCAGTATTTTGTGATCACTCTTTTAGAATCGCCTCGAAGAGACGACTCTAAAGAGTGGTCACAACATAGGGTTTGGTGGAGAAATCACGAAGAGACGACTCTAAAGAGTGGTCACAACATAGGGTTTGATGGAGAAATCACTATTTTAGTACTTGAGTGCGCACATTTATCTGTTGCTACAGTAAATTAAAGCAAATGGATAGGTTCCAGAATCTGATTTGGACCAGTTGACTGTATAGTTGACTGAAAGTGTTGCTTTGGCTTTCGAAGGATCTCCTACTTTCAGAATGTATGTACTTTACAACAGCAAGTGTTGGTGCTCGTGTGACGGTCGTAATAAAGTGTTGTTATATTTTCTGGTCCTTCGGAATCATCACCAGTTGCAATGCTCGTAGTTATGAACATTGAATACTGCTTAAGTTGGTGCTAGTGTTGCACTTTTAGATAATTACAATAACACAGAGTCTGCAATTTTCTTTTTTCTCAATGCTACTTTTGCTTCCGAAATACCTACTTTCAGATTTGTTAACAACGCTGAACGCTTAGTGTTTCTATCAGACTAAATATTCAACACCTTTGAAGGAGACATAATTGCTAACAATCAATAAATATTTACATGTGTCATGATATATTAACATAAATCACACTGTATGTGAATTACTTATTGAGCGAACAGTTGGAATCCAGACGAGATATAGAATTGCAACAGAACCTGTCTTAACCCATTACCTCATATGCTATTTTTAGACCCAACCTCTTTGAATAAACCTACCGAAAAGGAGCATTAACTAGAGAAAAGGAAAAAAAATAGAATTTTGTAGTTTGAAACCTGTTTATCACAATTGTTTCACAAAGTGACAAATATATACAGAGTCGTCAAAAGTCGTCAATATCAGGGAATGGGTTAATGCACAAATAATGCAGAAAACTCGTACAGGAGCTTTGTGCATTACCTTTGACCTGCATTAAGCTACGACCTGCCCTCCTGACCAATAATTAGACTTTTTATGGCCACTTCAGACGGATTCTACTTACTCGATGGCGTTTTCGTATCGAAACCAAATTTGCTCTCTGGTTGATGTTTCGATAAAAATGAAAGACTACCAGAAGGCAATAGTCTAAAAAATTCAGAACTGTCGATAAGAACCTCATTTAGAAAAAGTAATAGAAAAATATTTTGATATTTCTCCACCAAGCCCTATATCTTGCTGCAACTCATTAGAATGGCCTGTCTGGGGCCATTAGAATGTGTTGCAGTAAGATAGGGGTTGTCTGCAAAGTAACCCATTTTGATAGATCTAAGCAACTGGGTCCTGATGTCAACTCATTAAACCCTGATGTCAAATAACACTTTCTATGTAGACGAAGAGTACACATAATATCAAAGATCTCCAAAGTCAGCTCAAAGTTGGAAATGTTCCTAAGCATCGCTTGGCAAAGTGCTGAGGCTCTTTTGAGCAGCTTAGCATGATAGCATGCGTCAACAGGCATGGCAAAGTTCTGAAATACTACCCTTGTATACTGCATCCATACCTCTTTGAACCCTTTCTATCATATAAACATTTCTCAAACACTTGCAAACTTAGTAGACCCAGATAAGAATCTGTCCTATTTCTTTGATGGAATAATATAGATCTGATCGTACTTTCAACTGAAATATTTACATTATGAAAGCATGGATGAAAATATGCCATCATGAATATGAATTAGATAGTCTTTCAGAGTCATGACAGAAACTTTAGAAGGATATCTAACTAATTCAATCGGCAAACAGAGCAGGCCCTGATCAGACGGCTCCTACAGGACAATTGGTGACGTCTGTGATTTGTGCATAATATGAAACTGGGCGAATCGGCTATATCTTATACACAATACAGTCCCAATTTGAACACTAATTCAAGGATTCTTCGTTCTCAACTAGGAACCGTCGGACCCGTTTATACCCAGTCGATGTTAAGTTGCATTACTCTATTACTCTAAAGATCTTAGGTTCTCATCTAAAGACCTGTGATTTCAAATGAGATCCTGAGTTTCCCGGGGAGACTGCTTAGCCCCATCACCGCTGTGGGTTCGAATTCTGGTCTGGGCATTTGGATTTTTCATGTGAGGACGCCTTCCAGCTGGCTTGCGGTAGGTCGGTGGTTTTACCTGGATCTTCTGTGCACGAAACAATGCAATCTGTTCCGAGCACAGAAGAACCTCTGGGGTCTTCCTCCACCTGTAATTAGCTGGACGTCGTGATATAACTGAGTTTCCGTTTGTTTGTACAATAATTATGAGACCCCAGGATCTCAATACCATCCCCGCCCCGGCCCACACGATCCCAACTCATTCACAAGTCTATAAGTTGATGTTGTGGTGTTTGTTTGTTTGTTGTTGTTTTGGGGGTGGGGATATTTGGGGGGTGTTTTTGGTGGGTTGAGGTGGGTGGGGTGGGTGTTGTAATTTTCTTTTCATTTCATTTTGATAAATGTGTTGTTGTTTTGGGGGTGAGGATATTTTGGGGGTATTTTGGGGGGTGTCTAGTTTATTTTCTCTCACTGGATGCTGAAATTTCAAGAAGTTGATCCTGGATTGTAGACTAGACACAAACATAAAACAAATTGTGAAAACTTATTACTTTTTAGCCTAGTGGCTAGGCAAAACAGTTGATTACAATGACGTAAATAATGAAAGTATCTGCCTTCTCCTATTATGTTTGTATATGTTGCCAAAGAGATGTAAACATTGACTTTGACAGCTGAAAGCAATTTCCGACACTGTTGTAATGCAGGTTTATATTTTATCTACCGTTATTGTAGTGCAGACAAAAGTGTAGATGATTAGGAAAATGAAAATAGACAGTCAAACAACAGATTCCCCTTGGCTCTTATTGGCTACGTAATAATGATAATAGTAATAGGCATGGTGATGATGATGATAAAGACGAACAAACAGAAGAAGAAGGAGAAACAGAGAAGTGAATAAATTAATGAAATGAATGAATGAGTGAATGGATGAATGAATTATTTAATTAAGGAAGGAAGGCAGGAAGGTGTGTAGGAATAGAGGAAGGGAAAAAGAATGGATGAAGGATTGAAAGGATTCAAGGAATGATTAGTGTTTTAATAATGAGGACTTATTAATAAATCTCACGACTATGTTCCTTCTGTAGACTTATACTGTGTTAGGCACAATGCCTGAACAGCATTCACGATTGTACAGTAAACCCCTCTAAACAGGACTTTCGTTAAAGAAGAAGTTAAACCTTTTAACACAGGTGCCTGTTTAATGCAGGGTTAAAGTCGTGCAGACAAATCTCATTTGGAGCTTTGTGTATGACTCTCAACCTGTATTAAGCTGTCCCCTGTCTTAAAGATTGGAATTGGTATTAATTTAAGCGTTTAGTTTAGCAGGAGTTTACGGTGTGTTGTTATTTAAAAAAAATTCTGCTCTTGAAAAACGTGGTTCACCTAACAATAAATGTCATGTTGTTTTAATTAAAGTATGTTACAGCTACAGTAACGCTTGGCTAATCTGAACCTTTAATGAAGAAGAAATTACATGTAGTAATTATTAATGCAGGTGGATACTTAATGCAGAGTTAAAGTCATGCAGAAAGCTCCCATACTTTCGTCCTGCATTAAGCTGCCACATGTCTTATAGGCCGATAATTATACTTATTTTTGATTGTTCGGATTAGTGAGATTTCTAACACATACAGTAAAACCTCTCTATAACGGCCACTAAATTGTGTTAATTAGTTGGTATTTAGGGCAGGTGGCAGCTTAAAGTAAGGTGAAAGTAAAACAGAACGCTCCTTTCACCTTGCTTTAAGCAGCCACCTGCCTTTAACACAAAATACTTGATGTAATTTAGTGCCGTTATAGAGAGGTTTAACTGTAAACGAATTAGTACACTTAACAGTGTCCAACGTTTTAGCTAGCATATGCAAGTAGTTTGTAACAAGATAAGCCGCTAGTCAGGTCCAGCTCGTTCAACACTCGTGTTACATTATTGTCAAATAAAGAGATGCGTGTATAGACCCCTTCCATACTTATTCCTACACTGACTTAAAGCTGGAGTAATTAAAAACATTTGTGAATTCTACCATTTGCAAGGTTAATTGGGAAAATATTTCTGATATTTACCAGTTGAAAAAAGTGGTAAAAACGAAGTAGTAATAGATAAAAACACAGTAAAACACTTAACGTAACAGCCATGCTGTGTCGGTGTACGAAGAGGTTTTTTGTATGTAATTCTCCCATTTCGAATACCACCTGATGTTTATACTAGGTGTATATTTATGTTTACTGCTAAAATAACAAAGTGTGCATAAATACTTAGCCAATGTGTACCTAATCCCTGAACCACTTTACCCAGTGGTCCAGATAAGATACGTAAATTAAAACATTTTCAAGAATAACTTCTTTATTTCTCCACCAAACACTATGTTGTAACCACTCTTTAGAATCGTCTCTTCGAGACGATTCTAAAGAGTGGTAACAACATAGGGTTTGGTGGAGAAATGAAGATTTTAGCATTTTGGCACGCACCTTTATCTGTTGCTCTGTTTACCTATTCTATATTCTCCGGGTCTCTGGGTTTACATTGTTTGCACATTGAAGGTACAGTAGAACCTGTCTTAAACGTCCTTATATTGATTGGACACAGGACTCTTAAAAACCAGGTGGTTGCTTAAGCAGGGCAAAAGTAATGCAGAAAACTCTGCATTACTTTTGACCCGCATTAAGCTACCACCTGTCTTACATGCCCTTATTTAGACCCTTTTTACTGGTTCTGCAGTAACTCATTTCTAGTTATCAAAAGGTTAACACCCACGTAACTGTCACGTACACGTAAACAAACATGTTTTTGAGATCTTATTATGATTAAGTATTCAGAAAAATAAAACTAGATGAACTAGACCCATATCAATATGAAACATATGAAAAGTACGCCCTTTACCTCATGAATAATTATTAAAGAATCTTTCAATGCCTGGATATTCATTGACTGATATTTTCATAATAGTAAATAAACAAGTGAGCATTTCGGCATAACAGTTACTTAAAAATCAGTTCTGTTTCCATTTGTATTTCCATTAGTAAACAGAGCAAGTGTTAATCAAAAAGCTTCTACAGGAACTGTCTGGTCTGGGTCTTCTCTGTTTACAGAGGCGCGGAAAGGCGTATTTTGGAGGTTAAGCAGGGTGTGTTGGTTAGTCTACAGATTTACGTCCGTTATTTGTCTGTTCTTTGTCATCTAAGGCTAATTGAAGTCCATGTCCTTTTTACGCCTTTTCAAACAGAGTAGACCAAAATCATAGACGGTCTCTGTATGAGCCGTCAGATCAGGGTCAGCTCCGTTTGCTTATGGAATAATATAAATACCATTATGCATTTCCCGCCATTACCAAACATTCCTGTGTCCATGTGCCATTACAAATATTCTATAAAATTAGATCCATAACTTTAAAACCACACTAGACTAAGTTTTATTATTCGCAATCTATCATTTTCAGGCACGTGTCTTTTTTTTCTTTCAGACTGACTTCGGATGCGGATGTAACTTCATGTCAGTTATTCAATATGAATTATTTCCCATGTGCCCAAGCTCGGCTAGATTGCGCCCCCTGTCCGCCATATTTTGTGACGGGCATTTACGAAATCTTCATAGAATTGGCTGGACAGGTCAATCTCACGGATATAGAGACAGAGACAATCAGAGAGCGATGTGGTATAGAAATTCCTACAACTACAACTACCACAACAACTACAACCACAACTACCACGCCTACAACAACAACATCAACTACTACAACTACCACAACTGAACCACCCACAACTACAAAACAAACTACAACTACTACAACTGAATATACTGTACCTACAAACAGTACTGTTACAACTCAAAGTACAGGTCCAACAACTCATACTAATACTACTGAAAGTGTTACCCAAACCTCCACTGTACCACAAAATGTCACGACAACTGCAAACGCAACTGTTGTCACACAAGTAGCGAAAGAAGCGCCTTCTAGCGGATGTAGTGATATCTGCGTTATAATTATCTCGACCAGTGCTATCTGTCTGTTGATCGTTCTACTGGTGGCCGCCGCAATGTAAGTAATTACAGATTTGTAAGTTGAAATATTATTTCACCCTTTCCCTGTTGAATGCTCATTACATGAAAATAATTACAGTAAAACCCCGGTAATGCGACCGCCAAAAGAGGTATAATTCTGGGTGCTAGATGCAGGTGGTAGCTTAATGCAGGACAGAGGAGCTTTCTGCATTACTTTTGTCCTGCATTAAGCAACCACCTGCTTATAAAGACACCCATGTTTATTCATTAACTGGTCCCATTAGAGGGGTTCTGCTGTACACCATGAATCTTTATTAGCTGAATTTGTACATAGAACTTTTTGTTTTGTATTGATTACAACTGCAGAGTGAGATCTGTTATAATTCCATAAGCAAACAGAGCGTAAATATGGAGTAATGGGTTAACTTTTTATCCCTATAGCCGATTACCCTTGATAACCTTTGCAAACAGTTTGGATTTTGCTGGAACGCTGACTAACTAGGCGGCTGTAACCCGGCCTCTCGTTAGAATACAAAAATGTTTGACAACCCATTTATGATTTTTGAAACAAATTGGAGAAAGGTACACTCTAAAATCGGTAAAAAAACATTATTTCTTAGTCGAAGCATCGGTAATTGACGAAGGTAGTTTAATCCTTTCCTTCATATAAACACTTTTTCATGCATTTGCAAACAAAATAGACCCAAATGTGATGCTTCTGTAGAAGTCGTCTGATCAATGTCGACTCTGTATGCTTATAAAATTATACAACAGACATGATCGTACATTTTCTGCCATGGCTACAATATGTACGTGCTTATATACCATTATAAAACCTCAGCTAGCATGTACAGTAGAGCCCCTCTATAAGCAGGTGGTTGCTTAATACAGGGCGAAAGTAGCTCCTATAGGAGCTTTCTGCATAACTTTCGTCCTGCATTAAGCTACCACCTTCCTCTGCCACCCAAAATTATGCTCATTTTTTGGTGGTCGCATTATAGCGGTTTTACTGTATTTATAATGTCATTTATTTCTTACATGAATATCTATGAGGTAAATGGTTAGGGTCACGACTAAAACTGACATCATGCGACAATCCTATAGCTTCGTTTTACAGCTTGCACACGGTTTATTTTGTTCCTGTTCTTGATTTGTTTTTGTAAACATATCCTCTTAGAAACAACTTTTCGTTGAATTTTATTGACGTAAGAATGCAAAGATTGAAAATGGAAGTCCGACAGGAGATGTTAAACGAAAGTCCACATAAACCATAAAAAACATAAAATGTATGTACAGTAGGACGTGTCTTATGCGATCTTCAACAAGAGGTTTAACTATTGGTCAGTAATGCAGGTGATAGCTTAATGCAGGTCAGAAGTAATGCAGAAAAGCTCATGTAGTAGACGTCTGATGTGGGTATAATATGTTTGCGTAAAAAGGTGGATATATATGAGTGTAAGGATAAAGAGCTGTATAGACGTCTGATCCAATAATACTGTTACCTTTTCCGATATGTTCAAGCTTTTAGAATCTACAAACCAATTGCCAGACAGACAGCATGGATCCAAATAAGATATCGAATTTTTCAGTTGTTTTAACAAATGGCGATCAACAGGATAATGCGCATTAACCTTTTACTCCATGAATATTCATGTAAGAAATAATGACATCATTGATATCATTTTGCTGAATATTTTGATTGCAAAGTAAAACATACATATAAATATTATGGCCATTGCACAAACTGTAGAATCATAGCTATATTATGGCATAAGCAAACAGCGCAAACTCTAATCAGACGGTAAATGATCTGGGTCTACTCTATTTGCAAAGGCGTTAACAGACGTATGTATGTAACTATGTATGCAGTAAATGGTTCTAACTTGTATGTAACTATGTATGCAGTAAATGATTCTAACTTGTGAAACAAAGGAAACAAAAATTGCACAGATTCTGAAGTCACACTTTTATTTTGTTGTTCTTCTTTGTTTAAAGTAGTCCTATGGATCTTAAATTGACAAAAATGAATACTCTATCTGAGCAACAGATAAAGGTGTGTACTCAAATATAAAAATTCTCCTTTCTCCGCCAAACCCTATGTTGTGACCACTCTTTAGAATCGTCTCGAAGAGACGATTCTAAAGAGTGGTCATAACATAGGGTTTGGTGGAGAAATAAAGAAGTAATTCTTGAAAATGTTTTAATTTCCGCATACGAGTATCACCTGGACCTCTGGCCTACCATAAATAACCAGTACAGCCAATTCAAAACGAAATAAATGAACTTGCTAATTGAGTTTCAGTGACAAATGATGCATATCCTGGTCAGAGGGGTTCTCCTTCTTACCTGGTCTATAGTGTCGGTGAATTAACATAACCCTTTACCCAATGAATATTCATGTCAAAACTAATTACTGCATGAATATTAATTAGCTTACTTTTTATAATGGCTAATGAACAAGAACAGTTTGACCATTATTAAACAGAGGATACCATAATCAGAGGGCTACTATGGGGTCCATCTGATCTGGATCTACTGTGTATGCAAATGCGCCAAAAGGCACCCCTACCAAGTAAAGGCTTTAGGAGCTACCTACATAAATGAAGTAACAACCAATGGCATTCGGTCAATAGTTTCTTAAGTCTGTCCCTGTTCAATATCTATGTAGGATAATTATACTGACATCAGCTGAATTTTTATAATGTAAACTTTTAAAATGAATTTATTGCTTTCACAAAAACTGTATAACAAGCGAGGATTTACGCAAACGTAAAATGAATGAAGCAGGGCTGGGGATAAAACAGAGAGCAATATTATTATTTAGTAATTTTGATTATGGAAGAAAATACAACGTTCTGGCCAAAGACGATCAACTGACTTCTGAAATATAAGCAACTGTTCCTCTAAACAGGTATGGGTTTTGTTCCAGCTGCTTTTGCTTTGGTTTTAGCAATTATAACAACCTTTGCAAACAGTCTGGATCCAGATGAGACACCGAGTAACTTGGCACCTCATCAGGGTCAAAACTGTTTTTCACTCTGACATTTATTTTTGAATCGATATGGAAGGGAACAAAGTGCAGCAGACGACAATATTTGACATTTTGAATTTCCATAAAAAAATATGTGCGACCGCTGGGGAAAAATATATTACAGTGCAGTAAATAAATAAAATACAATTAAATACTAATTTTTACCGCACATTTAAATAAAAAAAAATCGCGCAGTAAATCAGGGGAACACTCATCAAAGAAAGGATGTGACAATAGCCGCAGTCAGTTAGATCTATAATTATCATGCCAAAAGCAAACAAAGCTGACACTGATCAAACGGTTCTTATAGGACCTTGGTCTACTCTGTTTGCAAATGCGTGAAATGGTGTTTATTTGAGGGAAAGAGATAAATGAATGGATAAAATGCAAATCAAAATTGTAACAGATCATGAATTGGGCTGATACTATTTTTAGCTATCCTGAGCCAAAGGCTCAGGATGAGCTAATGTGACCTCTCTTTGTTCGTCGCCCGGCGTCCGGCGTCCGTCCGGCGTCCGTCCACATTTTCAAATGACATCTCCTCTAAAACTTCAGATCCGATTTTAACCAAATTTTAGAAGCATCAGTGGCTAGGGGGAACGAAACATTGTTCAAATTATGACCCCCGGACCAAAAATGGCCCAGCCCATGGGCTTATCAGTTTTTCATAGGAAATTTTTTTAAATCTTCTTCTCTGAAACTGAAAAGCCTAGACCTTTGATATTTGGCATGTAGCATGATTTTATGGTCCTCTACAAAGATTTTTCAAATTATGACCCCCGGGCAAAAAATGGCCCCGCCCAAGGGCCTACCAGTTTTTCATAGGAAAATCTTTAAAAATATTCTTCTCTGAAACTGTAAGACCTAGACCTTTGATATTTGGCATGTAGCATGATCGTATGGTCCTCTACATATATTGTTCAAATTATGACCCCCGGACCAAAAAAGGCCCCGCTCAAGGGCTTATCAGTTTTTCATAGGAAAATCTTTAAAAATATTCTTCTCTGAAACTGTAAGGCCTAGACCTTTGATATTTGGCATGAAGCATGAGCTTATAGTCCTCTACAATGGTTGTTCAAATTATGACCCCTGGGCCAAAGATGGCCCCGCCCAAGGGTTTATCAGTTTTTCATAGGAAAATCTTTAAAAATCTTCTTCTCTGAAACTGTAAGGCCTATGGCCTTTGATATTTGGCTTGTAGCATTATCTAACGGTCCTCTACAAAGATTGTTCAAATTATGACCCCCGGGCCAAAAATGTCTCCGGCCATAGGCGTATCAGTTTTTCATAGAAAAATCTTAAAAATTCTTCTTCTCTGAAACTGTAAGGCCTAGGACCTTTGATATTTGGCATGTAGCATGATCTAACGGTCCTCTACAAAGAGTGTTCAAATTATGACCCCTGGACTAAATATGGCCCGCCCAAGGGCTTATCAGTTATCATGACTTCTTGGTAAAAAATGGCCCGCCCTTGGGATATCTCGGGTGAGCACTTCAGAGCCTCATTGCCCTCTTGTTACACAATCAAATCGGCCCATGATACTTTTTCCTGATCTGGATTCAAAAGTTTCGCAAATGCGACGTGTAAGGCCATTTTATTCACAATGTAGAGAGCTAACTAGTATACGCAATTTATTTTAGCATTCACATTTTACACAATATACATCGACCGTCCCTAAAGCGACCACGCACTTTATTAACCCATTCCCTCCTACTGACGAATTTTGACGCCCCTGCAAAGGTCACTTTGGAAACTATTATGATACATAGAGCAGTTGCTCCATAGGAGCAAATGCTCTATTAATAACAATGGTTTAAAAACTACACAATTCTAAACATTTCCTTTTCTCTAGTAAATGCTCCTTTTTGGTAGATTTATTCAAAGAGGTTATATATAAAAATAGCCTTGGAGAGAATGAGTTGAAATACGTGTCCTTAAAACCAGGTGGTTGCCTAATGCAGAGCAAATGGAATGCAGAAAGCTTCAAAGGATATTTCTGTATAACTGTTGTCCTGCATTAACCCTTTATTCCATAAATACGCATTTCTACGCCTTTGCAAACAGAGTAGATCCTGATCAGAAGGCTCTTATTTGGGCCATTTGATCAGGATCTGCTCAGTTTGCTTATGAAATTATATAGATTCTACATTTGCTACCATGACAGACTTATATGTATTCGTTTACTATTATAAGAAATATTCTAATTAACATTCATGATGTCACTATTTATATCATGAATAATCCAATGGCGTAAAGGGTTAATCCACCACCTGTAGTACAATCCAGCGTGGTCGGATTAGAAATACTTTACTGTACATGCTTAACACGATCAGAGCACCAGATAAATGTGCATACTCAAATGCTAAAATCGTCATTTCTCCACCAAACACTATGTTGTGACCAGTCTTTAGAATCGTCTCGAAGAGACGATTCTAAAGAGTGGCCACAACATAGGGTATGTTGGGGAAATAAAGAAGTAATTCTTGGAAATGTTTTAATATACACATCTTATCTGACCCTCTGTACAAGTATTCAACGTATTTGTCGATATTTTCATAGAAACAGGATATTACTCCGAGAAATATTTAATTTGAATAAAATCCCGGAAGGTAAAAACATTTCATTTTATCTAAATCGAAGTAGCGTAAAGTTATGCAAATTGAAAGAACATTCCCAACAGCTATATTTGCACACGATCCAGGTTTTTTTAATTTATGTATAATTTGATATGAATAAACTACTAAAATGTGTCATTTGATACGTTTAAAATGCGTAAATTTTGTAAAAACATAACTTTAAAGGTGTGGGGACTTTTATCGAAATTGAAAACTTGACGGGATTTTTTTTTATTTCTGTTTCGATCGTCACGTACCCTTTGCTATATAAGTACATCCATACCCTTCATATTTCATTATAACTATTTTGTCTTGATGAATATTTAGGAAGTATCGAAATTTGTAAGAAACATAGAACTGGGAAAGTGTTGAACATTTTGTCTCCAGATGAGATGCGCATTAATCTACACCACATTTGATTTCAAACTATTTTTATTGCAAAATAAAACGGCTTGGGTTTCATTTCTGACGCGACAGCGAGTATACGCCCAGATTGTATTTCGTAAATATGCATTAATTTTGTGACAACCGGGAATCCTAATATTGTCACATGCTTATATAGTACTGTTTAATGATCTTAACATGTTTTGCGCCAAATAAATACAGCCTGCAACCGTTGTCGCCTGCTTTAAGTTTCAGGGAGGATTTTTCTTCTCAAAAACATAAATGTTGTGTCAAACAGTTTGGAACGTGGTGAGACGTTGTCTTATCTGGATCCAGACTGTTTGCGAATGTAAAACATAATTATTCGCACATTTTCAACAAGCCCTATGGACCGTGGTGGTGTTCAGTTTGGGTCTAGATGGGACGTAGCGAAACTGTTTTTTACTGTGATTATATATGGGGGGGCGTCACTTTTTGCGAACAACCATACGTGGCAGCGAAAGCGTTAATCTTTCCCACGTTCAACGTCACTCACAATAGCAAACAAATTGATACTCGGTCAAAAGCTTGAATCAGAATTCGTCAAAAATGCACCAGATTCAAATCTGACATTATTTTTTTACAGCTACGGTAGAGCTAAATGTGATAAAAACTTAAACAGTAGATCAATGATCTCTTAAGAAAGGTTCTACTGTATAAGAAGAGTTCTAATTAAGGGTCTGTAAAGCGGGTGGTCGCTTAATGCATGTGAAAAGTAGTGCATAAAGCTCCTATTTAAGTTTTCTGTATTATGTTTGCCCTGCATTAATCTACCGCCTGGTTTTTAAGGTTTCTGTGTACAGTCAATATACGGCCGCTTGTGCCACTTGTAACGAGGAGGTGATCATGTGCATTTAACCCGTCCGCCATGAATATTTATTTAACCCTTTCCCTCATATAAACGTGTTTTCACGCATTTGAAAACAGAGTAGACCCAGATCAGACGGCTCCTAGAGGAGCGGTCTGATCAGGGTCTGCTCAGTTTGCTAATAGAATTTGATAGATCTGCTTTTTTGCTATCTAAAATGTCTACAATGTTCCACCTTCCATATATCTTTATAACTATTTTGTTAATGAATATTCAGTAGGTATTGAAATTTGGCCTAAATACAGAACAGGGAAAGGGTTAAGGCATAATGTCAACATGAATATTAATAAGAATATTGTTTTAAAAATAACACATGGACACCTGATGTTTTGGTCATGGCAGAAACCGTGGATTCATATCTATATCATAGGCAAACAGAGCAAACCCAGATCAGACGGCCTCTACAGTAGCTGTTTGATCTGGATCTACTCTGTTTGCAAATGCGTAGAAAGGCATGTGTGTGGTGTAAAGGGTTAACCCTTTCCCTGTTCTATGTTTATTCCAAATTTCAGTACCTACTGAATATTCATGGACAAAATATTTATAATGAAATATGGAAGGTGGACCAATGTAGCCATTTTTGAAAGTAAAAAAACGGATCTTTCAAATTCCATTAGCAAACAGAGCAGACCCTGATCAGACGGCTTTATATGAGGGAGAGGGTTAGAAAAGTTTGTTAATGCAGGACGAACTTTATGTAAGGGGGGGGGGGCTCTTATAGGAGCTTTCTGTACTACGTTCGTTCTGCATTAAGCAACCACGTGATAAAGACATCCATTCATTAAGTGGTCGATTTAGAGGGGTTCTACTGTGTTCATGTAAAAATATTGACTACTTTTATTGTATTTTTCAGGCTTTTAGTGAATTCGTGAAAAGAATGTGCAAACTGTTTCTATCCAGATGAGATTGATCTGGATTCAAGCTGTTTGACTCTCGGACAGTAGTTTCTCAATCGCTAAATCGAAGTAGGACGTAGTCAAAATGGAATAGATCCAAACTTCAGCAGACATTTTTATTATATTTTTACAGCAGGGTGAGGGTTAAATGTAAGAGTATGCTCGATAAACTGTTATTGTCAATGTTCTGATTGCTATCATGCAGTGTTACGGCATGACACACAAGCCTAGGCGACAGCTGTCAGTAATCACTGTCCGTCATGCGCTACACCACTACTGTAACAGACACGATAGCGGTCACGTATTTAACTATTTTCCTGTTCAATATTTATGTCAGAAATAATGACATTATGGATATTTATAAAGGTGATTTGTTTTTATAAAATACACATTTCAAAGGAATGGTTTTCTTTTACAAAAACTGTAGAATCCAACCTATATCATGCCATAAGCAAACAGACCAGAGTTTACTCTTTCATTGTCATGGTCGTACCTATTGCCAGCAACGCAAACGGAGACTCATCAGGATCCAAACTGTTCGACACAGTGCTTATGACTGTTCTTTTTTACCCATTCATTATATAATTATAATTGACGACTTTTTATGCATCTGTAAAGGTCACTTTTTTGAAGGCATTGTGATAAATCACAATGGTTAAAAAAGCTACAACGTTATAAAAACAATTCCTTTTCTCTAGTAAATGCTCCCTTTCGGATCTAAAAAGAGCGTATGAGGTAAACAAAGAACAAGGAGAAACAGATTACAAAATGCACAGACACCACATGACAACTTATAGTGTATTAGATAAATACCGCGACTGCAACCTGTGGACCAGTTCGTGACAACGTTAGCAAACAGTGTAGATGGATAAGACACAGACACCACATGACAACTTTAGTGTATTAGATAAATACCGCGACTGCAACCTGTGGACCAATTCGTGACAACGTAAGCAAACAGTGTAAAACCTGTCTATAACGGCCACTAAATTGTGTTAATTAGTTGGTATTTAGGGCAGGCGACTGCTTAAAGCAAGGTGAAAGTAAAACAAAACGCTCCTATAGGAGCGTTCTGTTTTCCTTTCACCTTGCTTTAAGCAGCCACCTGTCTTTAACACAAAATACTTGATGTAATTTAGTGGCCGTTATAGAGAGGTTTTACTGTAGATGAATAAGACAACGACACTTTGAAAACGATATGAACGAAACATTTGAATATAGTGTTTTGCAACTGCAGGTGGTGAAATAGTGTTTAACCCTTTCCCTCATATAAACGCCTTTTCACGCATTTGCAAACAGAGTAGACTCAGATCAGACGGCTCCTGTAAGAGCCTTCTGATCAAGGTATGTTCTGTTTGCTTTTGACATGATAAAGGTCAGATTCTACAGTTGTTGTCAAAGCAAGAACTCCCTTGAAAAGTTTACATTATCAAAATTCAGCTAATAAATATTCATAATGTCATTTTTTTTCTTAGTGAACAGGGGAAGGATTATTTCCTCGAATTTTCGTTTGCTCGGATTTCCTAGGTGAATTGTGTTTTTATATCTTGTAAGAACTGTCCGGCATCCCACCTGACCACTAACTAATTGTCAATGTTATCAACGAGTAGCCTATACGACATGCTATATTTATATGTTAACATTTCCTCCGCTAACCGCGACTTGACTTGCATTTGCAAACAGTTTGGATCCAGATGAGACGCCGAGTAACTCGGCGTCTCATCATGATCGAAGCTGTTTGACACCCCGTCAATATATTCTCGAAAGCTTGATCGAATCGAAGAAGTCAAAATTGCATCATATCCAAAATTTAGTAGATGCTATTTTCACAACAGGGTAAGGATTAATGGTCAATGACGCATCTATGTCCAAGTTTCTTATATGGTTTTATCCGTTCGCAATTGACGGCTGTTGGTCTTGTTTGTTAGTCATTCTGTATTAACATAATTAATGAAAAGCAGAACCTCACTAAAAGGTCCACTTAATGAATACACGTGGACGCGTTTAACAGCATAGTGTTGCTTAACACATTCCTTTATATAAACGCATTAACACGCAGTTGCAAACAGAGTAGAACCAGACCAGACGGCTTCTATAGAGTCCGTCTGATCAGGGTCTGCTCTGTTTGCTAACAGAATCTGATATATCTGTACCTTTACGTTCAAAAAATGGCTACAATGTTTCATTTTCCATGTTTAATTATAACTATTTTGTCCATGTATATTCATTAGGTATTGAAACTTGGAATAAAAATATAAATACAGAACAGGGACAGCGTTAATGCAGAATGCAAGAAATCCAGAACTGTTCCAGTTACATTCATCCTACATTAACCCTTTCCGTCATATGCTATTTTTAGATCCAATCTCTTTCAATAAATCTACCAAAAAGGAGCAATAACTAGAGGAAAGGATTTTTTTAGAATTTTGTAATTTGAAACCATTGAGATAAATAGAGCATTTGCTCCTTGAGGAGCAAATGCTCTATTTATCACAATGGATTCAACAGGTGACTTTTACAGAGGCGTAGAAAGGCGTATTTATGGAGGAAAGGGTTAACCTTTTACTCCATAAATACGATTTTTCTTCGTCTTTTCAAACAGAGTAGACCCGGTCGAGGATTCTTGGATAAGAGCTAATGGGTGTTTTAGGGATGGGGTTGTTGGGGTTGTCGGATGTTGATGGAGTTGATATGGACTGGCGGGCGTTGTTTGGAGTTGGTGGGGTTGTTTCGCGCCTGGGTGGAACTAAAAGCCGTCCACGATTTATTGCCTAAATCAACATTCATGTAAGAAAAAAATGATACCATGAGTATTAATTAGAATACATTTTAGTATCACATATGCACATTGAAAATGGCCATAACAGAAATTGTAGAATCAGATCTATATAATCACATTGTAAGCAAACAGAGCATACCCTGATTACCCGTCTGATCTTGGTCTGCTCAGTTTGCAAATAAAATGAAAATGCGCTCAATATCAGGTAAACTGTTGAAAAAACTTGAAAAAGTAAAACACATTATAATGACATGCGTACAACGCCCTATATTATACTATCGGCTGTGACTGACCCCATATGACAGTTCTATTGTCTAAACTTGACTACTAATCACCACATTATGACAATCATGATAGACCTTGTGTGTGAAATGACCAAGGTCATCTGTCATTTATACACTCGATTGTGTCCAGTTCTCCGTCCAAGCTATTCTGGTCATACAAATATAGTCAGTCCATTGATCGTAAAACTTGTTCTCAACATAGATACTGTTATGTTAAGAATATATTTTCCTCTATGTTTCACTTTATTCTGATGGACTATAGGGCGTATTCGACTGGATTACTATAGTTATTAGGGAACTGTGAGTTGAGTTCGGGTGGGAACTTTTACTACTTGAAGTGTTTTATGTGGAAAACTAAGTAAATGGTATGGGGAGAAATTGTAAGGTAAGTGGAAGGTCATGCATCTGTAGGTTTCAATTTCTAGAGGAAGACAGTATTTCGGAACTTTTAATTCATGGATGTTAATAAAGATAAACAACGAATATCAATTACAGTAAAACCAAACACTAAAACAAATATAAGTATCAGTCTTTAAGACAGGTGACAGCTTAATGCAGGGTGAAAGTCATACAGAAAGCTCCTCTAGGAGCTTTCTGCATGGCTTTCACCCTGCATTAAGCAGCCACCTGCCTAAAAAGGACATACATGTTTCATTAATAAAATTTCGAAGTATCGAGTATTTACTGTGGATTAATTTAATTTTGTAAGCGACACATGAACGCAGAACATTTTGGTCCCATGTCAGAAACTTTAGGATCATATCTATATCATTACATATGTAAACACAGCAGGCTCTGATGAAACAGTTCCTGTCTGGTCTGGGTATACGGTCTGGGTATACAATACAATGCCTGCATTGTCGTTGAAATGCGTATCTAATGAAGAAAAGGATTAATCTGTTTTATCCTTCATTACAACGTGAACTTGTCGAAATATGTGCAGCAAAAACTCAATACTTCGAAATGTTAGTAATGGAGAATTGATACCATGTTAATATGCAGGTGACTGCTTAATACAGGGTGAAAGTCATACAGAAAGCAGAAAACAAAAATGTACGTAGTTATTTTGGGTTTCTCACATCTCACATGTACTAGTTAATCGATAAACACCGTGATCCCAGACATAGGACATAGGCAAACAGTGTAGACCTAGATCGGATGGCCCCTGAAGGAGTCCCTTGATCAGGGTCTGCACTGTTTGCTATTCATACAAATGCCAAAGGTTATACCAGGACAAATATTTCATATATTTTTCGAAAGACCCCCTCCGCCATGACGCATTGATGGGTTTTAATTTTAGTTTGGTCAAGTTAACTTAATAATTGTGATATAGGAGTTTAACCCATTCCCTCATATAGTAATTTAGCCCATTACCTCATATAGAAGTTTAACACATCCCCTCATGGTTTAACCCATTCCCCATATTAGAGTTTAACCCATTCCCTCATAGAAGTTTAACCCATTCTCCCCATATAGGAGTTTAACCCATTCTCTCATAGAAGTTTAACCCATTCTCCCAATATATAGGAGTTTAACCCATTCCCTCATATAGGAATTTAACCCATTCCCTCATATAGAAGTTTAACCCATTCCCCATATAGGAGTTTAACACATTCCCTCATGGTTTAACCCATTCCCCCATATAAGAGTTTAACCCATTCCCTCATATAGACGTTTAACGCATTCCCCCATATAGGAGTTTAACCCATTCCCTCATATAGAAGTTTAACCCATTCCCTCATATAGAAGTTTAACCCATTCCCTCATATAGAATTTAAACGATTTCCTCATATAGAAGTTTAACCCATTCCCCCATAGAGGAGTTTAACGCATTCCCCCAAATAGGAGTTTAACCCAATCCCTCATATAGAAGTTTAACACATTCCCTCTTATAGAAGTTTAAACCATTCTCTCATATAGAAGTTTAACCTATTCCCTCATACAGAAGTTTAACCCATTCTTCATACAGGAGATTAACCCTGTCCCCCATATAGGAGTCTTAACCCATTCCCCCATATAGGAGTTTAACCCATTCCCTCATATAGGAGTTTAACCCATTCCCTCATATTGACGTCTTTTGACACGTCTGTAAAAGTCACTTTTTGAAACCATTGTGATAAATAGAGCATTTGCTCCATCGGAGCAAATGCTCTATTTATCACAATGGTTTCAAAACCAAACAGTTCTAAATTGTTCCTTTTTCCTTGTAAATGCTCCTTTTTCAGTAGATATATTCAAAGAAGTGCCATAGGAAAGAGGCGTCGATACTAGTGTAGGTTACTGAGTGCACATCTTAACTCTTTATTCCATAGATACGACTTTTCACGCCATTGAAAACAGAATATGCCCAGATAAGACGGCTACTTTATGCTACCTATGGGGCAGACTTATGGGGTTATAAATATCTGATTATATAGTTTCTGTCATGGTCAAAACTTCTCTAGATCGTATGTATTGTACCGTTATAAAGTGCAGCTGATAGTCAGGGTGTTATTTTTATCAAGCAAAGAGTTAATCATATCCTGGATATGCAATTTCGCATAATGATCAACTATCATAGAAAGTTTATGAATCTGTATTTAACACTTTTCCTGTTGAATATTCATGTCAGAAATATTGACGTTGTGAATATTAATTAGGTGAAGTTTTATGACCCCATATGTGCACAGTATGTACTGGTATTGGTAGAACTTGTAGAGTCAGCTTTATTACAATTTCATAAGTTAACAGAACATACCCTGATCAGACGGCTCCTGTGGGAGCTATCTGATATGGGTGTACTCTGCAAAGTTATAACGTTTACATATATGAGGGAAAGGATTAATGCCTTTGGAGTTTTTACCGTTACAAAGGGTGATATGGACCGATTGGCTGACTACAGACAGACAGTTAGACACACGGATAGATACTTTAAATCACCTGTCAAAAGTGATGTCATAAACATGGGGATTTGTTACGTTCATGACTGGCCTTCATCTTCATATTGGAACGATGCAGCCTGCTTTAACCATTTACCTCATGAATACAGTAAAACCTCTCTATAACGGTGACTAAATTACATCAAGTGTTTTGTGTTTAAGGCAGGGGACTGCTTAAAGTAAGGTGAAAGTAAAACAGAACGCTCCTATAGGAGCGTTCTGTTTTGCTTTCATATTGCTTTAAGCAGCCACCTGCCCTAAATACCATCTAATTAACACAATTTAGTGGTCGTTATGGAGAGGTTTAATGTATTCGTGAAAAAAATAGTGACTTTATGAATACTAATTAGCTGTTTTTTATAATGACAGAAGAAGTCAGGATTGTTTGTACCTATGTCTAACCCATTTCCTCATATTGGCGCCTTTTGGTGCCTCTGTAAATGTAACTTAATGAAACCATTGTGATATTTAATCACAATGGTATCAAAACTGCAATGCTAAAACGCACCTTTTTGCTAGCAAATCCTGCTTTTCGGTATATTTATTCAAAGAGGTTGAATCTAAAATAGCATACGATGGAATAGGTTAATCAACAAGTGGGCTCTTAAAACAGGTTAAAGTATGTTTTCCTCGGTCATAAGACGACCCGAAAGATAATGACAATCAGGCATTATTTCTGCATTAATTTGTTATCGACATGCACGTCTGGCATTAGCGGAAGAATGATTACGAAAGGGCAGAGGGCGCCTCAATAATTAACCTTTATCCCGCTATGACAACATAATCTCTGCTCAGTTTTGGATCTGGTGTAATTTTGAGTACTTTCAGTTCGATCAACCCTTTAAGAAACTATTGGCCGAGTGTCGAACAGTTTGGATCCTGATTAGACGCCGAGTTACTCGGCGTCTCATCTGGATCCAAGCTGTTTGCAAATGCGAGTCAGGCCGCGGATAGCGGAATAAAGGTTAAAAATATGTTAATACTCCACAGACACTGGAACCTTAATCATTCGCGTGCTGAGTATGGCAGCACTAACAGTTGCAAACAGTTCGCATCCAGAGGAAACGCCGAGTAACTCGTGATGCAGTCTGTTTGAGACCCGTTCAACAGTTTCTTAAAAAGCCTTCATGAATCAGATGTACGCTCGTACATACAAATATAACATGTCAGGGTTTTCTCAGACTTTAATTCAGCAACATGAGAAGATTTAGAATGTGTATAGCACATGATAAGCATGGCGCCTGATTTATATAGACTGTTATGACTCTAAACTATTTGACATTCAAGCCGATACGATATTGATTGTTCTGCAAAAAGTTTGTGTGTGTGTTGTTTTTAAAAAAAAAAAAAAAAAAAAAAACACCTTTAGCCCTTTGCTCAATAGGTATTGTATATTTAATTAAATTATGGTAATGGTGATAATGATGTTTACTTTGACTAATCTCAATATCGCTAAAATCATAATGTTCAATGTTCTTTGCTTGCATCTTCTCCGCACAATGTGTTCTTTCTATCACCACTGTTTGTATTACATGCCGCATGGACTTGTTAGTCTAAGGGATGAAATAAAATCTTATCTTATCTTTAAAGACAATCGCAGACATCAGTTTCTGCAAACTATTATTTAGTATGCAAAAAGTGGAAACAATTAAACCCTTTACTAAATAGGTACGCCTTTTCACGCCTTTGCAAACAGAGCAGACCCAGATTAGATGACCCCTGTATGAACTGCTAATTTAATTAAACAGATCTTAGTCTGCCATGAAGGAAACCATGAGTCCATATACCATTATAAACATTCAGCTTATATTCACGGTGTCATTATCTCTTATATGAATATTCATAAGGTAAAGGCTTAATCATTGGTGCGGACACTTGCACCAGAATACGAACCTTCACTGTTTAGTGTTTGACAGTTATACTCCTTGCTTCATTAGTATTCACTTAAGCCTTCCCCTCATATAAACGTGTTTTCACGCATTTTCAAACAGAGTAAACCTAGATCAGACGGTTCCTATAGGAACCGCCTGGTCTGAGTCTGCTCTGTTTGCTTATGGAATTTGATAAACCTGTCTCTTTAGTTTCTAAAATGGCTTCAATGCTCCACATTCCATATTTCATTATAACTATTTTGTCCATGCAAATTCAATAAGTGCATGTATTGAACTTTGGAATAAAAACAGAACAGAGAAAGGATTAAGAAATACTGACACCATTTACTTGATTTTTATAATAGTTTATGAACACAGAAATGTTTGGCCTTAGCAGAAGCTATAAATCCAGATATATATTATTCCATTAACAAACAGAGTAGTCCCTGATCAGACAGCTCCTGCAGGAGCTGTCTGATCTGGGTCTATTCTGTTTGTTAATGGAATAATAGGTGTATCTATGATGTAAAATATTAAGGTAAGCATACATAATGTGTACAGGCACAAAACTGCTTCTACATCAATTCTTGATATGGCATTTATTTCGGTCATGCTGAAGCACGATATTTCTGAGAACCAGTGTGGACCCTGGTCAGATGTCGGTCTACTCGTCGTATCACCAGTATCCGAATTGTTGGTAACTTTATTCACAATTATCCTAAAGCTTGCTAGAGGTATTTACAGTACGGAGTCTGGTTAATCGTTTTGATTATACAATGTCAGAATGTTATGCAAATATTTGCATATGGTGACTCCATATACTACAACAGAGACTCAGTAAACTGACCATATGATTTATCAACATGGGGAACTGTACAAGCAAGTTGATTTACTTACTTCATGCGGGTCTAAAGTGATACAGAAAGCTCCTATGTGAGCTCCTATGTGAGCTTTATGAATATCTGTTTCCCTGCATTGAGCTACCGCCTGTTTTAAAAATCCAGAACTTTTTTCAATGGTCGCATTAGCGAGACTTTGCAGTACTTAGAGAATAATGGCTACTTATAAACTGATAAACACGGGAAGGGGTAAACACATCTATTTATTCTGTTTTTTATCTAGTCCGTTGAAGAAAACGTATTGCCAGGAAATAAACTTTAGCAGATGCTCTTCAGGTCAAAGTTTATACCGCAGTTTGATTATCTTTATCTCATCCGAATGTCAAACATTTTTTTATTACAACAATTGGCCATTGTTGGCAAACAACCAACATTTTTATTATGTTTTGTACTCGTTTAGTGTAAAGAGTTTCTGGTTAACAGCTTTGCTGATATTAGCTTCAAGGTTTAATCATTTCCACGTTTTTTATACAGACTGCTCCGGAAGAGCCGCGAGGAGTCCAAGAGGAGCCGAAGTCGAAGTCGAAGCCGGAACCGCATGGCAGACATGCCGAACACCCAGCTGTACGATAGCATCGACGTCGATATACAGGTATAAATCACTTACACTCACATTGTATACAGGTATAAATCACTTATAATCACTTTGTATACAGGTATAAATCTCTTACTCTCATACTATAACACCAGCTGTACGACAACATGGAGGTCGATAATTATACAGGTATAAATCACTTAAAATAACATCGTATAAGGTATAAATCACTTAAACTCATACTATAACACCAGCTGCACGACAACATGGAGGTCGATAATTATACAGGTATAAATCACTTAAAATAACATTGTATACAGATATAAATTACTTACACTCACATTGTAACAGATATAAATCACTTACACTCACATTGTAACATGTATAAATCACTTACACTCACATATAACACCTAGCTGCACGAAAACATCGTCGCCGATATACAGGTATAAATCGTTTACACTCACGTTGTAACACCCAGCTGTACGACAGCATCAACGTCAATATACAGGTATAAATCACTTACAGTCACATTGTATACAGGTATACATCTCTTAACTTCATGTTATAACACCCAGCTGTACGACAACATCGACATACAGGTATAAATCTCTTACACTCACGCCAAAACACCCAGCTGTACGGCACCATCGACGTCGATATACAGGTATAAATCACTTACACTCACGCTATAACACCCAGCTATACGGCAGCATCGACGTTGCTATACAGGTATAAATCACTTACACTCACTAACACCCAGCTGCACGGCAACATTGACATCCATATGGAGGTATAAGTCACTTACACTCACATTATAACACCCAGCTGTACGGCAACAATGACATCCATATGGAGGTATAAGTCACTTACACTCACAGTATAACACCCAGCTGTACGGCACCATCGACGTTGCTATACAGGTATAAATCACTTACACTCACGCTATAACACCCAGCTATACGGCAGCATCGACGTTGCTATACAGGTATAAATCACTTACACTCACTAACACCCAGCTGCACGGCAACATTGACATCCATATGGAGGTATAAGTCACTTACACTCACTAACACCCAGCTGCACGGCAACATTGACATCCATATGGAGGTATAAGTCACTTACACTCACAGTATAACACCCAGCTGCACGGCAACATTGACATCCATATGGAGGTATAAGTCACTTACACTCACGGTATAACACCCAGCTGTACGGCACCATCGACGTTGCTATACAGGTATAAATCACTTACACTCACGCTATAACACCCAGCTGTACGGCAGCATCGACGTTGCTATACAGGTATAAATCACTTACACTCACATTATAACACCCAGCTGTACGGCACCATCGACGTCGATATAAATCTCTATAAACACTCTCACTGTTACCTACTGGAGTTGCATCAAAATGCAGTCAAAACTGAATGTCTGAGATTGTCATATGTTCTTTTATCATTTTCAATGTAGGAAAATAGTGTACATGTACTGGTATTTTCAAACAGTGTAGACCATATCAGAGGGCTTCTAGAGGAGCGTTTTGATCATGGTCTGTTCTCTTTGTTATCCAAAATCCTGCATAAAAAATAATCATTTCATACTGAACTGACTCTTTCGTTTAACACTGATGTCAGGCTTTGTACATTGTTAACCCTTTCCCTCATATAAACGTGTTTTCGCGCATTTTCAAACACAGTAGACCCAGATCAGGCGTCTGGTCAAGGTCTGTCATGTTTTCTAATGGAATTTGAAAGATCTATGTCTTTACATTCTAAAATGGCTAATGTTCCACCTTCCATATTTTATTATAACTATCTTGTCTATGAATATTCAGTAGATTTTGAAATTTGGAATAAACATAGAAGATGGCTACCTCATCGACTGATCTGGACTGTTTCTTTTTATAATACATTTACCCTAGCTACCCCAAGTATTCGTACAGACGAACTAAGGCAAACAGTTTAGATCCAGCTCCCTGCATATATCTCGTCAGTGTCAGGAAGTCTCTGTTGCTGGTTTAAAAGTCAAAATACATTTGTACAGAACCTTTCAGAATGAGTGGTTAACTCTTCGCTTGCTGAATTTTAAAATACATTTCTCCTTTTTTACCCATGCCCTGTTGTATAATTACACATATCTTCACTGTGTACACGTATTTCAATGCGCAATCACTGCTTTGGAGTGCACTGGTTACACAATCAACTTGTAAATAGTGCAGACCCTGATGAGACAGCTCCTGCAGGAGCTGTCTCATCTGGGTCTTCACTATTTACTGGTAGGTATATTGACGTGAATAGCAAGCGAAGGGTTAAAAAAGAGACAATAGAGACAGGGGGATATGTTGTCAATGAATGAGTTGACACTAACACTGTATAAATTCCCTATTTATGGCATGTTTAGTAAGTGAAACCCTTTAATACTGATTTTTCAAAGTGGAATATTCCAACAGTAAAGTCTATCCAATATGGAAGGACAAATTTTGCTAAAAACAGAGCATACTCTGATCAGATGGCCCCTTGATGAGACATTAAATGTCATTTAATTTGGTTCCCGTATTTAACCCTTCGCTTGCTATTCACGTCAATATACCTACTTGTAAATAGTGAAGACCCAGATGAGACAGCTCCTGCAGGAGCTGTCTCATCAGGGTATGCACTATTTACAAGTTGATTGTGCAACCAGTGCACTCCACAGCAGTGATTGCACAGCGCAATACTTGTACACAGTGAAGATATATGTAATTATACAACAGGGCATGGGTAAAGAAGGAGAAATGTATTTTAGAATTCAGCAAGAGAAGGGTTAAAGGATAAAACACTGTTTTAATACTTTACTCCATCTATACGTCTTTTAACTCATTTGGAAAACAGAGTACCCCAAGATCAGACAGCTCCTGTAGGAACATTTCTTAGTCAAATGCCATTATAAGTATTTAGATAATTGATATTCATACATACATTAATTTTGTATATGAATATTCATGGAGTAAATGGACAATCAACAAACAACCCCTAACATTTACTCAATTAATAGAACTTAATTTTCCTTTAAAAGAAATCATACGTGATATCCATTGAAGCGTATACAGTTGAACTTCGATATCTCGAAGGTCAAAAGACCAAATAAATTACTTCGAGATAACAGGGGTTCGAGTCACCCGATTTCTAATCTGAACTATTTCTCAAGTTCACAGCTTAATGCAGGTCTATGCTTCTGTAGGAGCTTTCAGCAATACTTTCGACATCCATTAAGCTGCCACATGTGTTTATAGGTGTGTAGTGATACACTTTAGAACATTTCTCTAGTGTAAATTTAGAAGGACCGAACTTTTAATTCGAATTACCCCGAAGTTCGAGTTATCTTAGTTCGAGATATCGAAGTTCAACTGTATATGGACATTAAAACATATTCTTCGTTCCAAAGCTAAATTTTGTACTGAAACTGAAGTCTTTACCAGATATTCAGTATTTAGAAGGAATGAGATATTTTAATCAATTTTGTTTGCCAATACAATCTATCCTCTTTCCCCTTCCAGGGCTTTGTATTCGTTAAAATTCTCCAAAAAAAACTTGTTTTCCTAAATTTGAGCTGATGCCTCACTGCTCGTTGAAATTACACAACCACCAAAGGGGGTCAGATTGATCTGAACTTTCTAAACACGAGCTGCCTTTGAAAGAATTGGGCAGACAGATTCATTTGTCAAGTTTGTCTTGGATTGATTCAAGCAAGAATCCTGGCAACCTTGTAAGTTCGATCCATGAATAATTAACCCTTGCCAAGCTGTGAAACAATAATTCTTCCTTAACTTTTGATCCGGTGCAGGTTTTAATTACTTCCCATACGATCAAGCCTAGGAAAACTGTTGACCGAGTATCACACAGCTTGCATCCTGATGAGACGTCGAGTTATTCGTGGTCTCGTTTGGATACAGGCTGTTTTACAATGATCCAGATAAGATGCGTAAATTTATACATTTTCATCAATAGCTTCTTTGTTTCTCTACCAAACCCTATGCTGTGACCACTCTTTAGAATCGTCTCTTCGAGACGATTTTAAAGAGTGGTCACAGTATAGGGTTTGGTTGGGTATGTACCTTTATCTGTAGCTCTGTCTTTACTAATGTGAGTCATGCCGGGGGATAGCGGAATAGGGGTAAATATTCCAGAAGAATAAATCTTTCCAGTCAGTTGCAGTCAGATTAACTCGGTTTGAAGGTTGTAAGATATTAAACCCGGATTTCTAAATGCACTCGTCCAAATATGTAATACGAACGCACCTATTTTTTATTTGAATGGGGTGTTCCTGCATTATCGCTTTTGGCGACTGGACATTGTGAGGCAAACATGGCAGACCGTGATCAGGGTCTCAGTCTGATCTTGGTCTACATTATGTGCATATGCTATCATTAGTAATACAAAAGTAGGTTAATCAAACAGCCAGGGGTATTTTCCCACACCTACTCTTTACATTAATTTCCTTTTACAGTTCAAACTTCGTACTGCGGAAATAATATTGTAGAAAAAGCAGGAACTACCTACTGGAATTAACCCTTTCCTTTATTTAAACGGATTTTCACGCATTTGCAAACAGAGTAGACCCAGATCAGACGGCCCCTACAGGAGCCATCTAATCAGGGTCTGCTCTGTTTGTAAATGGAATTGGAATTATCTGTTTCTTTAGTTTCTAAAATGGCTACCATGTTCAACCTTCCATATTATTTCCATATAACTATATTCTGCATGAATATTCAGTAGTTTTTGAAATTTGGAATACATATAGAACAAAGAAAGGGTTAAAAACATTTCAACATTTTCAAGAAGGGCTAACCTAGATAAGAAATAGGAAAGCCGTGTCTTTTTTATTTTTAACACTTGATATGCGGGAACCTGATGCTGAAGACCCGTTTGCAAACAGTGTAGACCCAGATCATATGTCTCCTGATGGAAAACTCTGATTAGGATCTGCACTGATCGTCATAATAATCTTTTTTTTCCACTAAATAATGGTCGGTAGTTTATGTATAAAGTGTTTGCAATTGTTATCACACAACATTGCCATAAGTGTGTAGTTTCAGTGGAATTCAATTTTGTTGAACTGACAATAATGGCAAACATTACTGTTGAATAATTTAGGGAGGAGGTATTTTCTTGCGATTGCTAAACGTACGAAAGGTTAAAGACAAAACTTGTTTAAAATAAGACTTCTTTTGATTGGTCGTTATTAAAAAAATATATAAGAATAAGACTTCTTTTGATTGGTCGTTGTAAAACTTGTTTGCATTAAGACTTCTTTTGATTGGTCGTTATAAATTTATTATATAATAATTATGCATCATATGCTATCATATATTATCTCTTATACTTCATAATTGGTAAATAAAGTACAACCCCTCTGATCCGTACTGTTAGCAAATAATTAGTATCATTTTAGGCAGATGATTGCTTGATGCAGGATGAATGTCATGCAGAAAGCTCCTTTTGGAACTTTCTTTGTGACTTTCATCCTGCATTAAGCTACCGTCTGTTTTAAAGATCGACATCGATACTAATTTTAAAATCTTGTTTAGAGAGATACAAATGTATACAGCAAAACCCCTCTAATGCGACCACTTAATGAATAAATATGGGTGTCATTATAAGCAGGTGGTTGCTGAATGCAGGACAAAAGTAATGCAGAAAGCTCCTCTAGGAGCTTTCTGCATTACTTTTGTCCTGCATTAAGCTACCACCTGCCTCTACCACCCATAATTATACCTCTTTTAAGTGGTCGCATTAGAGGGGGTTTACTGTAGTAGTTTTATTAATACCTATCGACAACCTGTCATGATAATGTGTCCTCTTACTCAAGCAGTGGTACATTCAAAAGTTCTGAATCCAGACAGAAGCAATCCAAATTCAGAGTAAACAAGCACATTAAAAGACCCGGATTATTCGTGAGTCGGGTGTCGATACTTGATTTGTTTTAATATAAAGTCATGCGAACAGATCTTTTAGAATAATTAATGAAAACAAGGTCATGATCAGAACAAATCATGACACAATGACAGGTGCGACATTTTCATGGATACGTGCATCTACTTACTCGAGCATGTTCCTTGCTAACCCACGATGACCATTGCACACAGTTTGGATCTAGATGGCACGTCTAGTAAACCGACGTCGCATGTGGATCCATTGTATTTGGAAAGACATTGAAAAAAGTGTTACATCGATATCATTCTTATGCTGGCAAAACATGCTAAGTAGGTCAAAGGCTGGGGTAAATTAGCTTATGTCATCAAGACCACAGAGTGTATATTAGCATAGGTCACCAAGACCACAGAGCTATGAGATGTCCAGTAACAGTCACGATACGTCCCCCAGTTGAAGGACGGGGATTGAGACTGGATACTATTCTCAAACATGTTTGCTTGTTTCCCAGCTTCTACCAGACAAGGAGCGTAGAACCTGACCGAAGGGATCACGAAGGTGCCCTCTGGTCAGGGTATGCACTTATTCCAGCTTCAAGGGAAGAAGTTTTTGAAAACATTCTTGTTTTTGGAATCTGAGAATGTATTGACAGGGCTTATCTATCTAGTCTGAGAATATATTGACAAGGCTGATCTATCAAAATCTCTTATTTCTCACTCTATCTTGCTGCAATCCATTAGAATCATCGCATTGGAGAGGTGACTATGTTGAGTAGCAGCAAGCTAGGGATGGAAAATACTTTAACCATTTCCCTGTTCAGTATTCATTTAAGAAATAATGACACCATGGTGTTTTATATTTATATCCAAAGGAATGTTTTGCCTTGACAAAAACTGTAGAATTAGATGTATATTATTCTATAAACAAAAAGAGCAGAACCTGATCAGACGGTTTCTATAGGAGCCGTCTGATCCGGGTCTACTTTGTTTGCAAATGCGTGAAAAGAGGCGTTTATATTAAGGAAATACCAGTAGTTAAATCATTGTTCTATGTTTCTTCTCTAACACCTTGTATTGATGAATATTCAAGCCCTGGTCATCAATATTTACGAGGCTGTCATTGGACAACAGATTCACCTGCTAACAATTTATTTTTATTTGACATATTTATCGTCTACTTCGAAATGATCGCCTGTTGTTTCTTTTTTTAAACCCATTTATTGTCATATTACAGGAATGTCTAGACCCTCTTTTGGAACCCGTCCATTGTTCTTGTCGTGGGACAGCAAACAAACTATTTGCTGGTATAAGCCAATGACATCGATGTATTAAGCATGCAGTGCAGATCACGTTTTGCTTTAACCCTTTCCCTGTTCTATATTTATTCCAATTTTCTATACCTACTGAATATTCATGAACAAAATAGTTATAATGAAATATGGAAGGTGAAACATTGTAACCATTTCAGAAAGTAATGAATCAGATCTTTCAAATTCCACTAGCAAACAGAGCAGACCCTGATCAGACGGCTCCTCTAGGAGTTGTCTGATCTGAGTCTTCTCTGTTTGCAAATGCGTGAAAACACGTTTATATGAAGGAAAGGGATAAATGAAATAGTTATCCGTATACAAAACAGAACACGAAACACGCATCTGCACTATTAAGAAAAACATGCTAAATAGCCTTTATCTCGAATCTTATATTACATGTAAAATCTACTCTGAGATCTAGATGAAAGGCATAGAAACACAGTCTTATAAAAGGCTGAATGCTTAAATCGAAATCTAATTTCGGGAAGCAAACGCTACGTTCTGTGTCGCAAAATAACGTTGTGATGAGTTCGAGATTATCTGTGCAAAGAGTTTGGACTCGGATGAGACGCCGAGTAAATCAACATGTCAACAGGATACAAGCTGTTTGACACTCGGATCATGTTATGCACTTGGGTATCGAAGCAGACGACAATTTTAGCAGATGACAATTTGAGCAGACAACAATCACTTAGCCTGCAAAATTTTGCAACGTTTTCTTCAGAATCTGGCCTAGAGCATTTCTACAAACACATTTTAAAACCAGACTTTTATTACTTGTTTCAGAAATAATTCTAACTCTTGACGGTTCCTGAATATCTTTGCAAATAATCAGTCATGTTGCATGCAACCCATGGATGGTAAAAGAGAAAAGATTTATAAACACGTTTTGGATAGACGCATCAAGATGAGTTACTCCACGTCTCATCTGGATCCAAACTACTTGCATAGGTACAGTAAACCCTCTCTATAACGCCCACTAAATTAAATCAAGTATTTTGTGTTAAAGGCAGGTGGCTGCTTAAAGCAATGTGAATGTAAAACAGAACGCTCCTATAGGAGCGTTCTGTTTTACTTTCATCTTGCTTTAAGCAGCCACCTGCCCTAAATACCAACAATTAACACACTTTTGTGGCCGTTATAGAGAGGTTTTACGGTAATCTAATATTCGCTCATAGTGTTTAGTTTAATCATATTTTATTGTAAATTGTCAACAATATACATACATTCATGAAGACAATATATAATTAAACCATGTACACATTACTTAATGTAATATACTGCAGATGGCGATACAAAAGTGTTGGACCACACGTTTAACCAACAATAGTGTGTGTACTTGTATCACTTATTTCCGTTGCACAACAATGATGTATGCTCAAAGTTTGATCTGGTACAATTCTAAACTACATGTACTTTCGATTCGATCAAGCTTTCGAGGAACCATTACGATGCTGAGAACATCTTTGTTTTTTATGTCTTTTTCAAATACAGTTAAACTCTTCTAAACCGGAGTTCTGTTAGAGAAGAATTTCGATACTTTTAGGCAGTTGGGTGCTTAATGCAGGGTAAAAGTCATACAGAAAGCTTTTAAAGGAGCTTTCTGCATGACTTTCACCCTGCATTAAGCTGCCACTTGTCTCCAAGATCTGTATTTATACTAACTTTAACGTCCTGTTTAGATGGGTTCTACTGTAATAAGAACTGTTTGGATTCTGTTGAGGAGCAATGTAACTCACCTGGATCCAAATGGTTTGCAACAGTAATCACGGACTTGCCAGTAGCCCACTTAAGGTATATAACCATGTGACTTCATACGAACAAGGTTGTGGGATTTTTTGTCGACCCCCAGCGGCGTTAATTCTTTGTAACAAATTCTGTGCTCCGGTTGATAATTAAACTCGCCGGTTTCTTACATAAAATACTAGGTAACATTAATCAGAGAGGGGATTTTTCGTAATTAGGTACTCGCTTTTCAGTCAGATATTGTACTTTGAAGCCTTTCGATGCGGGACACGGGTGCATGGGCATTTGCAGACAGTGTAGACCTAGATCAGAGAGTTTCCTATAGGAACCACCTGATCTGGGTCTTCAATGTTCGTCATTCAATGCCTACTAGCAAACGCAACCCTTTTCAACTAAATGAACACAATCTTTGAATATTGATGGGACATTCCACTTTGAAATTTCAACATTTAAAGGGTTGGTTCATTTAACCGTTACCACCCTTCAGGCGATTTGCGACGGTTTTTAAAGACAGTTATTAGTCCAAAGATGCTTAGTAGCTCGAGGAATAATCGGAATTCGAATGCTTCGACACACTGACTGTTGTTTAAATAAAATTATACTTTTATAATTGAGGTACATGACATTAATTTCGCAAATTACTAGGTCGCAACGTGCTACAAGACATACACTTAACATCAATTAACAACAGTATAGGATCTGCCTGTAGCGAACGCTTAATGAATAAACTTGAGTGTATTTTAAGGCAGGTGACGTCTTAACGCATTACCTCATGGGCCATTTTTAGATCCATCCTCTTTGAATATCTCTACTTAAAAGGAGCATTTACTAGAGAGAAAAAAAGAAAGTTTTAGAATAGTCGAGTTTACAAACCATTGTGATAAATAGAGCATTTGCTCCTATGAAACAAATCTCTGTTTATCACGATGGTTTGAAAATGTGACTTTTACATAGGCGTCAATATGAGGGAATGGGTTAATGTGGAACAAAAGAAATGCACAATCTAGGAATTGAAACTACTTTTGACTAGTTGTTAAAGATATTTTTTCTGTTGCTAGGATACGAGCAGTTACAGGAACAGTGTACTCAGTACAGCGCCATTACGTCACTCGGCGGACCTTTCTTTTGCACCCTTCTTCGACAACCCTGCATACCGGCGATCCTTTGGCAGTTGGTATGATCCGGACGCTGCAAATCACGAATATTCCCAAACCATGGCGAACCTTACCCGGAAATCCCGCAGTCCCGAGAGGAAATGCCTACCAAGGACCCCAATGCATGATCGACGATCTAGTGAAAGAGGAACGCAGGCAACGGGCAAAACAGATCACGTAAATATGAGACAGTATGTTCCCAAAGTGTTACAAAATGGTGGCACGCCTTTCGGAGACAGTATGCCGTATAGTGGTCGTAATTCACATCACTCGGGTCACTCGCCAGACCGGGCTCGTAGTTTACAAGACAGAAAACGGAACACGTCTCCAAATCGAAGGTCCCTTCCACGAACACCGATTGAGATCAGAAAAGGTCCCCCGGATTACGAAGAGGTTCAGAGACAGAGAGCCGCAAAATTAAGGTCAAGGTCGCATGATCCAAATGTGTCCGTTGATTACAGTTCTGGTCCCGACGGTGGTTACTGGACAATAGATACTAGAAACCCTCAAAAACGATACGTGAAACACAACCACAAAGACAGGGGGCGTAGTCAGAATAGACGGGACCAAAGTGTGAAAGGCAAACTACAGAGACAGGATGACGAACTCTGGTTTGCTGGTGGTAACCATGGTTACGAGTTACAAGTGAAAGATGGATACAGACAAAATTATCGAGATCAGTCCATACTAAGCTCAAATTTGAATACGGACCCTAGTAGAATATATGAGTCTAATAATCAAAATCGCGGACGGAACAGATCTCGAAAACGAGAACGATGTCTTAGCGAACGTGGAAGAAACGCGAATACTGGTGAACTACCTACATATAAACAACTCTATGATGAACCATTATTCATATATCAAACGAAACTATGAGATTGTGTTCCTAATTAGCTCAGGTTTTGTCACATTATGGGAGCATTGGTCATTAGCGGTCATTGTTTGAAGTTGCTTCACATTATTTTCCTTAGCATGTGACTAGGGTTGCATACAACAATTCTTGGATTTATTTAGGTAGATTCAATAATAGAAAAAATGAAAACATATCTCGATTCAAATCGAGTGACAAAGCTGGTTGAAACAGACAGTAGAATGACTATACACTATACATTGTGACAATGACTATACATTATAATAATAATAATAATAATAATAAAGACTTTATTTAACAAGAGAACTCATTTGATAAAATCAATCTTCCATGAGGCCCTCAACAGTAACATATATACAATCACATTAAAAACAATCTAGTAAAAGCTACATACATCTTTAAAGATACATATGGTTACTGGTAGAATGAAAATTTTAATTAATGGTTAGCATAGGGTCTATAATATTTCAAGGTTTTACGCAGATCCCACAAGACGTCAGCGCAAAGTTGGCCCGAAATCGCAATGACATTGGGTCCAACCTCGATCAGACGCTGTGTGGTAACGTATATTCACCAGCTATTGTACATATGCATGGAATTGAAATGAAAGGCTATTTAAGATGCTAGGTGTTATTTAGCGGATACAAACAGTTGCTTTTAAGATGAAGCACCAAAGCAATTGGCGTCTCATTCAGATACCTCGATCAGACGCTGTGTGGTAACGTATATTCACCAGCTATTGTACATATGCATGGAATTGAAATGAAAGGCTATTTAAGATGCTAGGTGTTGTTTAGCGGATACAAACAGTTGCTTTTAAGATGAAGCACTAAAGCAATTGGCGTCTCATTCAGACATTGTGACAATGACTATACACTATACATTGTGACAATGCCTATACACTATACATTGTGACATTGACTATACACTATACATTGTGACCTGCAGGTTTATTCTCTTAATCCTTTACCCATAAATACAGTTGAACTTCGATTTCTCGAACTTCGGGATAACTCGAACTTTGGGATAACTGGAACTAAAAAGTCAGTCCTTCCAAAACTTGCAAAACATGCATTACTACGCATATCTAGAAACACATGTGACGGCTAAATGTATGTCTAAAGTAATGCTGAAAGCTCCTTTAGACCTGCATTAAGCTGTGAACTTAAGAAATTGTCCAGATCAGAAATCGGATAACTCGAACTTTGTAATCTCGATCTAGTTTGTATAGTCCCTTGAAGTTCGAGATATCGACCTGACTCGCATTTGCAAACAGCTTGGATCCAGATGAGACGGTGAGTAACTAACTAGGCAGCTCATCAGGATTCAAGCTGTTTGACCCCCGATGTATGATCATATTGAAAGTAGTCAAAATTTAACTGATTTAACTTTTAACATACTTTTTTCACAGCGTGATAAGAGACAGGATTAGATTTACTTTGGGGCAATTAACCCTATCCATCATACAAACGCTTCTTTTATGCCTTTGCAAACAGAGTAGACCCTGATCAGACGGCTCCTCTAATCAGGATCTGCCCTGATTGCTTATGAACTTACAATATATCTCACTCTACATATTCTACAAATAACAACACACCCTGCACATACATATGACATGAAACTTCATCAGCTAATAAATATTCATTATTGCATGAATACTCAAAGGGGAAGGGGTTAAGAGAAATAGTGAGGTTTCATTCTACTAGCACAATGCCCATATATTCCGTTCTTTGAACTAATAATAGCAATATAAGCGATGTACAGCAGAACCCCTCTAAACCGGAATTCTAGTTGAGAATAATTAAGATGCTTTTAAGCAGGTAGCTGCTTAAACCCTTTCCCTCATATGCATGCTGTAAGCGTCTTCCCACGTATTTGCAAACAGCGTAGACCAAGATCACTCGGCTCCTGTAGGAACCGTATGAGCAAGGTTTACTCTGTTTGCTAATGGAATTTCATAGCTCCAATTTTTTTAGTTTTTGAAATGTATACAATGTTTCACGTTCCATATTTCATTACAATTTTTTGTCAATGAATATTCAGTACCTATTGTAATTTGGAATAAATATAGAACAGGGAAAGGGTTAAAACAGGTTGAAAGTCCTAGAGGAGTTTTCTGCATGACTTTCACTCTGCATTAAGCTGTCACCTGTCTCCAATACCGATATTTATACTAGACTGAACGTCCGGTTTAGAAAGGTATCTATTTCTGTAACTATTTCTAGCATCAATGAAATTTAGAGACGCCCTAGTCTGTGTTCCACGTTATCTATCTTCTATCTATCATGCATTTGCTTGAGCTTCCAACTTTTATACATTCAAGTATGTACCATAGAGAGATGCAATTTATCAAATTAGATATTTATTTTTTATTTTATTGTAATAGGCCTATATGATATTGTTTATATAAAAATAAATTGGTAAATGCGTTTAAGAATCAATTGGTGCGTATGAAATCAATAGGTAAATGTGTATGAAATCAATAGGTAAATGTGTATGAAAATCAGTTGGTAAATACGGTTGAACTTCGATATCTCGAACTTCAAGGGACCATACAAATTAGTTCGAGATAACAGCTGTTCGAGTTATCCGATTTCTAATCTGAGCAATTTCTCGAATTCACAGCTTAATGTAGATCTAAAGTAAGGCTGGAAGCTTTCAGCATTACTTTACAGGAGCTTTCAGCATTACTTTACACCTGCATTAAGCTGTTACATGCGTTTCTAGATATGTGTTTTAGAACAATTCTGTATTGTAAATTTTTGAAAGACAGAACATTTAGTTCGAGTTATCCCGATGTTCGAGTTATCCTAATTCGAGATATCAAAGTTCAACTATATGTATGAAAATCAATTGTACGATGTTAGTAGGACCTGTATTAAGCATATATGAATATAGTGCAGGTAGGAAATAATGCAGAAAGCTTTTGGAACTTTCTGCATTACTTTAGCACTGCGTTATACAGCAACTAGCTGCTTTTTAAGACTAATGTTCAATAAACGAATGGTCGCTTACGACAGTTTCTACTGTATCAAGAAAAACGTTTTGCAAGAATGATTGCAATCCAGCATTTTGTCCGAAACGTTTTGGCCATTGTCGGAATCCTCTTCATTTATTCTACAGTAAAACCCCCCTAATGCGACCACCAAGAAGGGGCATAATTCTGGGTGGTAGAGGCAGGGGTAGCTTAATACAGGACGAAAATTATACAGAACTTTCTGCATAACTTTTTTCCTGCATTTAGCAACCACCTGCTTATAAAGGCGGCTATGGTTATTCTTTAAGTGGACGCATTAGAGAGGTTTTACTGTATATGCTTTGGGTAGTCTGATTTATAACATAACATTGACAGTTCTACGAGAGAGTGACAAACTCATATGAAGGATATGCGGTAGAACCTGTCTAATGCGTCCGGGTTTTATTGAACCTAACGGTCTTAACAAGCAGATGGTTGCTATAGGAGCTTTCTGTATTATTATTTACCTGCATTTAGCTACCACCTGCCTTACAGACCCGTAATGAGACATCTTTTTCATTGCCGCTTTACACAGGTTCTACTGTATAACGCTCATCTGGAACCATTGATATGTTGACAATAAGATGAATAAAATGTGTACATGACCTTTGTTTTTATACATTCAATATTTAAGACAACCATCATTTTATTTGATACAATTTCACTACATGTAGTGCGCAATTACAAATTACATGTACTTTTAGACCCACAAAGATGGTTTTCATCTTTACTTTAAATCCCATTAATTTTTATGTGAATTAATGTCTGCGCTCACTTAGCTCTAAAATGGCTACATCTAAGGTTTTGAAGCGAAAATAGTACAGCTAACTTAGTTGTAAAGTAAGCATGGTTATTTTAGCAGAATAGCTTGATCTAGGGAGTTAACCCAATTCTGAAAATAAGTAAAAAATATACACGGTTGTCTCCCTTGGATCATTGAATAGTTCTGCAACAGGAAGTGAGTAATTTCCCTTTCCATTGGAACCATTCCTGGAGTCAGCAGCTGTAAAAATCGTATCTAGAGAAATCTTCTACCATCAAAAACAATCATGCCCGGAAAAAGAGGCACAAGGGCTAAAAAGAGGCAGATGGAGCCCATGACAGTGAGCCTCAAACTTCTTACGTACGCATTCTTCTCACCGTAAGAAGAACGCGCGCGGAATATTCTCACCATGAGAAAAATGCGCGCGCAATATTCTCATCGTGAGAAAAATGCGCGCGCATTTTTCTCATTTTTCTGCTTGAGAAATGCGGGTATGATAATTTATATTGTTATTTTCTTTTAAATTAAATGCTGTGAACAGGTCTGAAAATGGCCTTTGTTGAGATATGAACCCCTCTAGAACTCCTATAATGCGACCACATAAAGAGGTATAGTTATGGGTGTTAGAGGCAGATAATAGCTTAACCCTTCGCTTGCTTAATATTAAAATACACTTCTCCTTCTTGATCCATGCCCTGTCTTATAATTACATATATCTTCACTGTGTACAAGTATTTCGCTGTGCAATCACTGCTGTGGAGTGCACTGGTTGCACAATCAACTTGTCAATAGTGCAGACCCTGATGTGTGGGTCTTCACTATTTACAGGTAGGTATATTGACGTGAATAGCAAGCGAAGGGTTAATACAGGACAAAATACAGGACAAAACTTTTGTCCTGTCATAAGCAACCACCTGCTTATAACGACTTCCATGTTTAGTCATTAAGTGGTCGCATAAGAGAGATTTTACTGTATGGTAAAATTAATATATTAGAGCCAATTAGCGCAAGCACACGGTTGATTTTAAAAGCGGCTTCGGGCCTATCAGTCTATTATAGAATTGAAATTATTTTCATTCACACAGTTCCCACTCTCTATCAACTTCCTGTACTTTCATCCATCCATCAATTAAGTAACATACTGTTCGGGCCCTGATCACATACATACAACACTATTGCTGTTAAACCAGTCAACAATATTGCATAATTGATATTGTCCAACCGGTATCATAGATATTGAACACAATTACACGTAGTTTCGGCTTCGTAAGCCCTATTATATAGTTCAGACCTAAACGCGGTTTGCAAACTTCATCGAGATGGTCAGATTTCATCCACCTACTGCAAGAATCAAAGTACTGATAGTACTGAAGGGATCTGTGTTTTTGGAAAGAAAACGTGTGTTATTCAGTAGAACCTCTCTAAACCGGACGAATATAAACATTATGACTGGGCATTAAAGACTGCTGTATGCTGACCAACTATACAAAAAGCTCCGGCAGAAGTTTCCGTATCGCTGTCAGCCTGCATCAAGCAGCCACCTGTTTTGAATCCTCGAAAATAATGTTTATTTTCTGTTCGGTCTAGAGAGATTCTACTGTATTTGGGTGTTTGTTTGCGAGTTATTTTTTATGTTCCCAGATGCTGAAATCTTATCTGGTGGTAGCTGGCATTTTGCATGTTTTATGTAAATATTTCAAACCCAATTTCCAAATTTGAAGTATAATTTAGTAAAGGTACAAGTTGAACAGTGTCAAGAAATCTTGATCTTCTGAAAACATTATATATAAATATATTTATATAAATGTATACAAAAATAAGTTTAAAATTAATTAAATATTGGAACCTCGCAAACAATTCATGTAGATAATCAAGAATGGTTGTATAGTTTTACAATCTATAATGGCAATCACCTGAAATTGTTAACAGATTTTGAAATGGGAGAAAAAAAGAGTAAATGTATTTATGATGAAAATTTTATTGTAGACAATGTCAAGAAAAAGTATAAAACAGCAAATAAACATATGTTGCAAGTAAAGCATCTGTTTGAAAGTAATTAAACCAGAGCACAAGCGGGTGCCAACGCTTATCTGTTCCATAACCCTGTAAAGACAAACTGAATGAACTTCAAAATAAACTCAGCTTCAAATTTTGTTGCTTAAAACATTTGTATTAAGTTTCATTTATATCATTTTAATATTTTTCCCAGAAAACCACAGACAAACTAAAAGTTGACCGACTAACAAAGCAATGAACACACGAAGTTCAAGGACCATAACTTTTGAATAAAATGACATATCAAAATCCCCGTAATATATGTGAAAATTCATATTAAGGTTTAACCATGTAAAAAAATTGAAGTAAATATCATTTCAAATGAAAAAGTTATGGCCATCCTCATATTTGCATAGATTTGCATTATTTTTTTAAGTGCAAGGGCCATAACTCCGAAACATCAAATCAAATGATCTTCAGAATCAACTTAGCTTCAGGTCTTGATGCATTAAACATGTTTATGAAGTTTCATTAATATCTGTCAAACAGTTTTGCCAGAAAACAGTGGACAAATTATTTGCATATATTTGCATTTTTTTAAGTAAAAGGGCAATAACTCCGAAACAACATATCAAATAAACCTCAAAATCGACTCAGCATCAGATCATGATATATCAAACATTTTTGTGAAGTTTCATCAATATCTCTCAAACAGTTTCCCAGAAAACAGCCGACAAACTATTTGCATTATCTTTTAAGGACAAGGGCCATAACTCTGAAACGAAAATTCAAATGATCCTCAGAATCAATTCAGTTTCAGATCCTGATGCATTAAATATTTGTGTGAAGTTTCATTAATATCTCTCAAATAGTTTTCCCAGAAAACGGCGGACAAACTATTTGCATATTTTTTAAGGACAAGGGCCATCACTCCGAAACGACAAATAAAATGAACCTCAGAATCAACTCAGCTTCAGATCTTGATGCATTTAACATTTGTGTGAAGTGTCATTAATATATGTCAAATAGTTTTCCCAGAAAACAGCGGACAAACTATTTGCATTATTTTTTAAGTAAAAGGGCCATAACTCCGAAACAACAAATCAAATGAACCTCAGAATCAACTCAGCTTCAGATCTTGATGCATTAAACATTTGTGTGAAGTTTCATTAATATCTCTCAAATAGTTTTCCCAGAAAACAACGGACAAACTATTTGCATATTTTTTTAAGGACAAGGGCCATAACTCTGAAATGAAAAATCAAATGAACCTCAGAATCAACTCAGCTTCAGATCTTGATGCATTAAACATTTGTGTGAAGTTTCATTAATATCTGTCAAATAGTTTTCCCAGAACACAGCAGACAAACTATTTTTTAATGTATTTGCATTATTTTTTAAGTAAAAGGGCCATAACTCCAAAACGACAAATCAAATGAACCTAAGAATCTACTCAGCTTCAGATCCTTGATGCATTAAATATTTGTGTGAAGTTTCATTAATATCTCTCAAATAGTTTTCCCAGAAAACAGCGGACAAACTATTTGCATATTTTTTAAAGACAGGGGCCATAACTCTAGAATGAAAAATAAAATGAACCTCAGAATCAACTCAGTTACAGATCTTGATGCATTTAACATTTGTGTGAAGTTTCATTAATATCTGTCAAATAGTTTTCCCAGAAAACAGCGGACAAACAAAATGTTGACGGACGAACGAACGAACGGACGGACGGACAGGGCCACGACAATATACGACCACCTTTATTAGGTGGGCGTATAAAAAAGCTTTGTTTATTAAAACAAGCCAATTTTTGACAAAAATAACAAAAGGCAATAACTCCAAAGACACTGAAGACAGAGTTATGGACATTGTGCACTGCACTTGTGGTCAATGTGTGGTCTATCTGTATGTGAAGTTTGAAGTCAATAGCTTTTATACTTTGAAAGTTATGATCCGGACAAGCCAGATTTAAAAAAAAAAATAACAAAGGGCAATAACTCCAAAAATACTGAAGACAGAGCTACTAACCGTGTGCACTGTACTTTTGGTGAATGTGATCTATCTCAATATGAAGTTTGAAGTCAATAGCTTTTATATGTTTGAAGCTATGAGTCGGACAAACCAGATTTTCACTAGAATAACAAAGGGCAATAACTCCTGAAATAATGAAGACAGAGTTATGGACCTTGTGCAAAGCATTTGTGGTCAATGTGTTCTATCTGTACATGACGTTTGAAGTCAATAGCTTTTACACTTTGAAAGTTATGATCCGGACAAGCTAAATTTTGAGAAAAATAAACAAGGGCAATAACTCCAGAAGTACTGAAGACAGAGTTACGAACATTGTGCAATGCATTTGCAGTCCATGTGATCTATCTGTATATGAAGTTTGAAGTCAATAGCTTTTATACTTTGGAAGTTATGATCTGGACGAATGGACGGACTGACAGACGGGCGGATAGATGAACAGACGGATGGACATGGTTACTCCAGTAAACCCCCCAAAACTTTGTTTGTGGGGATATAAAATACAATGTTCATTATTTTGTAGATTTTAAACCATTAAGATAAATAGAGCATTTGCTCCTTTGGAGCAAATGCTCTATTTATCACAATGGTTTAAAAAAGTGACTTTAACATACTTGTATGCGATGGCAATCTGTCCTAGGAGAATCGGCAATTGTCCTGAATCGCAATTAAATATATTATTTCATGAGCGAACAGAGTAGATCCTGATCTGGACCTACTCTGTTAACAGTTTGCAAAGCCTTAGCCTTATGGAGGAAAGGGTTTACCAAATGCCTTTTCACTTTTGCGAACAGAGTAGATCCTGATCAGACGGCTCCTATAGTTGTTGTCTGATCAGGGTCTGCTCTTCTTTACTTGACCTGACTGTCAGACATGATATAGATATGATTCTATAGTTCTTTTCAGAGTAAAAAATTCCTTAGAAGGTTTATATTAACATTCAGCTTATATAAATATTCATGATACATCAATATTTCTTAAATGAATAATGAACAGGGAAAGGGTTTAGATATAATATACATGTAGATCTATACGGTTATAGTTTCTGCCATGGCAAAATATTCCAGTGTCCATGTGCTTTTACAAAAATTAACCTAATTAATATTCATAATCATGATGATGTCATACTTTCTTACATATAAATTAATATTAATATTCATGGAATAAAGTCTTTATTGACATAAAGTATTGAACATTGTCAGATAAATTATGTCTCTAAACCCATTGCTACATGAAATAATGACAATATGAACATTGATTGTAATATTATTCTTGATATAACGTTTAACAGGAATTTTGGTAATGGCAGAAACTTTAATCTATACATTATTCTATTAGCAAAAAGAGCAGACCCAATCAAACGGCTCCTAGTCTCCCACATCTGTCTGCTATGGGTATACTCTTTTTGCAAAGATATTCAGCTCTTATATATATATATATATATATATATATATATATATATATATATATATATATATATATATATATATATATATATATATATATATATATATATCTCACCATCTGGGTGTTGTCAGTCTAGTTCCTTATATACCACTCATACTGTGTTAACCCCTTACTCCATAAATGCGCCTTTCTACACCTTTGCAAATAGGGTAGACCCACATCAGACAGTTCTTATACAGAGCTCCAAATAAGATGCCTTTACATTTTCAAGAATAGCTCCTTTATTTATCTACCAATTAAACCTTATATACTGTGACCACTCTTCAGTAATTTTCTAGACGAGACGATTGTAAAGAGTGGTCACAGTGTAGGGTTTGGTGGTGAAATGACGATTTTAGTATTTGGGAACACACCCTTATCTGTACCTCTGCCTATATGAGTCATCTGATCAGGGCATGTTCTATTTGCTTCTGACATAACATACATTTAGCTCTACAGTTTCTGCTGTGGCCAAAAACCCCTGTTTTAAAAATGCTGTTGCAAAATTTTAAAACTCAACCCATTTATATTCATGTCATATGATAATTTCTTACCATGAATATTCATGGAGTAAAGGCTAAACTGCTATGATCAAGTTTTGATCACTGTGACCATGGCATGACAACTCTGCATGGTTTTACAAACTGAGCATCATCTACAGGGTCGACAAACAAATACTGATTGCTTGTATCCCAAGTAGTTCATTAGGTTCATTCTGAGACATGTTGGTTGCTCATTTTACAAAACGTTGGGATAGCTTCTGATAGTCCTTTCTGCTTTTTAATATGTCCAAGTTGTTGACAAACATCATGCTTCAGAGTCCTGCCCATCTCTCTCAGCATGCCAACATATTCTATTTAATTATCCGTTTAGAATTACCATCATACTGTCTTTGACTAAATTGTTTTGCAATAAACTGGTACATGTGAAAAAGTTGTGACTCGACTGGGACTTGAATCCAGGGCCTGTGGCTTACCATGCTAACACTCTACTGACTGCGCTATCAAGTCACACAGTCTAAAGCTTTTCAATGTTCCGACAATCTTTAACCAACTACTGTTCCATATGGAGATCAGCAAACACTGGCTGCTAGTATCTAAAGTAGTTCAGTAGATTTTAACAATTCGTATATCACAAAGTCAGCACCAGCTGAACAAGCTTTTCATACTTAGATCAGTATTGGGAAATCTTGTTTGGATGTTGATAAAAATGTTTCATTGATTTGGTCTTGCTTTGTGGCGACAATTACTGTGTTTCGACATTGAAAGCTCTTTGTCAATAAAGCAATATTATTCTCCATTTCTGTGGCATTTAAAGCATAGTGGGCTTTGTTAGAAAACTGGCGTGTCAGGTCCCTTGTTGTTTGGAATCTTGTCGAAATTACTGTCCCCTGCAAATAAAATTAATGTTTATGATTAAAATGTATTTCTGGAAATATTTCTTAATCCCCTACACCATAAATATTCATATAACAAATAAATAGGGGTTATTACGCAGGTGACTAGGGCCGCAACAAACAAATAGCGGTTATTACGCAGGTGACTAAAGCTGCAGCGTGATATATTGGCCCGCCACCTTGCAATTGGCCCGAGGGCTTAGCCCGAGTTACTATATCAAGGTAAGGGACTATATCACTCTGCGGCCCTATAGTCACCTGTGTAATAACCTGTTTATTACATTTATGGGTCAAATTGGATCTCCATGTACTAGGTGCAATAGATTCTCAAAGGATTGAAAGAATCAGCACTATCAAGTCACACAGTCATTAGATGACGTCATTATGACGGGTTCATATTATTCAAAACTTGGCGTTGGAAAGAGCGGACAGAGTGCTCTTTTTATTCACCGGTACGTGCACATGTATTGGGCATGTAAATTTGAATCGAATCGGGTGAGGATTGTCTTTGTAAAAGCCATGGTTTGGGGACTATTCGGTATACTGTGTACGAGAACTTTGATAACATTTGCATCATCGGAGCAAAATTAGACCTTCATCGCATATCAGGGTTCTGTTGATATAGATTTAGAATGATTACCTTGGCAGCGGGCACAATATCTGTTATTGGTCCGTTGCTAGGTCTGTATTGGTCTGCTCAGACCACACAACTCTATTTTTTTAAATGATATTGGATCATTTATAACGTAAAAATGTTACTATTTATAATAACAAATGTAATAATTACATTTATAGTTGATATTAACTGAATATTTATAATGACACTACAGACAATTCTGTTTTAAACATGCTAGAAACTGTATTATCATCTTAATTATTTCATAACTTAAGCAAACATAGCAGACCCTGATCTGAGAGCTCTTATATTGATATAGATACTATCTGATATGGATATATATGCTCTTTGCAAAGGCATTAACCAGTTTCCTTATATAATGTGTCTTCACGCATATGCAAACAGAGTAGACCCAGATCAGATGGCTCCTATAGGAGCCGTCTGATCAGGGTCTGCTGTGTTTGCTAATGGAATTTTGTAGACCTTTTCCTTTACTTTCCAAAATGGCTACAATGTTCAACCTTCCATATTTCATATAACTATTTTGTTCATGAATATTCAGTATAGGTATTTAAATTTGAAATAAACATAGAACAGGGAAAGGGTTAAGAGGCCTGTTGATAGAGTAAATGACTATAAAACATTTTATATTTAAAATTGTACACATCATTCACCTTTTTTTTCACAAGCCTAAACGCATATAAATGATACTAAAGCACCTTGCTGGTCAGAATGTCTAACTTTCTCAGTGTGTATTACCAGGATAACAACAATATAGGAAGGCCTTGTACAAATTTTCTTCAGATTTCACTATATGTCCATAAATTAACCCTTTCTCTGTTTAAATATTCATTTAAGGGTTAATGACATCATTGGTATCATATTATTGGATAATTTTTTTAAATTGCATATTATTAACAAAGGATATTTTGGTACAGACAGAACCATAGAATTTGATCTATATAACACAATATTATTATAAGCAAACTGAGCAGACCCTGATCAGACAACTACCATGAGAAATTAGTGCAAAACCATTATAACAATGTCTACGAGTAGATCCACGAAAATTACCATTGTACAGTATAAAACCTCTTTAAATTGACCACCAATTTGGCAAAGCATGTCTAATTATGCCTAAAAGTCAGGTGGTAATTACTTGCAGGTATGATAAGTTTAATTCTTTATGCCTTTGCAAACAGAGTAGACCCAGATCAGATTGCCCCTGCAGAAGATACTGTTCATATTTTTGTTTGCCTTGTGATGATAATACATATTATTTCTAAGGTCTAAAACCCCCAAGAAGAATGCCGGCCCTTATAAGTTGAAAAAGTACTGAGACGAGTTTTATTTGTTATTATAACAAATAAAACTGTCATCCCTGTAAGTTTTCAAAACTGGTGCGAAAAATTTACGGGTATAGATTTAATCCAATTCTGTGTTCCGTAATAACAATTTATAATGATGATCTGTATCCACCTTATAAGTTCATTTTATTGCTTGATTGACAGGGAAAATGTTAATTTGATAACAAAAACTCATGAAAATAAATAGGTACCGAATCGTCTAGGGTAAATTTTTGGGAGGGGCCGAGTTGACCATGGTGTCGAATCGTTTTGGGGCCGAATTGTCTAGGGACCCGGTTAGTTTGGTGCCGAGTCGTTCAGAAACCTGTTGTGCGTCTACTTTGTTTGCAAAGGCGTAAAAAGGCATATTTATGGAGGAAGGGGTTTAACTTAAAGTATCAGGGATGAATAAGTTAAAAACTTAATAGCGCAGGTGCTGCCGATATTCTTTCACAGCATTGATTCGTGTATAAGTGAGCATAAATACCCCAATATTATTAATATCGCCTCATTTTAAAAATATTCGTCATATTTGTTGAAAAAATGATCAAATACAGTAACTGCTTGTCTTAAAAAACGGTCCACGATAGTACTTTTTGTAATAAGTTCAGCTGATTACCTAACTACATTACACATCTGAGTAAATCGTTTCGTGAGGACCGGCTGATTTGCTCTCGCCGTTTCGGTAGATTTGGTATCTGTGTTAACACACAGATCCCAAAAATGGCTAAATGATACTTGTATCACACTGGAATAGTGACTGGTCATTATAAGTTATAACTCAATATCACAGTGTGGTCTAGGAGAGGTAAACATTTGTGTATCGACGAATGTATATTTGCGTTTGTATTCCTCTCTTTAAGCCAACAACGATGCGACTAAATGGCACAAACAACAAGTTTTATTGTTAACAAGTTATCAAATTTTAAATATACAAGGGATAAACAAAGGGTACCGCTTTGCAACAACTACCCACTTTGCAAGGCATTTTACTTCAGTTTCTGCGCTAAAATGCGACAATAATAATAACTAGAACTACCACTAAAGGTGATTAATACCCCCACTAGAAGGTTAATACATCTGCAGTGTCCCGAGAGACTGTTGTTGACCCGAGCCCGAAGGGCGAGGGCAACAACATTCCCGAGGGACACTGCAGATGTTATTGCCCGAAAACAAACGTGTATTAACGCTATTCTTGCATAAAACCCATTTCTGCTTTCCTGTATCAATTTAATTCTTCCGATTACAAGCAAAACTATACACTTCTTTGACACTTCGTTCGATTTATGCAGTCTCCGGGCCACTGTTTTCTTTCTGACATCATGTCATGATTATAACAAATACCGTTTACACGGAATTTCATTTCATTCAATATCTCTATCACTAAAAACAGTTCATTGTCGGTGCTCCTGAAATTGTACTCGCAGCGTTCACCTAGCTTAGGCCAAAACGCTATAGCATCCACGTCCATTGTTTACCTTAGGCCCCGAATAGGTATAAATAAAACCGGTCAACAACAGCGCGTGAGCACGAGAATTGCCTTGTTAATACATGGCCTATCGGGACTAAAACAACACGTTTTGTGCAAGAATAGCACATTTGACACAGAGATGGGGTTCTGGAAATAACGCTCCCGACCGCTAAATTTTCCTTTGTTAAATTACGAAAAGAGAGATCATTCATTCAATCCCTTTATCGCAGGTGCAAAACTTCAGATAGTGTTCAACAATACTGCAAAATTTGAAAACGTTTTGTTGAGGTATGACAGAGAAAAGCTCCGGAAAAAATTCATTTGTTGAAACAGGACATATTTTGACAAGAATAACAAAGAGCAATAACTCCAAAAATACTCAAGACATAGTTATGGACCTTGTGCACAGCACTTGTGGTCAATGTGTTCTATCTGTATATGAAGTTTGAAGTCAATAGCTTTTATACTTTGGAAATTATGATCTGGACAAGCCGGACGGACGGACGAACGGACGGACAGACGGACGGACATGGTGACTCCAGTATATCTTCAAAAACTTCGTTTGTGGGGGTATAATAGTAAAGGTGAAAACTCATTACAAACCCGTGCTTAAGATTGCTTTTGATAAATTTGAAGATTTTTCATTTTCAAGCGCATGCGAATTTTTCTAAGTGCTTTTCACTATAAGAAAACTGAGTTTGATTTAGTAAGAAAATTGCGTTCCGATGCTAGGTCCCACCATGTGGTCCGAACGCAATCTTCTCATATTTGTGAGAATAATGCGCGCGTGTACTTCTTATGGTGAGAAGAATGCGTACGTAAGAAATTTGAGGCTCAACACAGCTAAGCTGCCAAAGAGTGGGGAGGCTGAGAATTCGCAGGAAATTGAGAGGATCAATCTTCTGGAAAGCCATGAGGCTGATGACATTAATGTGAACAAAGAAAAAGGTAATGCCATCGATTTTGAACATATCATAAACCAATCACTTGGCCTTCCTGCTGTCAATACTTCAAATATATTGCAGTATGTACCATAGCTAGACCATAATCAGCCTGAATTATTGAGGTGTGGCGGGGACAAATTAGGATGTCAAGTTCCCGAAGCAATAAAAACTAAAATAAAACAAAATAAATACATCAATTTTTCTCTCCTACTTAAAGGGAGTATTGAGCTCACGGAGTCGCAGGTGGGGTCGGTCCTTGGTCTGGGTCTGGATGCAAAAGGCAACTTACTTACAAAATCCAAAGCAACAGAAAAGATCAGCTCCATTGTGGACTAGTCTGGTGCCTTTTTGATATACGGTAGTATATACCTAAGTGCCCATCCGGACCACACCCAAGACATACTCCACTACATGTTTGTGATCCGTGAGGCTGCAGTCAAGCATGGGGGTCTTTCTGGCGAACGTATGATGAACAATTTCGTCTTAGGCAGTCAATGGATATCAGGTCATGGTCATCAATTAACACTGATCTCTGGCTGTGGTGTTTCCCTGGCACATCCGTAGCACCTACAGCATCTCAAAACAATTCTGGTCAAAGATCCCAACACCATCCATGAATTGATTTTAATAGGGGCTACTGCAAGTGGGTAAATTGTCGTTTCCCTCACGTATGCTCAGTATGCCTAGCACCACAACATGGTAGATGGCTGTTAAGGGTTAACAGTGAGCAAAGCAATCGATTCCCACATGCATTTCGGGGGTATTTTCGTGGCCCCCAAAGTAGATCAAACTGGATGGTCCTAAACAGGGTTTTTCATTACAATATGGCGGCCCCAGACAGTCATCAAATTCAACAAATTCAAACAATTTTAAATCTGCACTGAATGAGCCAGAGATAGTGCGTCAAACAATACAGAAGGAGGTTTCATTGGATAGGGTAGCAGACCCCATTGAATCTCGCCCTATTCCAACTTTGAGAGTATCTCCAATTGGTCTTCTTCCAAAGGTTATTACAGGTTAATACATCACTTGTCTTATCCAACCGGGCATTCTGTAAATGATTACATAGACCCCTATGTTTATTACAAATTTCAATACCTGCTGAATATTCATGGACAAAATAGTGGCATATGGAACATAGAAAATTGTAGCCATTCCATTTGCAAACAGAGCAGACCCTGATCAGACGGCTCTTGTAGAAACCGTCTGATATGGGTCTACTCTGTTTGCAGATGCGTGAAAACACGTTTATATGAGGGAAGGTGTTAAACAGAGAAGTCGTTAAGATACTTGTTTAGACAAGTCTAGTTTCAGTGCTGTGACATGTGATGAAGATGTAAACAACGGTGATGAAATAAAGATTGCAACAGCTTATCTCACACGTAATGCAGTGCAAGGCATGAGATATGCTGTGTAAATAACACCATCCTTCCTTCTCACCAAGAGCATAACGGCTATAAGGAACAGTGTAGCACTATCATAGTCTTCTTGTTTTTATGCTTATTGCAGACAGATCGTGTATACTGTTCTTTTGACCTACAAATGAATATTTACATGTTACATTAACCTATACATATCTTAACGCTTTCCTTCATACAGACGCATTTTCACACCCTATCAAACAGAGAAGATCCTGATCAGACGGTCCTGTAAGAGCTATGTGATCTGGATCTATCCTGTTTGCTTAGGATATAGATCTGACTCTATAGCTTTACCAATACCACAAACCCCTGTGTACATTATTCATTATACCAAGGACGCCATTGTCTTGCATGAATATTCATAAGGTAAAGAGCCTAGTTCGTAAACATTGTCTGTCTTGGGTAAAAAGTTCCCTTAATGGAGCAAAAGCAAATAGCAAATGGTAGATCAACACAGAACATTTTGTTTTGGTCATGGTAGAAACTGTAGAATCAAATGTATATTATTTCATAAGCAAACAGAGTAGACATTAATCAGACTGCTCCTACACCTATTAATCGACTGTTGATTTATATTTCTACTAACATGTAAACACGTTGGCCTTGAGATGTTACCTGAGGATTTCTTACTGTACTTGATAGGTCATTTTGTAACTTGTGATAAACGCAAGTGTTCTTAGAAAAGATATAAATAGTGTGGCTATGGCTGTTATGGTTTATGCAAATCAAGTTTACCTGGATAGGTAACTATATACTATCTTAACGGACTTAACCTTTTCAATGCTTCATGTTCAAAAATTTGAATGATCCTTTATTGTATACAGTAAACCCCCACTCAACCGGAATTCTAATAGAGAAGAATTTAGATACTTTTAGGCAGATGGCTGCTTAATACAGGAGCTTTCTGCATGACTTTCACCCTGCATTAAGCTGCCATATTTCTCTGAGAGGGAATATATACTAAATTCAACGCCCAGTTTAGAGGGATTTCACTGTAATGGTTGTGTCTACGCAGGATGAAAGGATTAGATTTGCTAAAACAAATTAATGACAAACAGTGCTTATCCTGATCTTGGTATCCACTGTTTTCAAATGACACTTAACCCATTACCTCATAGGTTATTTTTAGATCCTTACTCTTTTATTAAATCTACCGAAAAGGAGCATTTACTAGAGAAAATGACCATTTTCGCAATTACTCTATTTATAAGAATGGTTTCTAAAAGTGATTTTTACTGAGTCGTAGAAATACGTATTCATGGAGGAAAGGGTTAATGCATTTCCTTATTTAAAGGTTAAATAATAGGATGTGTAAAAAGCCATGAATTTATCTAATATCTCAAAAAAGACAATAAAGAGAAACAGACATCAGCAAAAACAGCAAAGAACACGTGAACTGGTTTTGGTAACCTATTATTTAATGAACATTCATGTAAGAAATAATAATATGAACATAGTTAGATGTATTTACAATGACATATGAACACAACTTTCTGACCAAGGTAAAATCTGTAAAATGTAATAGTAGAAGTTGATAATAAGTGTTCATGGCGTAATTATTTCTGACATGAATATTCAACATGGAACAGGCGAAAGGGTTATTCTTCACTCACTGTGTGATATAGCGGTTAGGATAATAACGACACCATAACTTCTGTTCTGAACTTTATTTCTCAAACCTGGAGTTAGGTGAAACTGGCAGCATCTCCCCGACTTCTAGACCCAGACCCTTGGCCACTCTCCAGCCGGTCTCCAGGCGGTCTCCTCAAGCTAGAATTTAGCTCTATATTTATACAGTTAGTGAATCAGGAAATGTTAACCAAATTGTATAATCGGCCTTTAGTTTATAACAGACGATTCGCTTTAAATGGTCATTCATTTCCTCTTTATTAGTCCTTTACCCTTAATCTGCTTCCAATCTCCATGACAATATTACACCCCTTCCTTACCCATACAAACAAAACAAAAACAGTTATAAGCATGGACCAACATAATATTGTAATGTCCAGTCTCTAAGGCACGACCGATCGCATGGCTCAGTGGTAGAGCGTCCGCCTGCGGTACGGAAGGTCGTGGGTTCGATCCCCGGCCGCGACAGACCAAAAGTCGTTAAAAGTTGGTACTAGTAGCTCCCTTGTCTGCGCTCGACATTAAAAGGTGTAGTTCTAGGACTGGTCGGCCCGGTGTCAGGATAATGTGACTGGGTAGGATGCCCTTGCCATGTGCCCGCGGCAGGGGTATTTCAGTGAGGCAGCACTATAACTTGTCTCATGCGGTTGCCGTCTGCAAATAACTGAAATACTGTTGGTCGGACGTTAAACCCAACTCACTCACTCACTCACTCTAAGGCACGTCTCTTCAATAACTAAAGTTCATAATACGCGTTGCTGTAATCCCGATGAGTCCAGCGCTGATGGATTCAGAAGGAAAGTTCATGTATCAGGATTATTCGGACATCAATGTAGATTCGACATAATGTAATGTCCAAATGTCTGAAGAAAATTCAGGTTCTCCGAATAAGTTTTGAAGTCTGTTAATGAAGATGTACTTCTCCGAAAAGTCTGTGGTAATTCCGTGATCTGTTGATATAATAAAGATACTAAAACTGTATGTAATGATTTTAAGTATCACAGCACTTGTCAAACTTGTTCAACCCTGAGCTATCTCCAAAAAGTATGCGATAGATCCATGATGTGTTGATATAAGAAAGATACTGACACTTTATGTGACTATTTAGTTATCACAGCACTTGTCCATCCCTCAGGTGTTTGAATTTGACGTTATGTCAGCAATCGACAGTTCATTTAGCTATACATTGACAGTTCCGTTATGTAAATTCATGTCACCGACAGTATTCGAATATGGTGCTACCAGGCTGTTGCAGCAACGTCGGAGGCTGGATATACGCTGCTATGACGGCACGCTGACGTGAATTCTACTATACATACCTCAACCTTCATTGTAACAAAATGACCCTCAACGAGTTGCACATTCCGATACTTTAAAATTACACATTAGTCTTAAACGTAAACCTCATACAATTATTTTATTCAAGGATCTTTAAACTAATGAATGCTACAAGATGATTTGCCAATTTCTCAGTTTGACAAACTATTTTTAATAGAAAGTGTGCTCTTACTTGCGAAATATTCATTGTTCTGTATTGTTAGTGTGTTTGTATCATTTAATTGATTAGATATTTAGTCTCCTATACGAACACATGACTTGTATTAATATTCATTAACTATACCCCATTGAAATACTGCAACTCATTTTATCTTAAAATATACGCAACAATAGACACGAAATTCAAGAAAACAACCCAACACCAAACCATATTTCTTTTATCTGCACCACTACTAAAACTGTAAATGACCAGCAATCATTACGGTATATCGTATGCAGATACATTAACAATCTTACAAAGAAAACAAAGAACAATAACAAACAAAATAAAACCATAACAATTTCACCAGCAATACCCTATTTACAGTATAACCTATAAAATTCATCCTGCCTCTACTTTTCTGCCAAACTTATTTCGATCGTAACCACATTCACCATGAGTTAATCACTCAATAACGTATATTTGGACTAAAAGCTAATCGCTGATCCGCTATACGAACTTAATTCGAACTTTCTGGGTTACCTGTATCTCACTACTAAAACGCATTGCTACTCGCAATCATTGCTACTCGCAATATAAAATTAACGTCCCTATTTAAGTATATTCACCTAGTTAATCACTGGTGTTAGATATAGCCTTTAACTATAAATATCCTAACACATGGATGAAATACTTATGGACAACCCGACAAATCCTCTATATACTATCGCAGAATACCTAATCGCAGAATAATATGGAAGCAGTCAAGCAACAAACAAAACCAAAATCATACAAAACGCACTACATTGTGATACGCATTTAATCTGTACAATCACCATTCCCATAGTTTCTTTGTAGTTTATTTCAAATTTCCTCTTTTTTCTATTTCATTTATTTAATTATTAAGCTACAGTCACACTTTTGAAGTCCACTATCAATATATATTGACCATACCCTGCGGCAGTTTGTGTATTCATATTAAAATTTGCAGTCGAATTACTGACAGTTAAACTATTTGACAGCTTTTTGACAGATTTGACAAATCGCCTTAATACTTAATTAAGTTAACTGAAACCTGTATAAAATTACATTTTGCAAATAAAAAAAAACTGTCTTAGTAGTGTAAAACTTATTTGATTTTTTAGAAGGTACATGCTCCAAATAAATCAACATTTCTGTTGTGGCATAAATTAACTGCTGATCCAGAGTCATCTAATTTATATCTACCTTGCCTTGATTCTAATTTAAATAACCCCTATTTAGGTACTTTCTTATTTGATGAAAATTTATTAACTATCCCTTTGTGAAAAGTGTCAATTTGCCACTTACAACATTATTACTGATAGAATCAATCTCCATGTTCAATTTATGCTATAAATTTCAGTTCAATTAATATAATTTTATTAACCGATTTTGGCAATTCATGTTGTTTATCAGTTTGTATGCAGCAGGCATTATCAAAAAAGAAACAATTTACTGAAACAATTGTGCAAACTACATTGTTGGTCATCATGATCACAACTCAAGCTAAGTATGAAAGTAAAATTCACTGACCTGTTGTTCCGCATTGTGATGTACTTAACTCCAGATCATCCTGGTCACGGCACCATTTTAAGCCGTGTGATATAGCGGTTAGGATAATAACGACACCATAACTTCTGTTCTGAACTTTATTTCTCAAACCTGGAGTTAGGTGAAACTGGCAGCATCTCCCCGACTTCTAGACCCAGACCCTTGGCCACTCTCCAGCCGGTCTCCAGGCGGTCTCCTCAAGCTAGAATTTAGCTCTATATTTATACAGTTAGTGAACCAGGAAATGTTAACCAAATTGTATAATCGGCCTTTAGTTTATAACAGACGATTCGCTTTAAATGGTCATTCATTTCCTCTTTATTAGTCCTTTACCCTTAATCTGCTTCCAATCTCCATGACAATATTACACCTGCCGGTGTAATGACGAATTTGTACTCCCGTAGAATTTTTACTCCCTATACCATATACGATGTAGAAAAGGTACTCCCCGGTCCATATTCTACGTAGAATATGAACTCTCCTCCCGTAGAATATGGGTAGAATATGTATTCCCATGGAGAGTACTTTTTCTACAAGGCAATTGTTTTACCCCCACAAACGAAGTTGTTCTTTGGTGGGTTTTTTTTTTGGGGGGGGGGGGTTATACTGGAGTCACAATATCCGTCCGTCTGTTCGTCCATCCGTCCGGGCCATAACTTCTAAAGTATAAAAGCTATTGACTTCAAACTCGGTTTGTTGGTGTGGTTGTTGTTTTTTTTGTTTTTTGGGGGCGGGGGGTATACTTGAGTCACCATTTCCGTCCGTCTGTTCGTCCGTTCGTCCGGGCCATAACTTTCAAAGTATAAAAGCTATTGACTTCAAACTTCATAAACAGATAGATCACATTGTCTTCAAGTGCAGTGCACAAGGTTCGTAATTCTGTCTTCAGTATATTTGGAGTTATTTCCATTTGTTATTTTATACAAAATCTGGCTTGTCCGGATCATAACTTTCAAAGTACAAAAGCTATCGACTTCATATATAGATAGAACACATTGACCAGAAGTGCAGTGCACAAGGTCCATAACTGTTTTCAGTAATTTTGGAGTTATTGCCCTTTGTTATATTTGTCAAAATCTGGTTTGTCCGGATCATAACTTCAAACGTATAAAAGCTATTGACTTCAAACTTCATATACAGATAAATCACATTGACCACACGTGCAGTGCGCACGGTTCGTAACTCTGTCTTCAATATATTTGGAGTTATTGCCCTTTGTTATTTTTTCTGAAATTCTGGATTGTCCGGATCAAAGTACAATGTATAAAAGCTATTGACTTCAAACTTCACATACAGATATTCCATATTGACCACATGTTCAGTGTACAATGTCTATAAATCTGTCTTCAGTATTTTTGGAATTATTGCCCTTTGTTATTTTTGTCAAAATCTGGCTTTTTTAATAAATGAAATATTTTTCGGACCTTTTCTCTGGCATAACTCATTGTTGAACACCATCTGAAGTTCTGCACTAAAGGTTTTGATTTGTCGCTGCGTGCATGAATGAATGATCTCCCTTTTTGTTATTTACCAAACCAAATTTAGCGGTCGGGAGCTTTATTTCTATAACCCTATCTCTGTGTCAAATGTGCTAGTGGAGGTATTACCTTTAGTGGTAGTTCTAGTTTTCTGTATAATGTAAATAAACACATTCTATTAAAGCCAGATCGCCAAGGAGGGAAGCCATTTCTACCTCCCGCACCGCAACCACTAGAGTGCTGACCGGTGGTTTACATATTCAAACAGCCTGTATCGGGGATAAGACGCCGAGTAAACTCATCAGGATTTAAGCTGTTTGACACTCTTTCAGCATTTCTGAGAAATAAAACCAGTTGCACACATGAAACATGAAGCAGATGATTATCTGTGCATGCGCATATTTATATGGAATGATAAGTGTTACCTAGGAAAGTCACTGATGAGACATAAAAGAAATGGAAGGAACGTTTGGAACCTGAAGCAAATAATAATATTAAGATCACTAGTTTTTGTTTTCATTTCTTTTCTTACATACGGACGCAATCGTAGACGTGATTGGGTCATTGTGCGACCTCTCTTTTTAATATATCTAAAAATGTTTGGGACTATGTATAGTATTTAACTCTTAATCTGCTGAATAATCAAAACTGGCCCCTCTTTTTCTGAATAATTTAACAAAAATCTGTATCAATATTTATCACTGAACATATGAATTGTGTGTCAAACAGTGCAGACATTAGACAAACGTATCCCTTAGAAGATCTTCGATCTAGATCTACACTATTTGCAAATATCTTGTATACCCGGACCCGCACATGAGTAAAGAAAAGATGATATATAATGAAGAAAGCTGTATTTTTAGAAATATCAAGAACAAATATAAACAATATCGCATTCCAACAACTATTCAGACTTACACGTCTCACGTTCGTGATTGAAGTGCCATACAATTGAATCAACTCTTTTATAAAAGTTCTCCGAAGAAAAATGACACAAGCCTCAATTCTCACATTGATATTTATACCGTTGTATTTAAAACTATAGCCACACTGTCAAACAGTTTGAGATCCTAATGACACATCGTATAATTCAGCCTGTCATTTGAACTAAACTGTTTGATGACCCATAATTTTCGTATATGACACATGCAGTATCTGGAAATGGAGATTGAAGATTACTGTGTCTGCTTATTAACTGGAAAATTGCGCAGGTTCTTATTTTGTATAGAAAATAGAGTTAAGAAGCGGGGTCCCCAATGGTGCTGCTTATTAATTGGAAAATTGCGCAGTTTCTTATTTTCTATAGAAAATGGTGCTAAGAAGCGGGGGTCCCCAATGGCTTTCCATACCGGGGTTAGCTTGTATTTCTTTGTTTATGTTGACAAATTATAAAATCGCGATATTATTCTTAATAACTCCGGGTTGTCCGTAGCAACCCGGGGTTAATATGCTCCAATCAAAAAACGACTCGGGCTTAATGTTATCCAATCAAAGTTATTGTCACATAGTGACTTTAATGTCAATAAAAATCACGTCATTTTCGGACCTTTCAAACATGGCGAAATGGCCAGTGTTTCAGCATACGTAAGTATTATCGGATATCCCATAGTTGTAATGTAATATGAAAAATGGAACACTGTAGCTATTATATCTCAAATTCCATTAGCAAACAGTAGACCCTGATATAATTCACATCTGTGTACCGTACTCTATGTACATAGATTGTAATATGGAGCTACTTTCGGTTTTAATTAACAGAGACTGACATAGAGCTACATAGATCTCTGATCTGTATGCATTGTATATGACTCAGGTTTTAACGATATCCTGGCAGATGACTGTAACTGTAAAATGGCAACCATCGCACAATTTGCATGTTGTCTTACAGCTCATTGTTAAGACTAAGTTAACCCTGATCTGGGTCTACTCTGTTTTCAAATGCGTGAAAACTTTTCTATGAAGCAAAGTGTTAATGGTTTATTTCGTTTTGGTTTAAACCAAAAGTCGGTAAAATTATGCTATACGTACATAGCTTGTTATTATGTTACTGTAAATTCGAAATGAAAAAATGTATTGTATTGCCAGACGAAGAAAGTGCGGCCTTGAGCGGGACTAGAACCCCGGGGTCCCTCCCTTGCCCTGCTATATACAAACTCTACACACCCTCTCTCTTCACTTTTTCAGAGCTGTAATAGCTGCCACAGATCATGAATGGGTCGTTAAAGTAACAGGAGGAAAAGTGCAGCCTCGAGCGGAGCTCAAACCTTGGACCCCTCGCTTACAGGGTGAGTGCTGTACCAGGCAGTGTACCAACTGAGCTAACTTGGCTGCTATACGAGATCCCCACACTAGAACCACTACATATATTCATAAGAGCGGATGGTTGATTAACTTTCTCAACTCCAACATGTTTATCTGCTTCAAGAGTGTGTGTTTGTTCAATTCATTTTTAGCAAGGGGCAGATGCTGCCCCTTGATATTGTTACGGCAAAGTGGAAAATGCTGAGGGGTGAAGTGGAAAACCGATTAACATCGACGAAATAGATCGTCTGTGTTCGCACAGAATATGAACTCTACTGACCTTGTTTACAGTGGATGTTTCTTCGAAAGTATAGTGTGTGGCAGTATATGATTATTGTATGAAAAGTTTTTCTGAGATTTGCAGGGAGGACAATTTTGCGGAAGAATCTGCTTTTTTGTTCACGGGTTGAGCTAAAGACGACCAAGCACCACTGCCTAGTAGTTCAAGTTTCTGTAAATATGTGGATGGAATAACGGAACTGTCACCAATAGAATTACACAAATACGAGGAAATTTTTTTTTTATTTATTTATTTTATTTATTTTTATTTATTTTATTTATTTATTTATTTATTTTTTATTATTTTTTTTTTTATTTTTATTTTTTTTTTTGGGGGGGGGGGTTAATATGTGAATTTCGAACCCACGCCAGACCATACAAAGGGTAAACCTGATCACTAATTCCCAACGCCTTAACTAGTCCACTCGAACACTGATATCAATATAAATAGCGCTGATTTTATTAGTAAAAATCCCTGCCATGTAAGCCAGGCGTGTGCGCTTAGCATAATTAGCAAACAATTAATTACTCAAAGTGCAAACAACAAGCTTACAAGCTAATACCCATTCTTCTTCTTCTTCCATACGAGTGCAGAACCACTAAAGTATTATCGCACTTTGCACACCATTAAAAGGATGAGCATCCTATTTACAGGTTCCAGATAAAAACATTTAAAAACATCGTCTGTACTCAGTAGGAGGAAGAGCTAGACAGCGGCTGAGTCTTAAAGCCGTGCAGGCTGCCCGCATCAACCATAGGTCCGGGTAGTTGGTTCCAAAACCTAAAGCTGTGAACAAACAGTTTTTCCTCGAGTAAAAACGATTTTATATTGAGCAATTATTGCATTTGCAAAGAAAAAAAGAAATCATTTATTAGTTTACCAACTAATGTCATACGAGTACAAAATAATACATTTTCAAATAGCTAGTTTAGTAAAAGAGGAGGCCTAATTTGGACAGAAACTAAACTAAATTCTGTGGTTATGTAACTGTATCATATATTACTAATATGTGCATATCGGATAATAATTCAAGTGTTTAAATTGGAATATGTGTGATACGCATGCAGGCATGTTTTATTCTGAAGTCATTTTACAAAGATATTTAACTCTGAATATATTATGAAGTCATCGACGGAGGTTTTTCTTAGTCATATGCCAGAATCAGATCATGTACTTGACATTTGCACGCGTACATAATTGATAGTAATTTTATACATGTAGAGTTGGGCAATACAGATATAGAAATGAATAATCTTGCACTTATTCAATCAAATTAAGATAATAAGCACATTAAATTATTGCTTGTTCATTTATTTTTGGTAATAAGTGTATTTGTTTGTTCTCGACGTTTAATGACAGGTAACCAATTTTCTCGACGCTGTCGAAATTTTGGAAAAGCAGGTCAATAAATGCATGGAAATGATTAATTTTACATTTATTCAATCAAAATAAGACACATAAACACATTGATTTTTTTTTCATTTATTTTGACAATAAAATATATTTTTCTTCTTCTGGGCGCTTCTCGTCGCTTCTCGTCACTTCTCGATGCTATTTATGGATACCGAAATTTAGAGACTGTGATGTCACGGGAAATTTTGCAACGTATCACGTGATCTCGGACTGTGTTTTCAAATATGGCTGATCGATAAACCAGGTAAGAATCGTTTAAATTTTAATTACCGTTTCACTCTGCTTTTAATTATTTCACTTGGACAGTAGAACTGTAAATCGCGCATAATTCGACAAAAGGTACGACTTTTTTGTTTCGAGACACCAGAGGGGTACACACTACACACAATTTCAGTACACAGTAATGACTAATGTTACTCAGTCGATATAGCCTAATATGTTTTAAGTCCACAAGGCAAATGTTGAAATAATGACTTTTAGCAAGCTAAGATAAGAACAGTATGCTTATAAATAGATTACAGATAAACAATGATATAAGATTAAGAATAAATACTTAATTTATTTTTTTATACTTTTATCCCTTTCCCTCATATATAAACGCATATGCAATCAGAGTAAACCCAGATCAGACAGCTCCTAGAAGCCGTTTGATCAGGGTCTGCTTTGTTTGCTTATGGTGTAATATAGATCTGATTCTAAAGCTTCTGCCTGAGCTTAAATTCTATGTGTTCATATGCTATTATAAAGAATTAATATTCATGATGTCATTATTTCTTACATGAATATATACAACAGAGAAAGTATTAAAACTGGGTCTACATCAGACTGTACAAAAGCTTCATCAGAACTAATAGATCTAATAATTACACGTTTTTCTTTTTTGTGTCACCTGCCGAGAGGCAGTGTGTCACTTAGGGATCACTTTTTCTGTCGTCTGTCTGTCCGTCCGTCTGTCTGTCCACAACACTTTCGTTTTTTGGCTGTCATTTCTAAACTAATCATTATAGAGCTTTCAAATTTCACACATGGAACAAGCATGATAAGAGGAAGTGTCATGTCCAAGGGCCACAACTCTAGCATCAATATTTGTTTAGTTAATTCCCTTTTTCATATTAACAATA